>CM065590.1:282872710-283422745 GCA_033119425.1 Bufotes viridis
CACTTGCGTTCTGAGGATCTGGCAGGCACTTCCGTCCCGCCGGATCCGTCAGAACGCAAGTCGCCTGAAAGCATTAGAAGACTGATCAGGATCCTGATCAGTCTTCGAAATGCTTTGAGGTTACTATGGCAGCCAGGACGCTATAAAAGTCTTACTTACAGTCCGTGCGGCTCCCGGGGCACTCCAGAATGACGTCAGAGCGCCCCATGTGCATAGATCACGTGATCCATGCTCGTGGGGCGCCCTGACGTCACTCTTGAGTGCCCCGGGAGCCGCACGGGAGGTAAGTATACTGCTCCCCTGCTCCCCACTACACTTAACCATGGCAACCAGGACTTTAGCGTCCTGGCTGCCATGGTAACCATTCAGAAAAAGCTAAATGTCGGATCCGGCGATGCGCCAAAACAACGTTTAGCTTAAGGCCGGATCCGGATTAATGCCTTTAATGGGCATTAATTCCGGATCCGGCCTTGCAGCAAGTGTTCAGGATTTTTGGCTGGAGCAAAAAGCGCAGCATGCTGCGGTATTTTCTCCGGCCAAAAAACGTTCCGGTCCTGAACTGAAGACATCCTGATGCATCCTGAACAGAATTCTCTCCATTTTGAATGCATTGGGATAATCCTGATCAGGATTTTTCCGTCATAGAGCCCCGAGGACGGAACTCTATGCCGGAAAACAAAAACGCAAGTGTGAAAGAGCCCTTATTGGGTTATTTTTGCCTTCCTTGAGATCTTGAGATGGAATTTGTAAATATAAAAGGCTGAATTTGATGGACACACATGGGATGTTCAAAAGGGTTTGTCCCAAAACTGTCAGTTGTCGCCTAGACCCCAACTTGTCATCAATGGGACCCTCACTCATCACAAGAACGATGGTCCATTGCCCCAAATTTGATGTTAGGTGGTCAACAATGCATGCTATTGCGCCATTAAAGGTCCATGGAATCATGCAATGTCCGACTATTTTCATTAATCAATGTGCAATAAATATTGTGTCCGTGAACATGCATCACAACTGCTCCATTCCAACAGGGGACATAGAACCAATGTTCTCTGGATTAGTGAGGGTCCCAATGGTCAGACCACTTGCAATTAGACTCTTGTCACCTATCCTACATTAGGACAACGTCTTTAACTTGCCCATACACAGTCTTTACCAAAAAGTTCAATGTGCAGCTTACTGTACCATACGATTTCCCCGTGCTAGATTGTACTGACAGTATCTTATGGACAGGCTTTTCCGAAATCCAACCAATTCCAATCTAATACCAAGATAATAAATGCAAGTATTTAGTGTTATCTAAAGATCGCAATAACAACTCTCATAAATAAGCATTCATTAAAGGGGTTATCCTATTGACAATCTCTCTCTAACAAACTTAGAACCAACCCTGTATCTCAAATGGATCCAGATATTGCTATGCAAGATTTATTTCAAACTGGGAGAATAGGAGGTTCTTTCTCAGGGAGCATGTCCATTCTACTGCAGCTGGCGGCAGCTGAAGGATGGAACTGAGCATCTCAGTTAGCAGTACAGAGAAATTAGAAAAAAGAGCAAACAGCAGGTGGCGCTATACAGATAGATTTCACTGAATAACTCAGTGGCTATACAAAATCTTTTCTTACATGCAATTACAAAAGTATTCCGATTTAGAGGCTGGTTTGAAAAATGTAGAATATTTTTTGCGGGACAACCCCTTTAAGTACCGAAATAAATGTTTTCCTTTATTCGACAACTAGTAACATAGTATATAAGACCGAAAAAAGACATTTGTCCATCCAGTTCGGCCTGTTTCCTACAAGTTGATCCAGAGGAAGGCAAAGGCACTTAAGGGGAAAAAAATTCCTTACCGACTCCAATCAGGCAATCAGAGTAATCCCTGGATCAATGACCCCTCGCTAGTAGCTATAGCCTGTAATATTATTACACTGCAGAAATAAATCCAGTCCCCTCTTGAATTCCTTTGAATTCCCCAAAAAAATAAACTATGAGTAATGTCCACAGACGTAGCATTTTAAATATTCAGTTTGCTAATGCATAATTAAAATGTATTGTTTAGAAATGCTATAATAGATGTATAGTCAAATAAAAATAAAACTCACATTCGTTACTCTATTGTTACAAGATTCCTTCACTAAAAATAAATGCTCCCTTTGGAGACAATGCAAGCTTATGGTCTTAGGAGAATGGAACGGTATCAATACAAACATGAAACCAAATGAGGCCTTGGAGCATTCATGTATAATGTGGTCATGCCGTTGTTATTAGAGGCTTAGTGTCTGACTTTTATGTCTTTGCAGAGTTATTTTAAGAATATTGTTTCGAGAAACAGAAAGCCTTGGAGCCACCTACTGGCAGGCACACGGTCATCTAAATCATCCTGTCACACCAGGTAATGGTTGATAAATTATGTGCAGCATATGTCAGCAGTACGAGCTATCATAGTACTAAATTTACACATGAGACGATCCTAAGCTAATGATCCTAGCTTTTCATCTACTTATGTACTCAGTTTATGGTTGGTATATTCAAGGTACTTACTGTAAGAGGGCGCAAGGTGCCGTCATGGACGGAAGATACGTGTCACCGAGGTTCCTGGCCTCGGTGAGGTGAGAGCCGGGTTTTATGTGTCAGCAGCAGCTAGTGCTGCTTGACATTGATAGTTAGTTTGGCTGCAAAGCCAATCCGGGCCGGCTCTTACTGGGAGTAGGCAAAGAGTTGGGTGGGTGCCTACTCCCCACGGTCCAGGCCGGACTTTGCGGGGCTTTTTAAAGGCAGCCAAATCAGCAGGTGTGGCTGTGATTATCCTGGAGCTGCTGCTAGTGTTGTGTTGCTCTCTGGGCTGGAAGGATGAGCCCAGCAAGGAGTCGTGCAGTCGTCCTGGAAGCCTGAAGGTGGATTATCCTGCGGCTGGGCCGACCGCCAGGTGCGAACGCGCACCTAAACATCTCACAGGTGATTGAACCTGGTTTTGGACTCTTTGGTTTTGCTTTTTGTGTTTGCTGAGTGTGAATTAACACCAAGAGACTGTTTATCGTTTATTGTGTGCAAGTGTGAATAAAACACTGTTTATTGCACTTTCTGGACTTCTTGTTTTGCCTCTGTACTGCACCCGCACTGCTATCTACCAGAGCGACTCCCACATTTGGTGTCGGATGCGGGCATGCGCAGTGAGGCTGGCGTAAACGCCGAAGTTTTTCCAAAGTGAATGTCATATGTCAAGCCGGCAAGGTTGCAACACGTGAACTCTGACAAGATGGAGGCAGTTGTAAAGGCTCTCGTGGAGGCCAATTTACAGCAGCGGGAGGCCAACAAGCAGCAGCAGGAGACAAACCAGCTGCTGTTGCAACATGTAATGGCTTTGCAAGCGACTGGAGCCTCTCACCGTGCCAATGATGCCCGGAAAGCGGTCCGTGCAGCAATTCCCAAGATGACCCCGAGGATGATGCCGAGACCTACCTGGCAGTCTTCGAAAAGTGGCCGTGAGGGAGAAGCTGCCCCGTGACCAGTGGGCTGAGGTGGTCGCTCCGTTCCTGGCTTCCGGACCCCAGCAGGTGTTTTTCGACTTGTCGGACGACCAAGCGGCCGATTATGACACTGTGAAAGGAGAGATCCTAGCCAGACTGGGGGTGAACGTGCTGGTCCGCGCTCAAAGAGTCCACCAGTGGGACTTTAAAACGACTGAACCTGCTAGGCCGCAGTACTACGATCTGCTGCACAGGCTGCAAAAGTGGCTGCAGCCTGATCTACTAAGTCCCACTGCCATGCTGGATCGACTGTTGGCGGACATCTTTTGGAGGGCCCTGCCTTATCCCCTCCAGCACTGGGTCGGCCAGGCGTCTCCGGTAAGTGCCCTGGAGATGGTCGACCTGGTAGAGCGTTACGAGGCCACCAGAAACCTGCAGGGGAGTCTTGCTGGGAAGGGGCCAGTCAAACCCCGGAGGCCTCCACCCCAGTTCCGACGACCGGCGACAGAGAGACCTGCACGGAATGTATCCCCTGCGGATCCGCCTCCCGCGGTATGCTGGAGGTGTCAGGAGCCAGGCCACATCAGGGCCGACTGTCCGCATCAGGGTGAGCCGATGGATGTGAACTACGGGTATCGCCACTCCCTGTATGCACGGAAGCTGTGTGCAACTGGCACCCGTGAGGGGCAGGACAATAACCACCTGTGTCAGGTAGAGGTGGGAGATTCTCTGGCGGTGGCCCTGCTGGACTCCGGGAGTTTAGTCTCCCTGGTAAGAGCTGCCCTAATACGGCCTGCGGAGTATACCGGCCGTAAAGTCGGGTCCTATGCATCCACGGAGACTTAAAAGACTACCCCACTGCATTAGTGACATTGTCCACAGCTGCTGGTAAGTGGACCCACGAGGTGGCTGTCGCTACCAAACTCCCACATGAACTGATACTTGGGAGGGACTTCCCGGTTTCCCGGCGCTGTGGCCGGCTATAAAGGTGTCTGATGGGCCCGAGACAGGGGTAACCCTAGTAGAGTGGCCTGATACCACTGGAAGGCCAGAACCCTGGGAGCCCGAATCTGAAGGGCCAGCGGTAGGGGTGACCACTGCTCCAGCGGTAGAGGGGGAGACAACCCCACTGAGTGTAATGGTGGGAGACACGGAGGACTTGCCCCCGGGACCTGAGTTGGCAGACCTCAATGTCTCCGGGGAAAATTTTGGGACCGCACAACACCGGGACCAAACCCTAACCAGGGCCTGGGAAAGTGTTGTAATGATTGACGGTAAACCCCAGAAACCTGGGGCTGAATTAATGTTTCCACGATTTATTATTCTTCAGGATATGTTGTATCGGGTGAACCAAATCCGAGGTGAGCCAGTTGAACAGTTGGTGGTGCCCACCGCATATCGCAAGCTTGTTATGGAGCTTGCCCACCAACATGTTCTTGGGGACACATGGGGTGGCAGAAAACGCAGGACCGCGTACTACAGCGATTTTACTGGCCTGGTTTGTTTAAGGAAGTAGAGGAGTTCTGTAAGTCCTGTCCGACCTGTCAGGTAAATAGCCCCCAGCCACATTACAGAAGTCCCCTGGTCCCTCTCCCAATAATTGAGGTCCCATTCGAGCGTATTGCCATGGATCTGGTCGGACCCGCACCGAAGTCTGCTAGGGGTCACCAACATATCCTGGTGATTCTGGACTATGCTACTCGATATCCAGAGGCGGTGCCTCTTCGACACACATCGGCTAGGCTCATAGCAAAGGAGTTAATGGAGATGTTTACCCGGGTGGGCCTACCTAAGGAGGTTCTGACGGACCAAGGGACCCCTTTTATGTCTAAGATTATGAGGGAATTATGTAAACTGTTGCATATAAAGCAATTGCGGACGTCCGTTTACCATCCGCAAACGGACGGCCTTGTGGAAAGATTTAACCAAACTTTAAAAAATATGCTAAAAAGGGTGGTGTCCCGAGATGGGAAGGACTGGGATCTGCTTCTGCCCTATCTCATGTTTGCAGTGCGAGAAGTGCCCCAGGCCTCTACTGGGTTCTCACCCTTCGAACTGCTTTATGGCAGACGCCCACGGGGCCTGTTGGACATCGCTAAGGAAGCGTGGGAACAACAGCCCGTCCCCACAAAAGCGTAATTGAATATGTTACCCAGATGCAGGAACGTATGGAGAGGGTGTTACCGCTGGTCCGGGAGCATATGGAGGCAGCACAACAGGCCCAAAGTAGAGTCTATAATCGTCAGGCTCGGGTACGAGACTTTAATCCCGGAGACCGAGTTTTAGTTCTGGTACCCACCCTTGACAGCAAATTTCTAGCTAGGTGGCAGGGGCCCTATGAAGTGCTCGAGAAAGTGGGGGAAGTAAATTACAAGGTGCACCAGCCAGGGCGGCGGAAGCCGGAGCAGGTGTATCATGTGAATTTGCTGAAGCCATGGAAGGATAGGAACTCGTCCAGCGATGACAGTCCCCGGCCAGGGCTTCTAGGTGAGAAGGATCCAGCCCCTTACCTCGAAGTCCGGGAAGCAGCAGCCACCGTAAAAATTTCAGATAGCCTATCCTCCAAACAGGTCCAGGAAGTTAAGGAGTTCATTAGTCGGAACACGGATGTGTTCTCGGACCTCCCTGGGCGCACATCCCTAATCCAGCATGACATTATCACTGAGCCTCAGGCCAAAGTCCGGTTAAAGCCGTATCGGGTACCCGAGGCTCGGCGACAAGCCATTGTGAAGGAAGTGCAGCTGATGCTCCAGTTAGGTGTCATCGAGGAGTCAAAAAGTGATTGGGCCAGTCCGATAGTCTTAATACCCAAGCCGGACGGGACATTGAGGTTCTGTAACGATTTCCGCAAGCTGAATGAGGTGTCCAAGTTTGACGCATATCCCATGCCGAGGGTGGATGAGCTCATTGAAAAATTGGGCCAAGCCAGGTATTTTTCTGTCTTGGACCTCACTAAAGGGTACTGGCAGGTACCCTTAACGGAGGCTGCCAAGGAAAAACTGCTTTTATCACACCGGAGGGGTTGTATCAGTACAAGGTATTACCCTTTGGTCTACATGGCGCCCCGCCACGCTTTCAAAGGCTTATGGATATTGTGCTTCGTCCACATCGACGGTACGCCTCAGCGTATCTGGATGATATCATTATCCATAGCACCGACTGGGAGAGTCACCTACCGAAGGTACAGGCCGTAGTGGACTCCCTTAGGAAAGCTGGCTTAACTGCTAACCCCAAAAAGTGTGTGATAGGGTTAGAAGAGACCAAATACCTAGGGTATGTCATTGGGCGGGGGTGGTCAAACCTCAGGTAAACAAAATTGAGGCAATTAAGAATTGGCCCCGACCTGTCACTACGCGGCAAGTAAAATCATTCCTGGGCATGGTGGGATACTACATGAGGTTTATTCCCAACTTCGCTACAATTGCTGCTCCATTGACAAGCCTTTTAAAGGGACGCAGGTCAGTGTCGATCCAGTGGAATGAGCAGGCGGATAAGGCTTTCTCTGCTCTGAAGTCGGCCCTGTGTGGGTCCCCGGTTTTGGTGACGCCCGACTTCAAGAGAGAGTTTGTGGTACAGACCGATGCCTCTGAAGTGGGCCTCGGGCTGTACTCTCTCAGGAAATCAATGGGGAGGAGCATCCCGTGGTTTTCCTGAGTCGCAAACTCACCCCAGCCGAAACCAGGTACAGTATAGTGGAGAGAGAGTGCCTGGCCATCAAGTGGGCACTAGAGTCTCTCCGCTATTATCTGCTAGGGAGAAAGTTCCGTCTGGTGACCGACCATTCCCTCTAAAGTGGATGTGCCAGGCGAAAGACAGGAATGCTCGGGTCACCAGATGGTTCTTGTCCCTGCAGAACTTCAAGTTCACAGTGGAACACAGGGCAGGCCGCTTGCAAGGAAATGCGGATGCACTGTCTCGAGTACAGTGTTTGGCGTGTGTTCACCCTGTCGGGGTTGAACAAAGGGGGAGGTATGTAAGAGGGCGCAAGGTGCCGTCATGGACGGAAGATACGTGTCACCGAGGTTCCTGGCCTCGGTGAGGTGAGAGCCGGGTTTTATGTGTCAGCAGCAGCTAGTGCTGCTTGACATTGATAGTTAGTTTGGCTGCAAAGCCAATCCGGGCCGGCTCTTACTGGGAGTAGGCAAAGAGTTGGGTGGGTGCCTACTCCCCACGGTCCAGGCCGGACTTTGCGGGGCTTTTTAAAGGCAGCCACATCAGCAGGTGTGGCTGTGATTATCCTGGAGCTGCTGCTAGTGTTGTGTTGCTCTCTGGGCTGGAAGGATGAGCCCAGCAAGGAGTCGTGCAGTCGTCCTGGAAGCCTGAAGGTGGATTATCCTGCGGCTGGGCCGACCGCCAGGTGCGAACGCGCACCTAAACATCTCACAGGTGATTGAACCTGGTTTTGGACTCTTTGGTTTTGCTTTTTTGTGTTTGCTGAGTGTGAATTAACACCAAGAGACTGTTTATCGTTTATTGTGTGCAAGTGTGAATAAAACACTGTTTATTGCACTTTCTGGACTTCTTGTTTTGCCTCTGTACTGCACCCGCACTGCTATCTACCAGGGCGACTCCCCACATTACCCATACACTTTATTAGGTTAATGTTACTGCAATGTAGTATTTTATATATAAAACAGGTAAGAGGTCTGGATGGCAAACTTTATTCACATATGAGTATAGCACACGTTGCAAAAAAGACTTTAAAATACATTGGCCTACATTTACTAATGTCAGTGCATCTAGATTCTAGCATAAATTGCACCGAAATGTGGCACATCTAGGTTCAGAGAATTTATTTGCGCCTAGCTTGACAGGCTAGCCAAAAAACGATCCTGTATTACTTAGCAGTTGATGGTAGTATTATACACATTTTTTGGATTCTGCATATCATTTGGACCCTATGTGGTGGTAGTTGTTAGGCTGTATATTACCAGCATTATCTTGGCATTATATGTTGGTATTATGTAGGATTAAGCACAGGGGGCCTGCTTAGAAATAATTGTCAAAACGAGATTTAACAGTACTATGGGAATAGAAGGAGGTAAGAATAATGGTGAAAGTGGCCAGGGAGAACATCAGGGAGTTCAGACCTTATTATTTAATCTATCATTAAACTAATTACAGTATATCTCTTCAGAATTTGTATGGCATATTGAATTTTATTCAATATTTAATTGTATATTGAACCGTTTCATAATTCTTACCAAACATTTCTTTGTGGAGGGGTAGTTCAATAAAAGGTTCTAGAGGGGTTTTGCTTATGCGAATCAGAAATTGTGTGAAAAGCTACCAAGTGTGGTTTGGCATCTTGTGCTAAAATTCTGTGCAAAAATTGAACAGCAATGGTCCAGAGGCTATTAAAAAATGACATATTATTTAAATTAGGTTTTTATTACAAGCATATTGTGGCAGATTCACTAATTGTTTTAGACACTTCTTGTGCCTCACTTGAGCATGGCTTATTAGGAATGGAGACATGGAGATTTAGGTTAAATTGACAAAGACTGAAGATTATTTGAGGCACTCCAAAAAAAATTGGTGCAAAGTAAGCCAATTAGGCTGCATTCACACGGGCGAGTTTTCCGCGCGGGTGCAATGCGTGATGTGAACGCATTTCACCCGCACTGAATCCGGACCCATTCATTTCAATGGGGCTGTGTACATGAGCGTTTTTTTCACGCATCACTTGTGCGTTGCATGAAAATCGCAGCATGTTCTATATTCTGCGTTTTTCACGCAGGCCTAGCCCCATAGAAGTGAATGGGGCTGTGTTAAAAACGCATTGCATCCGCAAGCAAGTGCGGGTGCGTTGCGTTTTTCACAGATGGTTGCTAGGAGATGTTGTTTGTAAACCTTCAGTTTTTTATCACGCGTGTGAAAAACTCATCAAAACGCATTGCACCCGCGCGGAAAAAACTGAACGCAATCGCAGGCAAAACTGAATGGCTTTGTCTGTGAAATCGCACAGTTTTCACTGAACGCATCCGGACCTAATCCGGACACGCTCGTGTGAATCCAGCCTTAATAGGTGAGGTAAAGTATTCCTAAAACTGCTTCTACTAGAACTGCGGTTTAGCTATCAAAAATTTACATTCATAGAATTCGAAATTATGCAGATTTTTACTGATTAGTGTGAAAGAGATTTCATAAAATCCCACTCACTAAAAGAAAGTCTGTCCCCTCCAAAATGGGCCTCAAATTAAGCACACCGCCACATAAAGCAGGTGTCCCAAAACATAACCATACCCTTTTTATGAAAATCTGATTCTCTGATCCCGAGAAATGCTTCTTTTTAAATGCAAATAAGGTTTTCAGTGCACTGTAGGGCAGGTCTGCAGTGAGCACAGAAGCACTGAATGGAGGATGAGAGTGGTAGTAGCTCTGGCAATGATAGCTGTCCACATAAATCACAGTAGCAATCCTCACACCAGTACCCCCTAGGATCGTGCAGTGGCAGGAGGGCGCACCCTTATCTACCCTTAGGGCACACCCTCATGTTGGAGAACCTGTCTGGTGGTAGTTGGGATGCCCTTGGTGTTATGTGTTGGTTCAGTTGCAAGGCAGGAGCTGTAAGTGCAATGACAGGCATCTGGTGGAGTCAATAACCAGGCCAATTGTAGTATTAAATGTGTCTCTCTTTACTAAAGTGCATAATAAGAGTAGTAGTACATCCAACAGTAAAAAGTCACAGTTCCAAGTGGCCTTTTTGGCCCTTAAATGCATTACCTAAATGGAAACATATCCAATTAGCGTTACTGTTCTACATCTTTCATCCTGGACTTACCTGGTTGTGCCACCGCTGATCCCGTTCATCCAACAACTGTTCTTGACTGTACACATCCGTACCTCTAGGGAAAAGCCTGGCAGCATCGGCACACTCTAAAGGCTGTTTTGGGTGTTGCGTTCCCAGCGCAACACTATCAGGTGAGCCTCTGTATTCAGCATGCTTACCCCAGTATCCAGCAGTCCCACCTATGAGCGCTGCTCTCCCCTCTTTTCTTTAAATCCTTTGGATAGGGGATAACCAAATATAACTGGAATACCCCTTTAATTCTACTATAGCAGAACTGAGTGATTGAAATTACATTTTCTTGGTATCATACTGTATCTTAGATGTGTTTTTCTAGGCTGCACATACTTGGTCTTTCACATGTACACACATGTATCTTCTGACTCAAAAAAAACTGGTGAAAAACAGATATACTGTAAATGTCCTTTTAGCCACATTTATCAGAGGCATAGGTGTAAAAATATGCTAATTAAAGCACAAATGTCTGGCTGCTTACAGCAAACATAAAGAGAAATTTAAACAGACAATTTCAAATGCACCCAATTTACTAAGAGGATTGCAGCTTTTAAGCTATATAATATTTTATTGTATTAGTATTACTATATAGCATTTTTATACTACTATATAGTATTTTCTATACGACTATATGATATTTTATAGTACTATAATACTATAAAATGTAGCCCAAAAGAGCAGTTACACACAACAACCAATGAGATTCCAGCTTCCATGTTTTGAATAGATTAGGAAATTAAAAAAGGGAACTGGTTGGTGACTAAAGACAAATAGTGATTATGAAATCTGGATCTCAGTGTCATATAATCGTGTTTTTCAGCCTTTCTAAGGCCTCATGCACACGACTGTATGTATGGATGACGTCCGTGTGCATTCTGTATTTTGCGGAACGGACCAGCTGGCCACTAATAGAACAGCACTATCCTTGTCCATAACGCGGCGGACCCATTGGCTTCCATGTGCTTCCACATCCGTGCGGTTGTTCTGCAAAGGATAGAACATATCCTATACTTTGCCACGACATGTGGAGCACTGAAGTCAATAGGTTCACACCATGATGTGGTGTACACACGGTCGGTATCCGTGTTTCGATGATCCGCGGTTTGCAGACAGCAAAACACTTACAGTCATCCGAATGCCCCTTTAAGGAAAGGTTAAGCTTCATTTTGAAGTGCACTCTGGTCTTTACATTGAGCTGCATCACGACCACTAGCCGCTCCTCTAAGTGACAGCTGTAGCGGTCTCCTGGCTGAGTGCTAGAGCTGTCACTTAGAGCAAAGGGGATGGGATATGATTCAGCTCAATGCAGAGGATATTTTACAGTGAAGATCCACCTCCCGGGCACTTAAAGGGTAATTCAGCTTTTTGATATTTATGACCTGGTCACCAATATCAGATCAGTCCCCAGGACTAGAAACTAAACAGTGGATTTAGCCATTGTGCAGTGTCAGTGTACTGCCCCTCTGCTCCCATTCACTTAAATGCAGCAGTAACCCGCTTCCATCCACTCTTAGTTTCTGCCATCAGTGGCTGCTGAAAACAGGTTGTGTCTGGTATTGCAGCTCAGCCACATTCACTTCAATGAGTTGCAATAATTACCGCACAACATGGACAGACCCACCTCTCATTTCTAGAGTGAGGTGGTCAGTTCTATGCAAACCATGCTGTTGCGTTCTTTGGCTTGTCCATCAACCGTGACTAAACAATATGGTGGTTGCCTATTTACTGGTGTCCTATTGGCACATGAAGACAAGGACAAAACAGCTGACAGATTTATTGTTGAATTTTTTTTAGATTAAAATAGGATCGCATTTTTGCTGTTAATGTCAAATGTTTCAAATGACTCTGGAATAATTTCAAGAAAGATGAAGTCACCGAAAAACTCTAGAGCTTTGATGGAAAATGTACATGACTATTATACAACATATAGCGGCCAATCATATACTTCCAAAGCGCTTCATTGCAGGCATGATTCTATGAGAAATTCCAGGGTCACAGGCTGTGGATTGCTAATAGACGTTAACAAGCAGGATTTACATCTTTTTCCGAATCACATAAGAGATGCCTTTAAGCAGAGAACACATGCATGCCATTGTCTTTTATTCATTTTAAAACATCAAAAACTGCAAAACATGAGAGAACATGAGGCATCCCTTTAACATAAGTCATGTGTGTATGTTAAGTGCGGGATAAAAACACAATGTGAATAGTCTTAGAAAGGTGTAGAACTGCACATGGTAAATCTTAGTGTTGTTTAGTAGTGTTGGCTAAGGTTGGGCTAAAAAAAAGCAGTAATATATAGATATATACCGGTATGTTCTACTTGTGGCTTAATATAGGACTCTGAAGATAAATGTAGAATATTGTATTGAAGTTATACAATTAATTTACATATTTATTTCATTGTGATCCTGCCTTATTCTTCATTTTGTATTTTTATCTTTATTATTAAAAGTCACAATTGGCTATAATATGAAAGTATATCACATTACATCTACTGAGAAGTCATCACCATAGAGGTGAACACTTTGTGTAGATAAATGTTAGATACCATGTACAAGAGGGACTGGATAAAAGCAGCGGCACCAAACGAAATATTCATTCCTTTGAAACTGGACACTCAGGCTTAGGTTCACATTCTGCCTGGAAGACAATAAATCAGTGAAGTCAAAGTCAACCATGTCGCCAACAAAAACAATTGGTACAGGATAATCTGGAGCACATGCGAGAGTAAAGCTGACATATATTGTGACTTCCAGCAGTAAAATAAATGCTGTAGAGCATAGTACTGATCAAAGACTGGACATTGGGTGCTTTCACATGGCTTTTTCCATAGCTAATGTTGGAACTGTATGTAGATTGTAAGCCCTCACGGGCAGGGCCCTCTATCCTTCTGTACCAGTCTGTAACTTGTCTCGTTCATGCTTAAGGTAATTGCCTGTATTATGTATGTGCACCTCTTATGATCTGTACAGCGCTATGGAATGAATGGCGCTCTAAAAATAGATAATAATAATAAAAAATAATAATAACTGGGCCATTGGAAAGTTACTTTGTAATTGCTTCTACCATCTTTCCAATGGTGTTTCCATGACAACTTCAACAAACTGAATTCAGCAATCAGAATCACTGTCAATTCTATACAGTCATATGTACATTTTGTATATGCTACATATTGAAGTGTATTAAATGTAATTCTATATCAACTTTAATATATCATAAGCCTAAAAGCTTCCTGAGATGAGAGGAATATTGTCACAGAACACCACCATTTAAAACTTAGCCCTTATTGTATAAATATCTAAAATAAAAGTGCCGTATGGTATTATGTCAGTTATGATAGATGGGAATAGGGAGGGAAAAGCTGATCCCTAATTCTATCTCTATACTGTTATACCCTGCTTAGAAACAAAATGGCCGTCCCGATTGGGGCAATCCCGTGTCAGGAACCTCCTGTATTCCTTTGGATGGCCCTGATACAAATAGATAATGGTATATAGTTGGTAGGGTATTTGCTCACAGAATTGCGCATCAGTTTTTCCCTCTCTATCAGTTATTCCCATCTATCATACCCTGCCAACATAATACCATAAGGCACTTTTGTTTATTTTTTATATTTTTACAATAAAGGCTGTTTGTAATGGTGGTGGTCTGTGACAATATAACTTTCTATACCACTATTCTGTTATTTGGGCCTTCTGACAGGTAATTTGTCAAAACTGTGATAGAGTGAGATGAGAGGAAGGCAGTCTAAGTGCATGGAAAAACCTAGACAGCAACAGCCAAACTCTATGACATATCTAGAAAGACTGTGAAGATAGTAAGCAACTACACTGTTGGGAAATATATTCTTACAGTAAGGATAATATACATAGGTCACTATGTCACCAGATTCATCTACAAAGGTTTCAAGAACTGGCTTACGAAAAAGGGTGAGTAGATTGCCACATTTCATAAACAGTGAGCAGTAGCAAAGCTATAGGGGGTGCAAAAGTAAGGAATGCTCATTTGCCAGAGTGGGCTTCAAGTCTCCTCCGCTATGTAACAAGACATCAGAGGTGTAAATGACATATGCTAGGCCGAAGACCCTGTTACAGAATTTACATTGGAATCCAGGAAAATGAAACTTCTGAAAATTAAATATTCATGGAATCAACACTTCTCTTATACAAACTGCCATATAAGTCCAACTTTTTAACAAGCCTTGGGACATGACAAGAAAAATTAGCCAAGCCAGATATCCATCTCTAGACAGTGGTTTATGAGTGCTTGCCCCTCATCAGTATGGTGTAGGATTCTGGCCACTTCCAAAATATCCAATAATTCAAGATGGCGCCACGGATGGCTAACACGGCACAGGGCTCCTCCATCGGCCCCCTATTTTTCTCTTAGTCTAGCTTAGTTTTTCCTCCTCTTCCCCCTCTTCATAAAGCCCTAGGCCCTCCTTGCCCTTCTTACCACACAGGGACCCCACGGAGGGATCCCTGCTCCCCAGGCCCTCGGCGGCCTTGTAGGAGCACTGCGCTCCCCTCTGCTGCTGCGACCTGATTTTGATGGCGCCGCGAAGACAGGCCGACTGAGCTACTGCCTACAGAGCACCGAGCGGCAAGCGCACTGATGCCAGTGTCCGTAACCCTGAGTGACTTGCGGCGGCCATCGGCTGGGGCCCCGGACCCGTGCTGTAAATCGGGGACTAGTGTTGAGCGAACAGTTCGAGAATAGTTCGGGTTCGTACCGAATTTTGGGGTGTCCGGGACCCGGACCCGAACCCGGACATTTTAAAAAAAGTTCGGGTTCGGTGTTCGTCGATTACTTCCCGCTTTCTGAAGGGCTGCACAGCAGCCAATCAGCTAGCGTTTTACTTCTTGCCCTAAGAGCCCATCACAGCCATGCCTACTAATGGCATGGCTGTGATTGGCCAAGTGCAGCATGTGACCCAGCCTCTATTTAAGCTGGAGTCACGTAGCGCCGCACGTCACACTGCTCTGATTAGTGTAGGGAGAGGACGCAGCTTCTGTCAGGGCGAGATTAGGCAGGTTAAAGTCAGCAACAGCACCTAATGAACGGATCAATTTACAGCTGAGAATCATTGAACTTCTGCTAGTTACTTACTCGCTGGTTTTTAGGCTGCACAGAGCGTTTTTCTGTCACTTATTTTCTGGGTTGATCGGCGGCCATTTTGTGACTTGTGGTGCGCCAGAAGAAGCTGCCACCAAGTCCATCAATCTATCAATACTAGTTTTTTTTTGCTATATCCTACATCAGGGGCTTGGCTGTGCTAATTGTCACCCCTAGAAACTCAGGAAAGAAATTTCTATATTTTATTAAGGGGTTAAATACAATTGCCCAAATACCAATCCCCTAAATCTGGTGTTCCAGCTTTGGTTAGACAAGTATAATACTGTCTGCTGTCTGGCAAAGGATAGATTATTTTCTGGGGTTAAATTCAATTGCCAAAATAGCAATACCATAAATCAGTGGTTTCAGCTGTGGCTGGCAAAATAGAATAGTGTCCGAGGTAACGCACACACGTACAGATGCACGTACACGATTCTTGAATAGTTGTATTATCGCGATAATAAAACTAACAGTGTAATGTTGACTGTATTGCTCTAAGTTATATTCGCGTACGAATGTAACTTCTATTACAGCACACCAATACTAAAACTGACTAAGAGACAGCTTTAAGTTCTATTCGAACGCGATTGCAACTTTGGAACTTAAAGTGGTGTACGATTTTAAAAGTTGAGTACTAAAAGTTGGAATCGCAATGCGATTCTTATGTATTTGCTTAATCGCATTGCGATTACAACTTTGAGCTACCGATCACCATGGGAACGCCTCCTCCAGTAGAATGTACTG
Source organism: Bufotes viridis (assembly GCA_033119425.1). Classification (NCBI taxonomy): domain Eukaryota; kingdom Metazoa; phylum Chordata; class Amphibia; order Anura; family Bufonidae; genus Bufotes; species Bufotes viridis. The sequence goes on from CM065590.1 coordinate 282,888,845, forward strand.
TCGGATGTGAGAATTAAGTTGAAATCGCAATGCGATTATTATATTTCTGCTTAATCGCATTGCCGTTTCAACTTAGCATTGCTAAATAATTCCATCCATATTCGTTAACTTACTGACTCAGTAAGTTAACGATATGGATGGAATTATTTAGCAATGCTAAGTTGAAATCGCAATTCGATTAAGCAAATATATAAGAATCGCATTGCGATTTCAACTTAATTCTCAGATCCGACAGTACATTCTACTGGAGGAGGCGTTCCCATGGTGATCGTTAGCTCAAAGTTGTAATCGCAATGCGTTTATTGCGGTATATTATCCCTCTGGGTGTCTTTTACAGCCTTTTTAGTGCCCAAAAGTTCGGGTCCCCATTGACTTCTATGGGGTTCGGGTTCGGGATGAAGTTCGGGTTGAGTTCGGATCACGAACCCGGACATTTTCCGGAAGTTCGGCCGAACCTCTCGAACCCGAACATCCAGGTGTTCGCTCATCTCTATCGGGGACTCTGTCGTCGGGCCGTTGGTCCTGCACGCCGGAGGCTCCCTCCCAGGGCCGGCCTCCCTGCTCCTTGCGCCACACCACTGTGGGCCCAGTGCGGCCTGCCTTGGACAGTTGAACCCTGACAGAGTGTCCTCGACGGCACCACATCCCTACTGACGTGCGAAGCAGTGAACCGGAGAAACCCTTTCACCAGGCTCACATCATTCTCAGCTCCAGTGCCTGTTGCCGGCGTCCTCTTTAGGAGCAACCAGAAGGCCCTTAGTCACCACCACTGGGGCCTCCAGCGCTCTTTCTCTCTCTGCTGCAGAAGACCCACCGCCTCACCCCTGCTGTGACATCATTGCCTGCACCAACTGTAAGTTGACTCATCTGGAAAATTTGTGCCACTGCATCCCCTCCATATCACCACTACCCCTCACTCAACAACCAGTGGGTAGCAATGGGCCTGAGGCCTGCTTCCCACAGCTGCTGCCTGCTGTCTGCTCCGTCACCACCCCCCATGGACTCCCCTTCCCAAGTGCCAGGACCCAGTCTCCCAGTGACCATTCTCCCCTGCAGAGGTTTTTGCATGCCACAGAGACCACTTGAGTTGCATCCCTAGGGTCATCCAAAATACCACTGCGACCACTCTGCCCCTGCTTGGGTCTACGTGCACTGCCACCCTAATACCGTCTGCCCCTGCTTGGGCCATCACGTGCACTGCCACCCTAGTGCCACTTACTGTCCCCCTCTTCTTCCTGGATTCCCTAGAGCAGGGGCCTGGTCTTCAAACCCCCTCGTCTGTTGGAGCAGCGGAGGGGTAACACGGTAGCTCTACTGCCTGAACCCTCCCCCAACCCAACAACACACGCGCACTTTTCCCCTCCCGGAGGCTAGTATGGCTGTCCAGAAATCCCTCCAACTCGCCAACAATACCCGTATTAAGTATTCCAGGTCTCAGCTCATCTGCTGGGACTCACATGCAATCTCCCAAACGAAATACAAGCTCCTGTCCAACCTGGTATGGGGCCATGTCCGTAAGATCACCTGCCTAGCCACCCCAGCCCAATCAGGCATCAGGCGCAGGGGCTGTCGGGCGGGAGCCCTGGTAAGCTAAGGAAAGGGGGTTTGCGGTCATTCATCCCCTAGGTTCTCCTGGGAAACATTTGCTCTCTCTCCAACTAGATGGCCGAATTTCGTCTCAGCAGTAGAAGAGAGCTTGGTCGAAACACTCCGGTCTTCTGCTTCACGGAGACGTGGCTGCACGAGAATATCCCAGATAATGCCATACTTCTCCCAGGCTACAGCATCACAAGAGCGGATCGTGCACCCTCCTTGTCGGGGAAGAGTAAAGGGGGAGGCATCTGTTTCTACGTCAACTCTGGTTGGTGCCTTCGTTCATCTATACTGGCCCAGAAGTGTACCTCCGAACTGGAGCTCCTGCTAATAAACTGCAAGCCGAACTACTCGCCCAGAGAGTTCACCTCCTATGTCTTTGCTGGTGTATACATTCCCCCTGACGCCGACATAAAAGTAACCCTTCACGACCTTAGTGAAACCATCACGCAGTGGGAAACGGCCCGCCCCGACTCTATGGTCATTGTGGTGGGTGACTTTAACAGAGCAAACCTTCGCTTGGAACTGCCACATTAATATCAGCACGTGACCTGCCCCTCCAGACCCACTAGTACGCTGGGCCACTGCTACACATCACTAAAGGATGCCTACAAAGCATGTCTCGTGGGCAGCTCTTGGCTCCTCTGACCACTGCCCCATTCACCTGATTCCCACCTACAGAAGGCGTCTGGAAACGGATAAACCGATCCTGAAAACAACCAGGGTGTGGTCAAACGATGACAAGCTACGTCTCCAGGGCTGTTTTGAATGTACTGACTGGTCGGCTCTGGCTTCACCCGACCTGGATGAGTGGGCTGACGGAGTGTCATCATACATCAGCTTCTGTGAATCCTCTTGCGTCCCCTCTAAGTCCTTCAAAATCTACCCCAACAACAAGCCATGGTTCTCAAACAAACTGCGACAACTGCGGAAACGCAAAGAAGCTGCGCACAAGTCCGGCTCTCTGGAAGACTTCAGGCTGGCAAGGAACTCCTTAAATCGGGAACTGCGTGCAGCGAAACAGGCGTATGTGGAAAGGATGGAAAAAAACCTGCAACCAAACGACCCCCGGGAGGTTTGGAAGGGCTTTCACGCCGCTACAAACCTCCCCCCCCCCAGCTTACTACACCGAGCTCAACGCTAGTAGAAGACCTCAGCGGATTCTTCTGTAGATTCGGGCACTCCACTTTCCGATCTGTCCTGGATGGTGCTGACCCATACTTGAACGAGTGCCCTCTGGTCGCGACAGGGGCCGAAGTCCTGGGTCTCCTGTCTACCCTGAATGAGAGGAAGGCCTCGGGTCCTGATGGTGTGTCACCAGCATGCCTCAGATCCTGCTCACGACAGTTGGCCCCAGTTCTGACCCCATCTTCTCAAACTCAACTAGTACAGGGCACGTGCCCACCTGCTTAAAGCGATCGATCATTATTCCGTTACCAAAGAAGCCTGGTGCCTCAGACCTAAATGACTTCAGACCTGTTGCTCTAACATCCGTGATCATGAAGACCTTCGAAAGAGTGGTCCTATCCCTCCTCAAGAGCTCCACTCAGGACCAATTGGACCTACTCCAGTTTGCGTATAGGGCAAATAGGTCCACCGATGATGCCATTAATATCTGCAAGGAGTACATCACAGAACACCTGAACAGGCCAGACTCCTATGCCAGAATTCTTCTCCTTGATTTCAGCTCAGCCTTCAACACCATCTGCCCCCGCATTCTTCAAACCAGACTCACAGACCTGGATGTCCACCCAACTATATGTCTCTGGGTCATGAGCTTCCTCACAAATAGGACCCAGGTTGTCAGGCTGGGCAAGATTACGTCCAAACCGAGGGTGACCAACATAGGAGCACCATAAGGCTGCGTACTGTCGCCGTTCCTGTTCTCCCTTTATACAAACAACTGCTCATCCACTGTGGACTCTCTCAAGATAATCAAGTTTGCGGACAACACCACCATTGTCAGCCTCATTAGCAATGATGACGAGCACGAATATCGCCAAGAGGTTACCAGAATCAATGGCTGGTGTAGGGGGAATAAGTTGGTCCTGAACACAACAAAAACCGTAGAGATGATCGTAGATTTCAGAAGAAATGCCACTACACCTCCTCCTATACACATAGACAGCACCGCAGTCATGAGGGTCCCTTCCGTCCGTCTCCTGGGTACGATTATCTCAGAGGACCTAACCTGGATGAAAAATATCACCGCTACCCAAAGGAAGACGCAACAACACATCTATTTCCTTCGCCAACTAAGAAGATTCGCCACAGCCAAAGTGCTCATAAGGTCATTCAACTCCGCAACCGTAGAATCGGTCCTGAGCTCATCTATCCTAGTTTGGTATGCTGACTCCTCCACCGGGTCATTAGCTCTGCAGAACATATCATCGGCGAATCCCTCCCACCTCTGCATCTCATCCACGACAATAGAATGCGCTCACGGGCACTGAAGATCACAGGCGATCAGTCTCACCCGGGGCATCGCCTTCTCAGCGGACTTAAATCAGGTCGTAGGTTTCAGGCCATCGCCGCCAGGACCACCAGGCGGAGGAACACCTTCTTCCCTGCGGCGGTCAGACTTCTGAACTCTACCAACACCTTACCCCCCAAATGCACCCCCACTTACCCGTGGAATCCTACCCAGACTATCTTATCGACACCCCTACACCCGTCCCCCAGTCCCCTCTCCCAGACTACTAACCCCCCACCAATTGTAAACTTGATCATTGTAAGTGTAAATTTGATCCGTGTCATTGTGCCAAACTAAATTCCGGACTCGACCCTGTCATGTTTGGCAAAATAAACCTGATTCTGAAAATGTGGTTCCAACAAGTTTGATATCTTTACTTTGGAGGTACCTATTTGCATATTATTTTTCCATTTAACAATGCCAATAACACCATACAGAGCTGGTCTCTTGAAGGAGGGCCAGTAGCTTGCCTAAGCTTAATACCAAATGGAAATGTTAAAATCTGAGATTCGGGGGCGGAGCTAGCCGGCAGTGAGAGCAGGCGTGCATGAAAAGAGCTCCTGCTTAACTAAAAGGAAAATAGCCTTATAAACGGCTTTATACCCTAAAAAAAGCGTTTCTAAACGCTCCTCAACTACACCTAAGGTCCCACAGAAGACTTCTGAGTAATTTGTGTGGAAAAATAAGTTTATTTGAGCACAAAACAGTCGGCCGGGAAAGTGCGGCCCTCACAGACCAAACACCGCCGGAGAAGAGTTGGAGTTACTGGCGCCGAAGACCGAGGAGACTCCAGCTATCAGAAATCCCTCCAAATACACCGGTGAGTGACTTGTCACACTCCCCCTGAGAAGCATAGGCTCTGGCACCGGCAGGGACATCTCCCCGTATACGGCCCCGGCTCGGCAGTGTGAGGAGAAGCCGGCGCTCCAGCGTCGGCTGCCGGAAATTACCGAGAAGAGCCGAAGCTTCCCACTCATACAGTGAGTTAGCTTCGGCTGCCAGCAAGAGAAGACGTGCGCACCCCAGCGTCAGCTGCCGGAAATAGCCGAGGGGAGCCGAAGTCTCCTGCTCCCCCGGCGAAGTCACAGCTGCGGCTGCTATTCCCGCCCGTGTGAAGTGCCGATTGCGGCGCTTCTTAACACATACAAACGGGCTGCACGGCGGTTATACATTCTTGCCCTTGGAGATTAAAGCAAGAGGGGGCAGTGTAAAGTGACAAAGCTCTCTGAAATAAAGATATAGCACTGGTTACAACTCACCCATTGACCCCTACTATCAGACGCAGTTACTTGTGGACACCCCATACACCTGGCTAGGTGCATTTTCCAAGTGTACATAAACTACTGAAGCTGCCCTGCAGGAGGTTACAATAGATTAACCCCTTATCCACCATGTGCTGACCCCTTTAAGAGGGAACCACCCCAGACCTACAGGGGCATTATCGTGATAAGCCCGCATCCTGATCACTAACGTTTTCAGTCCCAACAACAGTCGAGTTGATATCTGGACCTGCAACCTGTATTGAACCGCTCAAACCGCTTCTTCTATTGAGCCTGGATCCACACCCTGAGACGGTTGCTAGCGTTTATATATTGCTGTGCTTCTATCATCACCATGGGGAAAACAAAGAATCTCCTAGATGGGAGCAAGCTTTCCAGAACACCGAGGCGCCCACAAAGTACCTCCAGAGATCAAAAGCTATGCCCAGATGCTCCGGAATTTAAACCGGATAAAACGCCTAAAACACAGGAGAAATACCGACAGGAGCCCCAATCTGCCTCAGACTCAGATGAAGAAGACTTGCAAGAACAAGACGATTTGCGACAGCATATTAAAAATATACCAACCATGGATCATATCAGGGGATTTTTTAAAGAAATGTCTTCATCGATTAAAAATGACCTCTCAGAAATTAAATCGGAAGTCCGACAACTAAATGAGAGAATTGATAACATGGAAGAGTCGACAGACAAGGTTGTGAGCCACGCCATGTATTTAGAAGAAAAAGTCAAATCACAACAATCAGAAATAAGAGACCTCCAGCTACATTTGGACGACCTTGAGAATAGGTCCCGACGTAACAATTTGCGTATCAAGGGCGTTCCAGAGTCTGTGGAGGACAAAGATGTTCCCAAGGTTATATCCACGATCTTTCTCAAACTATTGGGTAAAGACTCATCTTTTGATTTGGGACTGGAGAGAGTGCACCGTGTGTTCCGTCCAAGAAATGCTCCGACGGACAGCCCGCGTGATATTCTATGCTACTTACTTAGCTTTACAATCAAGGAAGACATACTAAAAAAAGCCAGATTTGAAAAGACTATTGAGTTTGAGGGAGAAAACATCTCGATTTATCAGGATTTATCACGCCTCACTCTGGAGAAACGCCGACAGCTAATACCCTTTACCAGGGAGCTACGCAGTAAGAACATTAAATACCGTTGGCTATATCCATTTGGACTTCTTCTGAGTCATAACGGGAAGCAACTGACCATCAGATCTCCTGAGGACTTAGCCTTTGCATTGGTCAAGCTCAACATGGAGCACATTTCAATACCAGAGTGGACTCTCGAGGATACATCGTCGTCCCCTCCACCCTTGCCATCTCCTAACAAGTGGGAGCAAGTCACCACTCCAGTGTCAAGAAGGAGAGAAGACGACGGCTCTCACAGGCCAAGAGCTCCTAGGAAACTTCCCAGAGGTCCTAATCCGGGATCGAGACAACACACGCCTGGCTGAGATGTCTTCATAAGCATATCCTTTTTCTTTAATCTATACTAAATTGAGTTACATTGGTTTTCCGTTTTTGTTTCTATTTCTAGGAACTGTCATTCTCAATTTAGCTCAGAGATGTTATATTACCTCTGTATAATTACCTTTATTTGTATATTCCAGGTGTCTGAACCAGATTTCGTGAGACACTGGAATATTATTTGTCTTTGTTAGCTACTTGCAATAGCTTAATGTTGGACTTTTCACGTAACAATTTTAGACATACGTTTTTCAGTTGGTCTGGGGATGAATCCCCTAAGTGTTATCTTTACATAAGTTTATACCTGCCTTCCTGTGAAGACATGTTCTCATTGTTACATTCATAACTTTTTTTTGTTCTTCTAGCTCCCCCCCACGGGGACATACACACACCCCGGTGTGTACTATATCAGACCAGCCACATAGCTGGTCTGACTTGTCCCGTTAACAGTTTAGGTACAGTTCCTCTACGCAGTGGAGGAGTACCTCCTTACCAATACCCTTCCTATATATTCCCTACCCTCATTTGTTTACTGTGGACTACGCTCTTGCTCACAGACTAGTGCAATAAACACTTCGCACATCTATAACCATGTCATCGCTACACTTTGCATCGTTTAATGCCAATGGTTTAAATGTCCCCTCCAAAAGAGGGCAAGTATTACATTACTTTAGAAAAAAACAGATCGACATCCTCTTTCTCCAGGAAACGCATTTTCGAAGAAACTCAACCCCGGTGATGAAAAATAAATACTACAGATTGTGGTTTAATGCTTGTTCACCAGATAAAAAAACTAAAGGCGTCTCTGTTGCTTTCCACAAACGGGTCGATTTTCAAAAAACGGATATCTTTACAGACCCCGAGGGACGATATATTTTTGTAAAGGGGTACATAGGTGAAAACCTGTACACATTTGCAAATTTATATGCACCCAACGAAGGGCAACTGACTTTCTTCAAAAAGGTGTTAAAAGTATTAGATTCCTTCAGTGAGGGATGTCTAATCCTTGGAGGAGACCTCAACTTAGCTCCAGATCCTAGCTTGGACACCTCTAGAGGTAAATCCAGATACCCAATTAAACTTCATGAAAAATTTGATGATCTGATGAGAAACTATTTGTTAGTGGATATCTGGAGGATTTTGAACCCCTCAGGAAGAGAATATTCCTTCTACTCACATTCGTCCAATTCCCACTCCAGAATTGATTATTTTCTAATCAATCAAGTCAATATAAGTTCGGTTCTGAAAGTGGAATATGAAGTCCGACTCTGGTCTGACCACGCACCAGTCATTCTCTCTTTCCTCGATGGTCGAAGTAAGATGAAGAGCAACAGCTGGGTCCTGAATGATAATCTCATAAATAGCCCAAGCAATTTTCTAAAACTCTCCTCGGACATAGAACTCTTCTTTAAGGAGAACGTGTCAGAGGAAATGAAAAATTCCACTATATGGGAAACCCATAAAGCTGTTGCCAGAGGCTTGCTTATGACCATAGGAGCTAAGGAGAAAAGGGACAGGGAGAAGGAATTGTCTGATCTAATGGATCAGATTAGATTAATAGAAAAGGCCCATAAAAGAGCTCCAAACACTGAGTCGGAATCCCAATTAATCTCTTTGAGATCTAAAGTCAAAGCCCTCTCTGAATTTTCCTACCAGAAGTTTCTATTTATGGCAAAATACAAAAATTACCTCTTTGCCAATAAATGTGGCAAAGAACTAGCGAGATTAGTGAGGAAGGAAAAGGTGAAACGCAACATTATGAAAATCAGAGATACGAGAGATTCGCTGGTACATGAGTCTACAGACATAGCAGAGGTTTTCAGAAGATATTATGAATGCCTATACAATCTTCATTCTTCTGAAGCTTCTGATGAGACAGCTTTAAGAGTAACTAAGATCAAGCAGTATCTAGATGAGGTACACCTCCCTCAAATGACAACAGATCAATTATCCTCCTTGTCGGCCCCATTTACTCTTGATGAAGTCTCAAGGGCGATAGATAGAATGAAGATTGGCAAAAGCCCAGGACCTGATGGGTTCACAGCACATTATTATAAAAAGTTCAAATCCATACTGGCACCGCATATGGTTGATTTTTTCAATAAGATCGGTGAAGCAGAGGCTTGGAGGGATGAGTCTCTACCAGCCCATATTACCATTATTCCAAAGGAAGACAAGGTAAATGGATTATTATCCAATCCCTTCAGTATTAAAAATGGCACAAGACAGGGATGTCCTTTGTCCCCCATTCTCTTCATTTTGACCGTAGAACCCTTCTTCTCCAAGATTAGAGGAAATGAAAACATCACCGGACTTAACTCAGGCTCAGAGGAGCATAAAATTGCCGCCTTTGCGGATGACGCATTATTTGTTGTCACCAATCCAGCTTCCTCGATCCCTGAGTTAATTTCAGAATTTTCCACCTTTCAAGAGGTTTCAAATTTTAAAATTAATCTGACCAAATCCGAGATATACAACATTAACGTGGGCGCCCGAACCTGGGCGAATGTTGTCAAGAGCAGCGGTTTAAAACCGGCAATGGGTTCCTTTAAATACTTAGGGGTCCACCTCAACCATGACCCGGCGAAAATCTACGGATTAAATTTCCCTAAAGTTTTAAAACAGATTGAAGTACTGTTTAAAGATTGGGATGATCTTTGGTTATCCTGGATGGGGAGAATAAACTTGGTTAAAATAAGCATTGTACCTAAAATTCTGTACCTGCTACAAACTCTCCCAGTGAGGATCCCCAAAATCTTCTTCGTAAAAATTAGACGGTTGATAGCTTCCTTTGTTTGGAATAAAAAGCCCAGTAGACTAGCTTATGACCTACTCTCAAGGACCAAAAAACTAGGCGGTCTTGGACTTCCTGATGTGGAGAAGTACTACCACTCAACTTGGTTGTCCAATACTCTGGAGTGGTGTATACGGCCGGTGAGGAAGAAGTGGGTCTCTGTGGAGGCAGACTTGGTAGGTTGTCATCTACCCCTGCTTCTTTGGAAATTTAGTTTCCCTTTTAAAATTTCAAAAAAAGTTCCGAGCCAAATTACTAGGTGGGCGGTGAGCACCTGGAAAAAATTAGACCCGATCCTACATCTCACACCAGATGTATCTAGAGACTCGCCGGCGATATGCATTATTCCCTCCACTTTGCAATTTTGGCAGTCTACACTACTGAACGATGTTAAGGGTGAGGTAATCACAGTAAAGGACCTTTGGCCCAGGGGCAGACCGATTTCCAAGTCAGATTTGGAAACTTTAATCCCCTCCCCTGAGATTAGTGATGAGCACTACTCTGAACTATACAACTTTCTAAGCAATTTTGAAGTCCCTATTACCCCATCGAGCGAAACAAATTGGTGGCATAAACTAATTTACCTGAAAACCCCAACCACGCATTTAGTGTCCAAGTGTTACTCCCTCATAAACGATCGCTCAGATCCACCTTCCTTCTTAAACAGTTGGAATAGGGAATTACAGTTTAAACTCAACGGGTCTGAAATGGTGGAGGTTGTTAAGAACGCACTATCTAACTCTCCGGCGTATAACTTACAAGAGGCACAATATAAACTGACCTCCTGGTGGTATAGAACACCGGTTTTGTTGAACAAATATAACCCTGCAGTGTCTAACATGTGTTGGCGATGTAACCAAGAGGTTGGGACATACGAACACATTTGGTTCTCATGCTCCCTTATTCAACCATACTGGGATACGATTAAGAAAGTGATTAACACTATATATGGTACCAATGTTTCACTATTAGTGAATTTAGTTTTGTTTAACCTGTTTGGCACAAACCAGCAGAAGATCAAATCCGATTTATGCTTGTTTATCCTCAACGTGGCTAAATATCTCATCCCAAGATACTGGTTACGTACGGATGTACCCTCAGGATTCGAGTGGTTGGCAGAGTTCAATAAAGTTATGCAATTTGAAAAGAAGAGGTGGCGGGCTGCTCGTCGTCCGAACAAGTTCAACATCATTTGGGACAAATGGACTTCTGCCACAGATCAAAATAAACTTTCAGCGATATTTTGACTGCTTAGATTACATAAATGCTTTTATGTTTCTGTCTCATCTGCGATGTATTGCCTTTGCCTTAACTATGTCTAGCTCTCTTCTTCTCACTTCATTAAATGGGAAATCAGAGCTTGTCACTAGTCCTTCAGATAAACTTTCTTTTATGCAAGCAATGTTATGTCCACCTCCCCCCCCCCCTCCCCTTCTCCCTCCTTCCCCCCAATTTTCCTTTTTATATATTAAGCTATGCCTTGTCAGGTTTACTTTCTAGATGTAATAGAAAATACCTTATGTCACTATGTAGTAATGTTCATTTGTTCTTTCTCTTCTGATCATTCTATCAATATTTTGATGCAAACCTACAATCACTTATTATTGTATGATTTATATTATATATTCTTGAAAATCTTGAATAAAAACACTAATTCACTAAAATCTGAGATTCCACTTTATAGACCCACTTACATTGTGTTAACTAGAAAAGGCTGGGCCCTGTGCTCCATACATAACCTACCCAACCATGATGAATAAATCTGTTATGGGTTGTTAACCTAATAGAATCTCTTAACAATTCCCATCAATACATCAATATTGTAAGCTATCGATACTGATCATGGGGGTCTGGACTGCAGGTCCCCCACCAATCATCAAAATGAAAGGTGTTCTTGTGCTCCTGCAAGTCATGCACCCAATTGTTTTGTATACACGGACACAATGACTAATCCATAAGATGGCTGTGCCGAACACTGCATCTTGTCCTGTTTAAGTGGAAAAGCACAAATACAGCCATATGTACATGGATGAACGAGATGCAGAACTCACAGGATTGCCATGGCCCCCATCAGTGCGATGATTACCAGACACACTAGACCTCCACTAATCATTTATTGCCTAAATTCTATCAGGAATTGATCTGTTGTGCAGGCAGCAAGAAGATAAGTTGAGGGACACGGCAGTGTAGACGAAGCAGAGAAACATTACCTGTGGTCCTATGTAACAACACAGATAACACGCAGTGTCATGTGTACTCATTAATAACTGAGTACAGATAATGTAGTAGAGGTCACCTGCAGTCCTATGTAACACTACACGTATAACACTGCAATCATTCTCTGAGTACAGATAATGAAGTAGATGTCACCTGCAGTCCTAATTAACACCACAGATAAGGGCTCTTTCACACTTGCGCTTTTGCTTTCCGTCCTAGAGTTCTGTCCTCGGGGCTCTAGGACGGAAAGATACTGATCAGGATTTATCCTAATGCATTCTGAATGGAAAGAAATCCATTAAGGATGCATCAGGATGTCTTTTGTTCAGTATGTGAAAGTTTTTTGGACGTTGACATAACCGTAGCATGCTGCGGATTTGTCTCCGTCCCGAAATCCAGAAGACATGCCGTAACGCTGGATCCGAAATTAATGCCCATTGAAGTGCATTAATCCGGATCCGGCATTAAGCTAAACGTCGTATCGGCGCATCGCCGGACCCGACTTTTAGCTTTTGTGAATGGTTACCATGGCAGCCAGGACGCTAAAGTCCCGGCTGCCATGGTAAAGTGTAGTGGGGAGGCAGGGGAGAAGCATACTTACCGTCCGTGCGGCTCCCGAGTCCCGGGGCGCTCCACAATGACGTCAGAACGCCCCATGAGCATGGATCACATGATCGCATGGATCCCGTGATCCATGCGCGTGGGGCGCTCTGACGTCATTGTGGAGCGCCCCGGGAGCCGCACAGACCGTAAGTATCTGCTCCCCTGGCTCCCCACTACTTACTATGGCAACCAGGACTTTAGTAGCGTCCTGGCTGCCATAGTAACACTGAAAGCATTTTGAAGACTGATCACGCCGGATCCTAACAACACAAGTGTGAAAGAGGCCTTACAAGGTGAAAACTCTTTGTGTATAGATAATGCAGTAGATGTTACCTACAGTCCTATGTAACACGACAGATAACACAGTGATAACTATTTTGAGTACAGATAATGTAGTAGATATCATGGAGAGATGACTGTCATGTCAAGATCATCTGGACACTTGCTGCACTCCCTCCCTGCCATTGTAATTTAGTTGCAGCCTGTGGTGAGTGCTGTGCTGCTGAAATATATTATATACTTCTGCAGGCAGCAGCTTTTACTAGCGGGCACCTGTATACTACAGGGCCCATTGTGGCAGGCCCTGTAGTAAGCAGTCCTCCTGCTGTGCCTGCTTTACCAAGTCTAGTGGCCCAGGGTCGCTGCTGTTGCAGGCCCCATGTCAGCAGGGCCGGTGCAAGGATTTTTACCGCCCTAGTCAAAAGAAAAGTTTGCCGCCCCCCCCATGTGACATCACAATGCCCCACCCATATGATCTGCCATATTAAAGGGGTTCTGCAGTTTATTTAAACTGATGATCTATCCTCCTGATAGATCATCAGCATCTGATCGGTCAGCTGTTTGAGAAGGAAGCGGCGCTGGCAGTAGTGCCTTGGCCTCTCGCTGTTTACCGCAGGCGCAGTGATGTCACGATTAATATCACTGGCCTGGGTGGGGCTAAGCTTCATTCAAGTGAACATAGCTTAACCCCGCCAAGGCCAGTGATACTAGTCGTGACGTCACTGTCCCTGCAGTAAACAGCAAGAAGGCCGAGGCGCTACTGCCAGCGCTGCTGCCTTCTCAAACAGCTGATCGGCGGGGGTCCCGGGTGTTGGACCCCAGCCGATCAGATGCTGATGATCTATCCAGAGGATAGATCATCAGTTTAAAATTACTGCAGAACCCCTTTAACTAACGCCAGTTCTCTCTCTCCCCCTCTTGTCATTCTCTTACCCCCATGTCATTCTCATTCCCCCTTTTGTCATTCTTCCCCCCCCCTGTCATTCTCTCCCCCCTCTTGTCATTCTCTTTCCCCCATGTCATTCTCTTTGTCCCTCTTGTCATTCCCCCCCCCCCTTGTCATTCTCTTTCCCAACCTTCCCCCCCTCCACTTCTAGTGTAGCGTGGCCGAGCTCTGTATGGTCCGCGGGTTCAGGCGCTTTTTTTCCTGTACCCGAGCGGACTGACAGGAAGTGCACATTGTGTGCGCACTTCATGTCAGTCCGGCCGGGTACAGGAGACAGATGCTCCCTGTACCCGCGGACCATACAGAGCTCGGCCACGCTACATTGAGGGAATGACAGGAGGGAGCTCTGCGTGCTTCCCTCCTGTCAGCCCCTCTTCTTTTGCTGCGCCCGGGCGGTGTGCCCTCATGGACGCCCCAGCCCGGGCAGTCAAAGGCTCAGCATAGACCGCTCGGGCGGCTGCAGCATGGGGGGAGGGGCGACGCTTAGCCGGCTTATAGGACGCGCCGGCCCTGCATGTCAGCTATTGCGGTTACTACTTTTACACATGATAATTGTGTTATTTCCTCTGTGGTCTTTCTAAAGGATGGGTTTCCACATTAATGGGGTTTTCCAAGTGTTTTTTTTACTGATGACCTATCCTCGGGATTAGTCATCAGTATTAGATAGGTGGGAGTCTAACACCCAGGACCCTTACTGATCAGCTGTTTGGGAAGGCACCGGAGCTCATAGTAGCGCCGCAATCTTCTCTCTGCATACCAAGCACAGCGCCATCCATCGTACAGCTGCTGTGCTTGGTATCGCAGCCTGGCCCCATTTACTTGGAGCTGAGCTGCGTGACTGAGTAAAATGATTTCACACAGCCTAAGAAAAGCTGGAGAAGGTCGCAGCACAACTGCAAGCACCAATGCCTTCTCAAACAGCTGATTCTCTCCTCGGTGTTGAACCTCCACTGATCATAGACTGGTGAGTGGTGATCTATCCAGAGGATAGTAAAAAAAAAAAAAAAACACTTGGAAAACCCCTTTAAGTTTTTTTGATGCAGTATTTAAAGCCAAAGCCAGGAGTGTTTTTTTTAACCAGTTCAAGACCAAGCCATTTACTTTCCCCACCTTCCACAGCAGATGCGTTTTTTTTAGAACATGCACCTCCGAAAGCCAAAACTTTACAATGCAAATTCATTTGGTGCATGTCATTCATACTGATAGATCAATTTTCTTTTATATTTAATACTTAAAAAACAAGAGCATTATAGTGGCTAACACTTGTGAGGTCATTGGTATAAATTAGACTGCCAGGTTCTGTACCAACATAATAATGTTCACTGTGTGTACCTCAAGAAGTGGAAATCATTTAGGTTATTGTTCGTAACTACTGTACTTGTCATCAGACATTTTCTCACCTTTTAATTATGATGACTTTGCATCAAAAAGTCTACTGATCAAAATCCTGTCTAGTGTATCAAATAGAACTGTTTGTCACTCCCTAGATATATCCATGGTTTCATATGGGTTACACCAAACTATGACCCAACTACTTTCATGGTGCAGCAGTAATCGGTATCTTTTTTTACAATTCTTATCTAGTCTCAATTATCTATTATTTTATTCATTTCTATAGTACCAAAATATTCAGCAGTGCTGTACAGAAATTGTCATTGCTCAGAATGGTACTTGCCCTCATTTGGGACTGTTTTTAGCTGTTATTTTCTGTGGCACCTAGATAAGTATAACAGGGGCATGTAAACCTGGGTCAATGAATAATGTATATTACATACATACTAATAACCACTCAAATTATCTCCACACCATTTTGATAAAATGCTAAAAAATATGTTGTGCTACTGTAGTATACTTAAAGCATTTTCTAGGATTCCAACCCAGATGTAACGCCAGTAGGTTGGGACAGACGAGGACAGTGAACCCTAACCTAGAACCCAGCCCGCTTTCCCTACCTACATTAGATATAAAAAGTCTACACATCCCTATTAAAATGTCAGGTTTCTGTGCGGTAACAAATTGAGACAAAGATAAATCATTTCAGAACTTTTTCCACCTTTAATGTGACCTATAAACTGTACCACTCAATTGAATAACAAACTGAAATCTTTTAGGTGGAGGGAGCAAAACAAAAAATAAAATAAAATAATGTGGTTGCATAAGTGTGCACACCCTCTTATAAATGGGGATGTAGCTGTGTTCAGAATTAAGCAATCACATTCAAAATCATGTTAAATAGGAGTCAGCATACACCTGCCACCATTTACAGTGCCTCTGATTAACCCCAAATAAAGTTCAGCTGCTCTAGTTGGTCTTTCCTAAAATTTTCTCAGTCGCATCCGACAGCAAAAGCCATGGTCCACAGAGAGATTCCAAAGCATCAGAGGGATCTCATGTTAAAAGGTATCAGTCAGGAGAAGGGTACACAATAATTTCCAAGGCATTAGATATACCATGGAACACAGTGAAGACAGTCATCATCAAGTGGAGAAAATATGGCACAACAGTGACATTACCAAGAACTGGACGTCCCTCCAAAATTGATGAAAAGACAAGAAGAAAACTGGTCTGGGTGGTTACCAAGAGGCCTACAGCAACAGTAAAGGAGCTGTAGGAATATCTGGCAAGTACTGGCTGTGTCGTACATGTGACAACATTATCCCGTATTCTTCATATGTCTGGGCTATGGGGTAGAGTGGCAAGACGCTAACCTTTTCTTACGAAGAAAAACATCCAAGCCAAGCTACATTTTACAAAAACACATCTGATGTCACCCAAAAGCATGTGGGAAAAGGTGTTATGTTTTGATGAAACCAAGGTTGAACATTTTGGCCATAATTCCAAAAGATATATTTGGCAGAAAAACAACACTGCACATTACCAAAAGAACACCATACCCACAATAAAGCATGGTGGTGGCAGCATCATGCTTTGGGCTGTTTTTCTTCAGCTGGAACTGGGGCCTTAGTTAAGATAGAGGGAATTATGAACAGTTCCAAATACCAATCAATATTGGCACAAAACCTTCAGGCTTCTGCTAGAAAGAACATGAAGAGGAACTTCATCTTTCAGCATGACAACAACCCAAAGCATATACATCCAAATCAACAAAGGAATGGCTTCACCAGAAGAAGATTAAGATTTTGGAATGGCCCAGCCAGAGCCCAGACCCGAATCCGATTAAAAATCTGAGGTGATCTGAAGAGGGCTGTGCACAGGAGATGCCCCCGCAATCTGACAGATTTCGAGTGTTTTTGCAAAGAAGAGTGGGCAAATCTTGCCAAGTCAAAATGTGCCATGATGATAGACTCATACCCAAAAACTGTAATACTGTAATAAAATCAAAAGGTGCTTCAAAAAAGTATTAGTTTAAGGGTGTGCACACTTATTAAGCTGTATATTGAAGGTTTATCGCTGATTTCACCGGCATCGGAGACCAGGACCACAGTGTGGTAGGATACTGGTGTTTACTGAGTGCCGCCGTGCACCCATTTATTTAACCACTGTGATACAAGTGTGTGTTAAGTAGTTGGCCTGAAGACAACAACTCAGATGCATTTGCGTCTCATATATATTTTTTCTTTATCTAAGCGTGGGGCATATTTTTTAAGAGAGTCATTAAAAGTTAATTTTTAAATAATTTCAATCCACAAACTGTGTTTTGTTAGCTGTTTGGAGGTGGATCCTTCCATTTTTTGGTGGCTTGGCCACGCTACGGTTTCTCGTGTGCACACTTATGCAACCATATTATTTTATTTTAATATATTTTCTTCCCGCTACCTAAAAGATTTCAGTTTGTTTTTCAATTGAGTTGTACAGTTTATAGGTCAAATTAAAGGTGGAAAAAGTTCTGAAATTATTTATCTTTGTCTCATTTTTTTACATCACAGAAACCGGATATTTTAACAGGGGTATGTAGACTTTTCAAATCCACTGTATGTGCCCCTCTCACAGTAGTTCTGCCAGATTACCAGCCCCCTCAAAGTAGTTATGGCAGATTAGGTGCTCCCTCACAGTAGTTATTCCGGATTAGCTGTCCCCCTCAGTAAGAATGCCCACTTTTGTTCCCCCTCACTCTAGTTGTGGCCCCCCTTTTGCCTTCAGTCTGCAGCTTTACGGGGAAAAAAAGCAAAAACAAAAAAAACACATATTTACCTTCTTCGCTGATGATGCGCTCCCACACTTACATCGCGCTGCTGGCTGTGCTGGAGACCGATTCCTGGGCTTCCAGCGTTCCTCCCACAGCCAGCAGCGCCATGTGCGGCCTGCAGGCGGAGCTCAGAAGAAAAGTAAAGCAGAGTGGAGAGGGCTCCCTGCTTCACTCTGGAAACAACAGCTCGGCAGTGACAAAAACTGCCAGGGGAGTGCGCGCCCCCTCCCTTTGCCTCTGCGCCCAGGGCGCATATTATTCATACAACAAAAAAAGCAAACAATTGTTCATGTATGTAAATGCCACACAAGGTTAAACATATATAAATTACCATGAAGAGAGTAACACATATGCCTAAGGTAAAATGTACTATAAATTAGGACCCAATAAAAATTACCATACCGCATAGAATATAAATACACTTTATTAATACATTTGGTATAGTCACTTCATCTAGGCTAGGGGGATCAATGAAATGAGACAAAGATACATAATTTCAGTACTTTTTCCACCTTTAATGTGACCTATAAACTGTACAACTCAATTGAAAAGCAAACTGAAATCTTTTAGGTGGAGGGAAGAAAAAATCTACAAATAAAATAATATGGTTGCATAAGTGTGCACACCCTTAAACGAATACTTTGTTGAAGCACCTTTTGATTTTATTACAGCACTTAATCTTTTTGTGTATGAGTGTATCAGCATGGCACATTTTGGCTTGGCAAGATTTGCCCACTCTTCTTTGCAAAAACACTCAAAATCTGTCAGATTACAAGGGCATCTCCTGTGCACAGCCCTCTTCAGATCACCTCACAGATTTTCAATCGGATTCTGATGAAGCCATTCCTTTGTTGATTTGGATGTATAGTTTGGGTAGTTGTCTTGCTGAAAGATGAAGTTCCTCTTCATGTTCAGCTTTCTAGCAGAAGCCTGAAGGTTTTGTGCCAATATTGACTGGTATTTGGAACTGTTCATAATTCCCTCTATCTTAACTAAGGACCCAGTTCCAGCTGAAGATAAACAGCCCCAAAGCATGATGCTGCCACCACCATGCTTCACTGTGGGTAAGATATTGTTTTGGTGATGTGCAGTGTTGTTTTTGCGCATATCTTTTGGAATTATGGACCAAAAAGTTCAACCTTGGTTTCATCAGACCATAACACCTTTTCCCACATGCTTTTGGGAGATTTCAGATGTGTTTTTGCAAAATGTAGCCTGGCTTGGATGCTTTTCTTCGTAAGAAAAGGCTTTTGTCTTGCCACTCTACCTCATAGCCCAGACATATGAAGAATATGGGAGATTTTTGTCACATGTACCACACAGCCAGTACTTGCCAGATATTCCTGAAGCTCCTTTAATGTTGCTATAGGCCTCTTGGTAGCCTCTCAGACCAGTTTTCTTCTCGTCTTTTCATCAATTTTGGAGGGACATCCAGTTCTTGGTAATGTCCCTGTTGTGCCATATTTTCTCCACTTGATGATGACTGTCTCCACTGTGTTCCATGGTATATCTAATGCCTTGGAAATTATTTTGTACCCTTCTCCTGACTGATACCATTAAAAATGAGATCCCTCTGATGCTTTGGAATCTCTCTGTGGACCATGGCTTTTGCTGTGGGATACGACTAAGAAAATTTAAGGAAAGACCAACTAGAGCAGTTGAACTTTATTTGGGGTTAATCAGAGGCACTTTAAATTATGGCAGGTGTATGCTGACTCCTATTTAACATGATTTTGAATGTGATTGCTTAATTCTGAACACAGCTTCATCCCCATTTATAAGACGGTGTGCACACTTATGCAACCACATTATTTTAGTTTTTTTTTGTTTTCTTTCCTCCACCTAAAAGATTTCAGTTTGTTTTTCAATTGAGTGGTACAGTTTATAGGTCACATTAAAGGTGGAAAAAGTTCTGAAATGAACACAACAAACACAAAAGCAGAGTTGTATGGTAATGGGTCAGAACCAGATAGTATACACAGAACCAAACAGAGACAAAGAAGGTGGTCAGAAGACAACCTGAGGTCAGAAGCACAGAAGGAATATTATCCAAATGCAGGAACAGGGAATAAGGAACCTAGCTAGTGAGCAGAACAAGACTATTTTTTGCAATGATGTATGACCAGGAAGGGAGTTTAATAGAGCATCGAGCCCCTGAATCATAACCTGATAGGTCCATGACTCGGTGCTCCATTAGTCGTAAAGACTAGTACAAAGTAATAGAGCAGCTGAGCTAATCAGCCCACTGCTAATCTCACACAGCATGCTGTTACTAAGGAAGCTATCGCATCACCATAGAGTGTGGCTCAGCAGCATGTCTCTCCTGGCGTGGCTGTGCCGAGGCTGGGGATCACGCAGCTGGAGCCCGGACAGGTAAGTTTATTACGACCAGAACAACACAATGTTATCTGACTGAACATAGCCACCTTAAAGGGGTTATCCAGGATTTAGATATTGATGGCCTCAGGATAGGCTATCAATATCAGATTGAGAAAGGGGGTGTACTGTTTCAGTATCTTGCATTGTGTATTGGTATGCTCCTCTCTTCTCCTCCCCCCTCTTTTCAGCTTCTAGTTGGTTCAGTCTAGCCACTTCCTGTTTTCCCAGTCATGCATTGCTGTTAGTATGTGCTCTAATTCTGAGGAGAATCTCATCTTCTTATCAAGGAGAATATTGTTGGCATAATTCTTTTACCATCTTGATTCCCTGCATATCTTGTAATACAATCTCCGGATTAAAAACGACTTGATTAACTCCTGGGTGTCTGATGCGTAAACTGTAAGTGGAGAATGTCTAATTCAACAAGTCATCTCACAGATGAGTGATTGTATAAAGCTGACATTTGTGTTGGACTGTTAGTGTGTTCTCTAATTCTGAGGAGAATCTCATCTTCTTATCAAGGAGAATATTGTTGGCTTAATTCTTTTACCATCTGGATTCCCTGCATATCTTGTAATACAGTTAGCTGGCACAAGCCCCATTCCGATCAAGGCGGGGAGAGTCATGGCGGGGAGAGTGCCGACCGACCAACCACAAACGTCACGCCCAGATGCACAAAGGTATGTGGAGAAAGACTTTTGTGCGGTAAGTCTTGTTCTAAGATTTTCCTCGTGAATGTGTTTCCTACTGCACAACCAGAGAAGACCATAAGAATGTATGCTATTCTAGATGACCAAAGTAATCGTTCGTAGCTAGCTCTAAGTTCTTTGATCTGTTCAGGATAGAGGGAGAAACTACACCCTACACCCTAGGAACATGTTCTGGTCTTGTGACAACCTTAGGAAGAAAAGCTAATGGTTTCACCTTGAAGCCCATCAAAGAAGATAAGAAATTCTCTCTTCCAACCCTTATAGAGTGTGACAAATTGCCAGACGCAAGGGATGAGATTCCTACACCTGAAGCCGCACAGTATTACCCTCATCTCAGGAACATAACCAGAGAGATTCCTCCCCTTCATAACCATGGTGAGATCTTGCTCTTGCTAGGTAGAGACATTCTTGAGGTTCATAAGGTCCTTAAACGTTGCAATGGCCCTTTCAACGCTCCATATGCCCAGAAACTTACAGTGGGTTGAATCATCGTGGGGGATGTATTTCTGGACAGAACCCGCAGACCCTGCCAAGTACACTCCTTCGGAACTGACGTATTAATAGGGGGACAAACGTCTTACTTCAGGCAGTGTCCGAACCACTACTATGTGCAAGAGGTTCCTTGCCTAAATATTCTAAAAACATCAGAAAGCAGCTTAAATCCCAAGGAGTCAGCTGCAGAAGAATGTTCCTGGACAGAAGGGCAGCTTGTAGAAATGCCTTCAGGATCTCAATTGGAGCTATCTTCAAGCCCTTCCCAGCTCTGCAGTCCTCACACAGTTTATCATAATGAATCCTATATCATCACTGACAACAAGCCTTCTGATTCATGTAGTTCTGATGAGATACCACAAAAATGTGAGCCTTCCAGTCAACTGTTTGACAATGAGTTTAATTCTGTAAAGGAAGTATCTTCTGAACATTCTATAAAGGAGGTTCCTTCAACAGAGGAAGAGTTCATTTCAGATACTTTGCAAGAACCTTCAGTTCCATCTGCAGTTGTTGATTGCACCCAAGAGGATTACAATTCTTCCCAGTCTTCAACGGATGAGCACCTTCATATTGCTCAGCCTTTTCTGGAAACCACAGGGAAAAGCTCACCGTCAATGTCCATGAGAAATACTGCATGTCAACAACCCAAGTCCGTACGTACAAAATGTGGGGAGTCGCTCTGGTAGACAGCGGTGCGGGTGCAGTACAGAGGCAAAGGGAGTCCAGGAAATTCAGCAAAGAGTGTTTAATTCACACTTGCATAAACATAAAGTCCAAACAGTCACTTTGTGTTAATTCACACACAGCAAAACAAAAGGCAAAACTAAAGAGTCCAAAACCAGGTCCAATCACCTGTGAGGTGTTAGGCGCGCGTTCGCACCTGGCTGTCGGCCCAGCCGCAGGATAATCCACCTTCAGGCTTCCAGGTCGACTGCACGCCTCTTTGCTGGGCTCCTGTGTCCAGTCCAGAGGGCTCCACAGCACAACCAGCAGTTCCAGGACAATCAGAGCCACACCTGCTGATGTGGCTGCCTTTAAAAAGCCCGGCAAAGTCCGGCCTGGACCGTGGGGAGTAGGCACCCACCCAACTCTTTGCCTACTCTTAGTAAGAGCCGGCCCGGATTGGCTTTGCAGCCAAACTAACTATGAATGTAGTTATCCGCATTTCCTTGCAAGCGGCTTGCCCTGTGTTCCACTGTGAACTTGAAGTTCTGCAGAGACAAAAACCATCTGGTGACCCGAGCATTCCTGTCTTTCGCCTGGCACATCCACTTTAGAGGGGAATGGTCGGTCACCAGACGGAACTTTCTCCCTAGCAGATAATAGCGGAGAGACTCTAGTGCCCACTTGATGGCCAGGCACTCTCTCTCCACTATACTGTACCTGGTCTCTGCTGGGGTGAGTTTGCGACTCAGGAAAACCACGGGATGCTCCTCCCCATTGATTTCCTGAGAGAGTACAGCCCCGAGGCCCACTTCAGAGGCATCGGTCTGTACCACAAATTCTCACTTGAAGTCGGGCGTCACCAAAACCGGGGACCCACACAGGGCCGACTTCAGAGCAGAGAAAGCCTTTTCCGTCTGCTCATTCCACTGGATCGACACTGACCTGCGTCCCTTTAAAAGGCTTGTCAATGGAGCAGCAATTGTAGCGAAGTTGGGAATAAACCTCATGCAGTATCCCACCATACCCAGGAATGATTTTACTTGCCGCGTAGTGACAGGTCGGGGCCAATTCTTAATTGCCTCAATTTTGTTTACCTGAGGTTTGACCACCCCCTGCCCAATGATATACCCTAGGTATTTGGTCTCTTCTAACCCTATCACACACTTTTTTGGGTTAGCAGTTAAGCCAGCTTTCCTAAGAGAGTCCACTACGGCCTGTACCTTCGGTAGGTGACTCTCCCAGTCGGTGCTATGGACAACGATATCATCCAGATACGCTGAGGCGTACCGTCGATGTGGACGGAGCACAATATCCATTAGCCTTTGAAACGTGGCAGGGGCGCCATGTAGACCAAAGGGTAATACCTTGTACTGATACAACCCCTCCGGTGTGATAAAAGCAGTTTTTTCCTTGGCAGCCTCCGTTAAGGGTACTTGCCAGTACCCTTTGGTGAGGTCCAAGACAGAAAAATACCTGGATTGGCCCAATTTTTCAATGAGCTCATCCACCCTCGGCATGGGATATGCGTCAAACTTGGACACCTCATTCAGCTTGCGAAAATCGTTACAGAACCTCAATGTCCTGTCCGGCTTGGGTATTAAGACTATCGGACTGGCCCAATCACTTTTTGACTCCTCGATGACACCTAACTGGAGCATCAGCTGCACTTCCTTCACAATGGCTTGTCGCCGAGCCTCGGGTACCCGGTACGGCTTTAACCGGACTTTGGCCTGAGGCTCAGTGAAAATGTCATGCTGGATTAGGGATGTGCGCCCAGGGAGGTCCGAGAACACATCCGTGTTACGACTAATGAACTCCTTAACTTCCTGGACCTGTTTTTTACGGCTATCTGAAATTTTTACGGTGGCTGCTGCTTCCCGGACTTCGAGGTGAGGGGCTGGATCCCTCTCACCTACAAGCCCTGGCCGGGGGCTGTCATCGCTGGACGAGTCCCTATCCTTCCATGGCTTCAGCAAATTCACATGATACACCTGCTCCGGCTTCCGCCGCCCTGGCTGGTGCACCTTGTAATTTACTTCCCCCACTTTCTCGAGCACTTCATAGGGCCCCTGCCACCTAGCTAGAAATTTGCTGTCAAGGGTGGGTACCAGAACCAAAACTCGGTCTCCGGGATTAAAGTCTCGTACCCGAGCCTGACGATTATAGACTCTACTTTGGGCCTGTTGTGCTGCCTCCATATGCTCCCGGACCAGCGGTAACACCCTCTCCATACGTTCCTGCATCTGGGTAACATATTCAATTACGCTTTTGTGGGGGTCGGGCTGTTGTTCCCACGCTTCCTTAGCGATGTCCAACAGGCCTCGTGGGTGTCTGCCATAAAGCAGTTCGAAGGGTGAGAACCCAGTAGAGGCCTGGGGCACTTCTCGCACTGCAAACATGAGATAGGGCAGAAGCAGATCCCAGTCCTTCCCATCTCTGGACACCACCCTTTTTAACATATTTTTTAAAGTTTGGTTAAATCTTTCAACAAGGCCGTCCGTTTGCGGATGGTAAACGGACGTCCGTAATTGCTTTATATGCAACAGTTTACACAATTCCCTCATAATCTTAGACATAAAAGGGGTCCCTTGGTCCGTCAGAACCTCCTTAGATAGGCCCACCCGGGTAAACATCTCCATTAACTCCTTTGCAATGAGCCTAGCCGATGTGTGTCGAAGAGGCACCGCCTCTGGATATCGGGTAGCATAGTCCAAAATCACCAGGATATGTTGGTGACCCCTAGCAGACTTCGGTACGGGTCCGACCAGATCCATGGCAATACGCTCGAATGGGACCTCAATTATTGGGAGAGGGACCAGGGGACTTCGGTAATGCGGCTGGGGGCTATTTACCTGACAGGTCGGACAGGACTTACAGAACTCCTCTACTTCCTTAAACAAACCGGGCCAGTAAAATCGCTGTAGTACGCGGTCCTGCGTTTTCTGCCACCCCATGTGTCCCCCAAGAACATGTTGGTGGGCAAGCATCATAACAAGCTTGCGATATGCGGTGGGCACCACCAACTGTTCAAATGGCTCGCCTCGGACTTGGTTCACCCGATACAACATATCCTGAAGGACAATAAATCGTGGAAACATTAATTCAGCCCCAGGTTTCTGGGGTTTACCATCAATCATTACAACACTTTCCCAGGCCCTGGTTAGGGTTTGGTCCCGGTGTTGTGCGGTCCCAAAATTTTCCCCGGAGACATTGAGGTCTGCCAACTCAGGTCCCGGTGGCAAGTCCTCCGTGTCTCCCACCATTACACTCAGTGGGGTTGTCTCCCCCTCTACCGCTGGAGCAGTGGTCACCCCTACCGCTGGCCCTTCAGATTCGGGCTCCCAGGGTTCTGGCCTTCCAGTGGTATCAGGCCACTCTCCTAGGGTTACCCCTTTCTCGGGTCCATCAGACAGTTTTATCGCCGGCCACAGCGCCGGGAAACCTGGGAAGTCCCTCCCAAGTATCAGTTCATGTGGGAGTTTGGTAGCGACAGCCACCTCGTGGGTCCACTTACCAGCCGCTGTGGACAAAGTCACTAGTGCAGTGGGGTAGTCTTTTAAGTCTCCGTGGATGCATAGGACCCCGATTTTACGGCCAGTATACTCCGCAGGCCGAACTAGGGAAGCTCTTACCAGGGAGACTAGACTCCCGGAGTCCAGCAGGGCCACCGCCAGAGAATCCCCCACCTCTACCTGACACAGGTGGTTATTATCCTGCACCTCACGGGTGCCAGTTGCGCACAGCTTCCGTGCATACAGGGAGTGGCGATACCCGTAGTTCACATCCATCGGCTCACCCTGATGCGGACAGTCGGCCCTGATGTGGCCTGGCTCCTGACACCTCCAGCATACCACGGGAGGCGGATCCGCAGGGGATACATTCCGTACAGGTCTCTCTGTCGCCGGTCGTCGGAACTGGGGTGGAGGCCTCCGGGGTTTGACTGGCCCCTTCCCAGCAAGACTCCCCTGCAGGTTTCTGGTGGCCTCGTAACACTCCACCAGGTCGACCATCTCCAGGGCAGTTACCGGAGACGCCTGGCCGACCCAGTGCTGGAGGGGATAAGGCAGGGCCCTCCAAAAGATGTCCGCCAACAGCCGATCCAGCATGGCAGTGGGACTTAGTAGATCGGGCTGCAGCCACTTTTGCAGCCTGTGCAGCAGATTGTAGTACTGCGGCCTAGCGGGTTCAGCCGTTTTAAAGTCCCACTGGTGGACTCTTTGAGCACGGACCAGCACGTTCACCCCCAGTCTGGCTAGGATCTCTCCTTTCACGGTGTCATAATCGGCCGCTTGGTCGTCCGACAAGTCGAAAAACACCTGCTGGGGTCCGGAAGCCAGGAACGGAGCGACCACCTCAGCCCACTGGTCACGGGGCAGCTTCTCCCTCACGGCCACTTTTTCGAAGACTGCCAGGTAGGTCTCAGCATCATCCTCGGGGGTCATCTTGGGAATCGCTGCGCGGACCGCTTTCCGGGCATCATGGGCACGGTGAGAGGCTCCAGTCGCTTGCAAAGCCATTACATGTTGCAACAGCAGCTGGTTTGTCTCTTGCTGCTGCTTGTTGGCCTCCCGCTGCTGTAAATTGGCCTCCACGAGAGCCTTTACAACTGCCTCCATTTTGTCAGGGAACACAGGCTGCAATTGTGCCGGCTTGATAAAGGACATAAGTTTAGAAAAACAAAAATATTTCGGCCTTCACGCCAGCCTCACTGCTCTTTGCCCGCATCCTCCACCAAATGTGGGGAGTCGCTCTGGTAGACAGCGGTGCGGGTGCAGTACAGAGGCAAAGGGAGTCCAGGAAATTCAGCAAAGAGTGTTTAATTCACACTTGCATAAACATAAAGTCCAAACAGTCACTTTGTGTTAATTCACACACAGCAAAACAAAAGGCAAAACTAAAGAGTCCAAAACCAGGTCCAATCACCTGTGAGGTGTTAGGCGCGCGTTCGCACCTGGCTGTCGGCCCAGCCGCAGGATAATCCACCTTCAGGCTTCCAGGTCGACTGCACGCCTCTTTGCTGGGCTCCTGTGTCCAGTCCAGAGGGCTCCACAGCACAACCAGCAGTTCCAGGACAATCAGAGCCACACCTGCTGATGTGGCTGCCTTTAAAAAGCCCGGCAAAGCCCGGCCTGGACCGTGGGGAGTAGGCACCCACCCAACTCTTTGCCTACTCCCAGTAAGAGCAGGCCCGGATTGGCTTTGCAGCCAAACTAACTATGAATGTCAAGCAGCACTAGCTGCTGCTGACACATAAACCCGGCTCTCACCTCACCGAGGCCAGGAACCTCGGTGACACGTATCTTCCGTCCATGACGGCACCTTGCGCCCTCTTACAAAAGACAGATCCCATTTCAGAAGTGAAAAGCAGACAAGAGCATTCGCGTTCACGATCCATAGACAGAAAGCAATCTACATCTAAATCAGCCTCACAAAATAAGCGCTCTTGCTCTAAATCTTTGGCAAGATCAAGGAGAACCTAGTCTCGCTTAGCTTCTGATTGAAAGCAACAGACAATCTCCTGTAGTAAAAAAGAAGAAATCCACATCTGGGGTGCATAAAAGACCACTCAAGAATAAACCAGAAAAGATAGGAAATATTCCTGTGCCATCTGTCATTTTCAAAGAACACAACCTTTATAAGTTTCGGTGGAAGCAGGTACAACATCTCGCCAGTCAGTTCTAGAAAAGGGGGAGAAGAAAGTACCTCTGCCTCTTGCAAGAATGCAGAAGGTGGCAAGAACCAAGGCCTAATTTAAAGGAAGGAGATTTTGTTCTGTTAAGAGACAAACAAGTTGATCGTCTCGACTGGCCTACTGGACCTATTACTAAAGTATTTTCCAGTTCGGATGGAAAGAACTTCCATGTTGAGTTTCCTTCTACCAAAGATACTCATCATCTTCTAAGACTGTTTCCAGTACCAGCTCTATGGTCTGAACTGAAGACATATCCTTTTTTGGTTTGAATAAATGTTCATTGCATGTTTCCTTTTCAGGTTTATGGACATTATTCATCTGTTTATTCATCACCAGGTTCATGAACATTATTCATTGTTATTTTATAAAATTCCATTGTATGCATATATATAGTCTACCGATACCAGACGGGGAGTGTTCTGTTTCAGTATCTTGCCTTGTGTATTGGTATGCTCCTCTCTTCTCCTCCCCCCTCTTTTCAGCTTCTAGTTGGTTCAGTTTAGCTACTTCCTGTTTTCCCAGTCATGCATTGCTGTTAGTGTGTGCTCTAATTCTGAGGAGAATCTCATCTTCTTATCAAGGAGAATATTGTTAGCATAATTCTTTTACCATCTGGATTCCCTGCATATCTTGTAATACAATCTCCGGATTAAAAACTACTTGATTAACTCCTGGGTGTCTGATGCGTAAACTGTAAGTGGAGAATGTCTGATTCAACAAGTCATCTCACAGATGAGTGATTGTATAAAGCTGACATTTCGAAACACCACAGGGGGTGTGTGGAGAAGGGAGGTCTGACACTCCACTCCCCCACCAATCAGCTGTTCCCTTTTAGCTCCAATGCTGGAAATTGGTGCTGAACCTATGAGGTAATATCTGATCAGTGAGGGTGCCGGGTATTGGACCCCTGCCAATATCGTATTAGATAGGCCATCAGTATCAACGTGCTGAACAACTCCTCTAACTTTGGCTACCTACTTCCATAGACCTCCTCCTGTGAAAGTATAAAAGCATCCCTCAAAGATCTTTCATCTGTGTCTATGAAAATATTTTTGTAGCCCTTACCTCCATTATTGATACAGTTTGGTGAGTTAATAAGTTGAGGCTCCCAATGCTGCTCTTAAAACCTTTGCAATAGCTGTAATACTGCAAAACCTCCTCTACCCAAACTGATACATAATGATACTTCTTTCCACCTAACATTACCTGTTTACGTCCTACCTCCTCCTGTAACTCCTTACCTCCTCCCATTTTGAAATTTTTTATGAATGGAGCCAAGTTTTAAAATAATTATGGCATGATCATTGCAAAAATTTGCATTGAATGGATAAAATGTTATTGTACTATGCAACAGTCTCTTTACTGATCAATGAATGCGGTTTGTACTCGACTTTCTTCCTCAGTTTTATAGAAAATAGTCTTTGTCAATAGGCAATGAAGCCCCCTGCTTGTCAGAAATCTTGTCAAAAGTTGCATATATGCATTTTTACCTGACTACTAAAATATGATGCAAAAAAAGTACTATATAACAGCTAAACAATATAGCTATTCACCACCCAAATAATGCTGTCATACAACGCCTAGAAAACACCCCCATGTATCATCTAAATAATACTACTATATAGTGCCCAGATAACACTCTCACATACTTCCTATTCAATGCCAAATAAAATAATCATTCTCCAATGAATGTGTCTATACTGTCTAACTAGTGAAAGTGTTATTTTTTAAGTTGCTGGTAGGTTAGAGCAGAAAAGGTAATAACAGTAACGTTCTTGGTGGGGATGGGGGTGTAACAGAAATTTGACTGAGGTTAGCCTGTCTCTAGTTAATCAGCTTTCCATTCCTTTTCTATGCTGATCATAAATATCAGTGCAGAACTGGAGTCAGAGAGGACTGTGTGTTGTGATCAGGGTCGAACTGGCCCAGTAGAGTACCAGAGGATCCTCCAATGGGCCCACAATGAGCCCCAAGATCCAGGAGAACAAACTCATTTGGCTGCCTTTAGGAGCTAGTCACTTGCCACTAGAGTCTATTTCTTTGATTCAAAACCTATTAAAGTTTATTGATAATTGAGTTGGTCCTCTTAAATAATACCCTCTGGTAGCCCCTGGAAATCCCAGTCCAACACTGGTTGTGATCTATTGTTGGGCGGAGCAACCCCTGCCATAAAATGACAGTATGTTGTCTATGATGTTAGTGGATTTCATCAATGTTTGAGAAATGGTGATTTATTTAAATATTTTTCAGACATTGCCACAGAATATGTTGGTGGTAGATGGTAGCAGGAAATAAATGAGAAGTCTACAGAGTCATTAGAGTAACACAGATGAGTGGAGGCACGTTACATTATCTTGCACTGGAAAGTGACACTAGTAATTGCTTGCATGATCTATTTCAAACCGTGACTCATGACCTTTATCTTTCAAATTGTTTAGGTGCCAAGTCGTTTCACATGAACAAAGCAATAAAATTTCCCCCACTTACATGCAAGGAGAGGCAACAAAAGTGGGGGTGGAGGAGCTGTGTGCAGCACGTATTTGTTTGAAGCACTCATCAGGATATCATTTGCAGAAGCAGTAACTTTAGTCCAAGTATGGAGCTAACACCTGTCAAAAATCCCCCCTGGGAAACCCAACCAAAGCATGCAGAAACAGACTCCAGGATATAGCACTGTTGCCTCCCTAGGGAGCTCCATATTTTGTTGAGGTGGTGTACTTGTTGCACTGAAAACATAATTAAAGTGCACTTTATTCATGACAGACTATGGCCATGTAATGCTTATCACAGCTAAAATGAAGGTCCAAATGATGTCATGTCTACGTTGCAAGGTGACATATTATTTGTTAAGAGAATTATTGATGTAAGCTGTTGTAAATGTGAAGCTCCTCATTGGGTCCACATTACCCTTCCACAATTCTCTTCTCCATTAAACCTATCATCATCTCATACCTGGTGAATTAATTCTACCTTCATGAACCCCCTGAGGGTAATCCCTGGACAGCTGTTAGACGACTAAGGGGGTAACCAAAAACAATAACAATAACTATCCAGAGTAATTACACCCCTGAGATCCCTTAGACTTTAAAGTACTTTGCCGTGGCTATTCTGGGACAGCTATAAAACAAATGCTGGTTTTGTTTGTTTCATACCTAATCCATGCCAAGTGCTTTGTTCAATCTGCTAGCTTGCAACATGTGTTCGGGTAAACAAGACAGTGTCACATTCTGCTCTTGCTGAATGATGCATCTTGGTTTTGGGGGGTTGTAACATTTTCTCCATGTAAATGTTTTTTCCCCTTTTTTTTTTTAAGAACCATTCATTGATTTAAAAAACATAACAACGGAACATAGAAATGCAGCATTGGATGTAACCTATAGGAACTGTGCAGTAGTAAGCTGACATGATGTACGGTATATGCTTTCTGTGTGAGGAATACTAATACATTGTGTAAGTATATAGATATGATTGTTACTTTACTATATGGTAGTGTTACACTATTCCCAACTTCTGAAATGCAGTGATTTTAAAACCTACCACTCAATATAAATGACTGCTGTCTGCATCTTCCCCAATTGTAAATGATCCTTTGGAACCGTGCAATACGAAAGAGAATTTATTTTAAAGGCGTTTTCTGGACTCCAGATATTGATACTTGAATGGGAACTAAGCTGCAGTAACCTTGCAGTAACAGCATAGTCACCACACTTTGAATGGAGATGCGCTTCCATTTGACCACATTAGTAAATTTGATCAAATGGCTCTAGGGTCATAAACTAGGAGTCCATATATTATATATATAAGGAAAACTAGGTAGGTGACTGTGCACCGGTATTCTGTCATTTTTAGTGTAATGGGTGTGTCTGGCTTTGTCTCCAGTAGATATATTTGCTTATAGTCAGCCCAATCCTAAAACAGCATCAGTAAGCAAGGCCAACCATATTAAATCAGGCATTGTGCCTGGTAAAGCTGATCCTGCTGACTAAAAGCATGCCTTTGTGGTAGTGATGTGTACTGAACTTGCACTCATAGTACCTACTAGTAGCCATTTGGCTCCAGGAGGAGTACATAGTGGGCTCAGCATGCATGTTTGGTACCTGCATCCCTGGATCTAATGGAGGCTGTTGTGGCACCAAAAAGGGTTAATAAGCACGGTGGATCCTAGCATGCATGCTGGGCCCACACTCCCTGGATTTTATGTGGCTGTCATGGCCCATAACAGGTAGGATTTAGCGTTAGGACCACTCATAGAGGCGGCTTTGGCGCAGCGAGTGGCTTATTACTTTATGATCAAAATGTACACTAACGCCTCTGGTAAACTCTAGCATAGAGGCAGGGCAGAGTGCTGTTGCATTTCTGCATTTGTATGTATATTTTGCCATGGCTACGTGCACCTGCATACAGGGATGTGCTGACTGATCCCCCTTTTTTCAGTGAT
The DNA here is from genome assembly GCA_033119425.1 of Bufotes viridis. Lineage (NCBI taxonomy): Eukaryota > Metazoa > Chordata > Amphibia > Anura > Bufonidae > Bufotes > Bufotes viridis. The sequence continues at coordinate 282,921,026 of CM065590.1, forward strand.
GTGTAGTGGTGATATAGAGAAAAAAGATATTTCTTATGCAAATGAAAGCTTCAGTGCACCAAGGGGTGGGCCCAAGCTCCTCGGTTCCCTTACAGCAGGGTTGCACAACCTTTTTTGGTCTCGGGCCGCATTGTCACATTGCTCTTTTTCAAGGGGCCACAAAAAAAAAAAAAAAAGTTAATCAACACTTGTTTGCATCAGCCTATTACACAGGCTGATGCAAAGGGACTGGGGAGGAATGATCACTACCACAGTCACTGCTCCCTCATTCAGTTCTGTTGATTATTGGCAGCACCCTGATTACGCAGTGAGATGTGCTGACAATAATTGTAATCTTTCAAACAGATAAAACATGCAAATCAGCCGACAAATGAGTGATCGCTTGTTTATCAACTGATCAGCGGCAGTGGTGTGCCTAGGTACAGTGGTGTGGTGTGCCTCTCACAGTAGTATTACCCTCATTGTACAACCTTCACAGTAGTTTTGTACAAATGTGTGCCCCCTAACAGTAGTTATGCCTACATTGTGCCCCCTAACAGTCGTTATGCCCACATTGTGCCCCCTTAAAGTACTTACCCCTTCATTTTGCCCCCTTCATAGTAGCTATACCCTCATTGTGGCCCTCTCACAGTAGTTATGCCCTCTCTGTGCCCTTTTTATAGTAGTAATGCTCTATCTGTGCCTCTTCACAGTTGTAATGCCCTCTTTGTGCCCTCTCACAATAATAATCCCCTTTATGCTTCCTTCACAGTAATAATGCCCCTTAATAGTAGTAATGCCCATTGTCCCCATTCACAGTAATAATGCCCATTGTGCCCCCTTCAAAGTAATAATGCCCTTTGTGTCCCCTCCATAGTAGAAATCCCCATTGTGCCCCCTTAATAGTAGTAATGCCCTCTGTGCTAGTAATGCCCATTGTGCCCCCTTCATAGTAGAAATGCCCATTGTGTCCCCTTCACATTAGCAATGCCCTCTGTGCCCTCTTCACATTAGCAATGCCCATTGTGCCCCCTCCAGAGTAGAAATGCCCATTGTGCCCCCTTCACATTAGCAATGACCATTGTGCCTGTGAAGAAATCCCTCTTTTTCTAAAGTGACCGGCAAAAACACCCAGACTTATGGAACTATTTTGGGCAGCCCACCCAGGGTGAACTGGTCACAGAAGACTTCCATGTTCTTTAAGAACCCCTGAACCGATCTGGGTGAAATTTGAATATGTTGATCACCCAGATCGGGGCTATCAGGGGACATATGATTTGTGGGGATACCTCATGTATAAAGGGGTGTTCCAGATATTGGGGAAAACTGTGAGTTTTCTGCCTAGAGATAATCAAGTGGTTACTTTATCAGGCTTGGTTATCTCCAGGACTAGGGGAGGGAATTGTATGTTTATGCTGGAAGGGTTTTATGTTTCCATTGTACTTGATTGGCTGTACTTTGTCCCTCCCTGTGGGATGTCCCCTTGCATGGGGACTTGCATAAAAGCCTATGTGTGTTAATAAAGGCGTGTTCTTTTTGTACCCTTCTTCTGGACTTCGGCTGATGTTTGGGGATTCGCATGCTTTATTAAGGGAATCATCATATAAAGTGATTGGCATTTCGTATGGAATTCGTCTACTTCAACAGCCGAACAGAGCGCTATATTCACCAGGCTCGGGCGGTTCGGGAGGAAAATACCGAATGTGGTTTAAATATACTCGGTTTCCTTACAGTGCCCCCTCTGTGTTAAAAAAAAAAAAAAAAAAAAAAAAAAAACAGTAACTACTCACCTTGTCCCGTTCCTGAAGCTGACAGTCCTCTCTCCCCTGCAGACACAGATCGCTCTGTAGCACTGTGTGGGCAGAGCTTATGCAGATTCCCAGGCTGCATGCTCTGCCCACACAGGGCGACAGCACAATCCGTGCCTGCAGGCTGAATGGCAGAGCAGGGAGAAGTCTTCCTGCTGCACCATTTAGAGCACTGCCAGCCTGAAGGAGGGGAGGAGCACGGGAAGCTGAGTGGTGAGTGACAGGACCCAGCTTTCTGTGCTCCAGCAATGAGCTCTTCCATCTGTATTGATGGAAGCACTTATTGCTTCTGGCAAACCCCTAAGAGTCGGCACCCGGGGCGGACCGCCCCCCACTTAGTACGCCACTGCTGTAGAGCACTCCTTGAGGAGAAGGCAGAAGCTCTGATAAACTGAGCCTGCCTTATCCTCAGCTCCCCCACTCTCACCAATAGCCAGGGACCCGTCCTGCTCCAGACTTCTGCTACAGTACAGGGCAGGAGCTGTCATCCTTTCCTGTGCGGCGCTCCAGGAAGAAACACATCTGATCGCATGGTCAGCTGTGTTTCTGTCCAGCAGGACGGGGGCCGCAAACATTGGCTCTGGGGGCCACATGCGGCCTGCTGGCCGCAGGTTGTGCACCCCTGCCTTAGAGCCTCCTCTTTCAGGTTCTGGTCATTTCCCCCTCCCAGGAACGTAGCTATAGGGGAAGCAGGGCATGCATCTACTTTGGGGCCCAAACTCAGAAGGAGCCCATCCAGGAGGAGGACTAAAAGATTTTATTGTCTAGACCTCCTCAAGACTATTATACAATGAAATGATATGCAGTGACACTGTAGGAAACAGATGTAGAGGCTGCTGGGCCCTGTCTGAGAGAGCGATCTTGACTAGGCACAGGAGTGGGAGTTGCACGGTAGGAGGGTTTCGTGCATGATGATTGAATGTATTGTGCAAGTCCAGGATTACAGGGCCAGGTTGAAGGATGCTGATAATACCTGGATCTGTCAGTGAAGGGAGGGTGGAGTGGCCAGAACTTAAAAGTGGAGGCGCTAAGGATTGGGAGACTAAGAGCAAATATAGCCACTGAAGACAGAGCCAGACAACCCAGTTACACTCAAAATTACAAAATATCACTACCCAATTGACCAACTCGCTATCCTTTGTAAAAAAAATATGGGGGGGGGGTCATTTACTAAGCTGAAACACTCACTCACAGTAGTTCTAAAATTGTGGGCATGACATGGACGGGGAAGGGGGCGGCCGGCTTGTCTTATTCACCATTTTCTACGCCTGTTTTAGGTCTAAATGTAAGACAGTTAGGAAGTTGTCTTACATTTAGAAATGCCGCTGGATGAGCCTGTACCTCTTAATATTTTTGGCGGATTTTCAGCCAGTTATGGTGCTTTATTAAGACCGGCATTTCAAACATTAGTCTTAATAAATGTGCCCCATGGACTCCTAAATTATGACTCTGAAAAAGAATTGTCCCCATCAATATTTAAATTTAGTCTAAACCTGCTGACAGATGCTCTTTGCGGTGTTCTCTTAGTGTTTGCTTGTTTATCGTGTGACTGGTGGCACCTTTACCTTACATAGGGGTGCACTTAGCTATTCCACCACCTAACGTGAATAGTAAATTGTCCCCCCCCCCCTCCGCCACCACACTGCCAGTGTTGTAGATTATCAATGCCCATTTCAGAAAATCAGAAAATAATACATATGTTTCAAAAAGACCTCGCTTTAGATGTTAGATTTTGAAATACATAGCATACACACAGTGGCGTAGCGTGGGTGGGGGGGCCAGGGGGGCCGTTGCCCCGGGCGCCACACTGCAGGGGGGCGCTGGCCGCTGGAGAAAAAAATTTAATAACTCCGTTGACAGGTTTTTCTTAAGCTGCACGAGCACAGCTTCTTTTATGCCTCCGCTCAGAGGCTCCGCCTCCACCGCCCAGTAGAGCTCACCACCGCATGCCCGGACTAATGCAAGTTTCCACTTTCCAGCCCGCAACTGCTATTAACCAGCCTTTCCCTCCACTTTGCATTGGTTGGCGACACCCGGCGCTGGAGATCACGGGTCTCGCGGGAAGACGTCATCTTGCTGCTGGCAGTGAGACCGAACTTGGAACAGAGCAGGTAAGGTTTTTTTTTTTTAATATAGGTATGTACACGCTGCACACCATGCTGGGGGCACCTGGAAGAGGCCCTAAGAACTGAATTTAGAAAGGGGGGCCCACACCAGCTATATAAGATTACAGAGTTAGAGGGGGGCAGCCTATCATTCAATTATGTACAGGGGTCAAAATGAAATATATACATTCTGTGGGGGCCAAATTAAATATATATAGTCTGTGGGGGCCAAATTAAATATATATAGTCTGTGGAGGGCCCACACCAGCTATATAAGATTACAGAGTTAGAGGGGGGCAGGGGCAGCCTATCATTCAATTATGTACAATACAGGGGTCAAAATGAAATATATACAGTCTGCGGGGGCCAAATTAAATATATATAGTCTGTGGGGGCCAAATTAAATATATATAGTCTGTGGGGGGCCCACACCAGCGATATAACATTACAGAGTTAGAGGGGGGCAGGGGCAGCCTATCATTCAATTATGTACAATACAGGGGTCAAAATGAAATATATACAGTCTGTGGGGGCCAAATTAAATATATATAGTCTGTGGGGGCCAAATTAAATATATATATAGTCTGTGGGGGGCCCACACCAGCGATATAAGATTACAGAGTTAGAGGGGGGCAGGGGCAGCCTATCATTCAATTATGTACAATACAGGGGTCAAAATGAAATATATACAGTCTGTGGGGGCCAAATTAAATATATATAGTCTGTGGGGGCCAAATTAAATATATATAGTCTGTGGGGGGCCCACACCAGCGATATAAGATTACAGAGTTAAAGGGGGGCAGGGGCAGCCTATCATTCAATTATGTACAGGGGTCAAAATAAAATATATACAGTCTGTGGGGGCCAAACTAAATATATATAGTCTGTGGGGGCCAAATTAAATATATATAGTCTTGATGGGGCCAAATGAAATATATAAAGTCTGGGTGTGGGGCCAAATGAAATATATACATAGTCTGGGTGGGGGCCATATGAAATATATACATAGTCTGGGTGGGGGCCAAATGAAATATATACATAGTTTGGGTGGGGGCCAAATAAAATATATACATAGTCTAGGTGGGGGCCAAATGAAATATATACATAGTCTGGGTGGGGGCCAAATTAAATATACACAGTTTGGGAGCATTATTACTTCTGGGGCACAGTGGGGATATGTTGGGAGCCCTGTAGGAGCACTATTACTACCATGTGTGCTCTAGCAGAGAATTATTACTATTGGTGGGACTTCGGGGTGCACTGTTACTGTGGGGGTTCCCTGGCTCAATATCGCCTTACCACAATTCATTTTGGGGGATATTATGTTTACACTATTATTGTCAGGGGCACTATTCTCTGGGTGCAGTTATTGAAGGGCACTGTGTGCCAATAATTATTGAGGGGGCATTATCTGCGTGGTACTAGTATTATCAGGGGGTTTATCTGTTTCTTCAGTATAATATTTGGGAGCACTGCGGTGCAGTATTGGGGGTAGTAGGATGGTTTGTCCAGAAGATGGGAAGATGATGAAAAAGTTGTAAACTATGATTTTTTTGTCAAACTGCAGAGACGAGAAATGACTGAAAAATGTTGGTCTGGTCTGAAGATCTGAAAGGAGAAGATGAGGAAAGAGAACATCTACATCAACGGAAACTACACTGGATGTAAGAGGTATGGGACGCTGTATTACCCTGTATGTTCTGTAGTGATGGGAGGGTGGATATAGAATTTGGCCTACCCTGCCGCAGCTCAGACCCAGCCTTCAGGTCACACTGTGCGTGTTCTGAATTCTGGGGCCTCCCAACCCATCTACTACATTATCTGTACTCAGAGAGTTATCTGTGTGGTTACATAGGACTGCAGGAGATATCTACTACATTATGTGTAAAAAAAAAAGGGGGGGCGCAATACTTGGTACGCCCCGGGTGCTGGCAACCCACGCTACGCCACTGCATAGACACACATCACCACCATCATTCTCTATTTTTCAGGAAGATTCCGATGCACAGAATGTGTGCTAGGTAATGCATGTCATCCATTTACATGCACCCCAAACATTTGCTAACTTAATCATAAGAAGTGATCACAAATCCTTTGTCATACCCCTAGACCCCAGACCCAAAAGTGTATTCAGGCACAATCCCTAAAGAAAATTGCAGACCTCAAAATTAGTACAGTTACTAAAACAAATACAGACCAGACCCTAGTCCAAGGTTTACATCTTTGGACAACTGAACCAATAAATCATGGATGGCCCAACATTTTTACAAACATACCTCCTGGCCTGTTTTAAAGACCATGACCCCACATCACACCTTCAACATAATGCCCTTGAATCACATTGATCCCGAAATCCAAAAGACTAGTCAGTAGAAAAAGAAACTGATGGCACCATTTTAAATAAACTCTCAGTCCATTTAATTTGCACCCCTTCCTCAGAGCTCTGGTTGCAGAACAGGCAGGGCATCTTGCTTAAGGAACTTTGATCCTACAATAATCTACAAAGGTCTTCCAGTCTTTTGAATACAGTGATGACGGGATTATTGTGGTTTTGACATGTTTTTGTTGCGGATGTACAATATACTATTTTGTCAGTTTGGGCAGATGGCACTACATGGTACCATACATTATATTTTACTTTCTGTACACTAGGGGTCAGCAACCTCCAGCTTTCCAAGAAGTGTGCATCCTGGAAGTTGTAGTTTCAAAACAGCTAAAGAGATAGCTAACCCCTGTTGTACATGATTACCTTGCCTGAGCTGTGGCTCTTTGTTAACAGTGTACAGATAGTTGTTTTACAGCCACCACATGGATATATTGCAGGAGACTGGTGTCTGGAGATGTCCAGCAAATTTGTTGTGTTTTTTGCTGCAGATATGATGCATATTTTACGGTAAGCATTGTAAAATGCGAAATCTGCACCACAGGTCAATTTACATGGCAGATTATTTTTGAAGTGTGGGGATGAGATTTCTTAAAATCTTATCCACATTCCCAGTATTTTAAATTACTGTGGATTTGTCACAGGCAGATCTATGACACCAAAGTGTATATGACACTTGTGAACCTACACTATAAAGCCAGTGCTCTCTGCTCTGCACTGATGAGGGGCAATCACCCTGAAACAGCTGTCTGCAGATTAGGTGCTGACTTAGTTAATATCCGAGTCATGTCTCAAGACGTATTTGAAGGATTGAAGATTAACTTATAGGATAGCTGCCTAAACATCTGGTGGCACTAGAGGCAGAGCTTGTTTAGGGCTCATTTGCATCCCTTTCTTCCCGGAATTGCAGAGGAGCATGTATGGCCTATAAGTCTCCTCACACTGATTAAGGCACTATTTCCCCAAGGAGAGATAGTGCCCCTCAAATGCTAATTTAGGCCTCTCACCCAGTTAAGCCAGTACTCTCTGCTCAGCACTGGTGATGGGGCAATCATCCCAAAACAGCTGCAGATGAGGTGCTCGCTTATTTAATATCCAAGTTATATCTCAAGGCCTATTTACAGGGTTGAACATTGACCTATAGCAGTGATAGCTAAACTCTGGCACTCCAGTTGTGGTGAAACTACGACTCCCAGCATGCTCCATTAATTTCTATTGAGTTTTGAGAATAGCCAAGCAAGTGTGCATCTTGGGGTTTGTAGTTTTACCATAGCTGGAGTGCCAGAGGTTAGCCATCACAGACCTATAGGATAGCTGCCTTACATCTGGTGGCATTAGAGACAGAGCTTGTTAGGAGCTCATTTGCATCCCATTCTTACCAGATTCTCAGAGGAGCATGTATGGCCTATAAGTCTTCTCACGACGATTAAGGCACTCTTTCCCCAAGGAGAGATAGTACCCCCCAAATCCTACGCTATATGAACAAAAGTATTGGGCCACACCTCTTAATCATTGAATTCAGGTGTTTCATTCTGTTCTATTGCCATAGGTGTATAAAATCCAGTACTAGCCATGCAGTCTGCCTTTACAATTTTTTCTAAAAGAATGGATCATTCTAAAGAGCTCTCTGAATTACAGCATTGTCCTTAATAGGTTGCCACTAGTGTTGAGCAAATCAAATTTCCTTGCGCTTTGTGGTAGCTAATCAATTTTTCCTAAAATGGTGTCTGAAAATAAAAAAATATATACTTTATCCACTTACTCGAAGACTTACTTCATCCACTTCTGGATGGAAGGGCAAAAGTTTTCACAAATACACTCCAAAAACTTTCTAGAAAGCCTTTCCAGAAGAGCGGTGGCTGTGTCAGATGCAAAGAGGGGACCAACTCCATATTAATACCTATGGATTTAGAATGAGGTGTCATAAAAACTCCTGTAGTTGTAATATATGTGTCCCTTTACTTTTGTCCATATCATATACCTTAATTGGAGAGTGTTCTAGACATGCTCTTTGACCTGTTCAAAGGTCATCGTACAGGGAGTGGCAGGATATAAACTATGACCCTGCCTCCAGAAAATAGAGATTTTACCTTTCATTGCAATTCTGGCTGTAATAAGAGGACGTTTCAGTCTATGGTGCATAGTGGGCAGCGACATGAAAAATTTGAAAAAAATCACTAAAATTATATAAAAATATTTCCTAAAATAGAGAATGAATGCGATCATTTTCTAACAGACAAGTGCCCTTTACATTTGAATACTACCCACAAGTGTTTCTGCAATAATGTAAATTTACTGCTATTTTTAGCATGCAAACCAGGGGTTAGCAACCTTCGGCACTCCAGCTGCAGTGAAGCTACAACTCCCAGCATGCATACTTGCTCACCTGTTCCCATTAATCCTATAGAAATGAATGGAGAATTCTGGGAGTGGTAGTTTTGGGAAAGCTGGAGTGCCGGAAGTTGCTGATCCCTGATGTAAAAACACACAAAGGTCCAGAAGACACAAGGCACCTCTCCATAATTTATCTTCTTTCATGTACTGTCACAACTCAGAGCAGCAACAGTGTTTCCTTACAATGTGCTCTAATCTTGCGGCAGATGGATTTGCAATCAGAAAAAAAAAAGATATAAGCGAGTTAAGTAGTCATAATTTAGCTTGTTTGATTCATTCATTCGTCTTTTGAAGAGCACCAAAAATGTCACCCTATAAGTTAGTCATATCCTGGTTGGTGAAGGCCAATATCTACATACTTTTATTTATAAGCAGTGTACATCAAATATCTTAGGAACACAAGATTTTATGAATTTATATACATTTTATATCTTCTTGACATTAATATAAGCCACAACATGATTGCGCAAGGTTTGACATCACATATGGTTTAGAGGCTGAGTTACTTTTACAGTTCATGTTGAATTTGATGCTCCTCTCGAGGACAGCAATGAACAGTTTACTTTATATGTACTGATGGCTGAAATGATATCCATTATTGTTGTAAGCATACTTATTGATCTCCCAGCTCTGATGGCTGCACCAGTACTCCATGCCAGGCTGGACATACTGGCAGTATACATCCTCTTTTCCTGACATGATGGCAGGGGACAGTCTCTGCAGAGCCAGCTCACTGAACTGGTATGTCAGCTTTCTTCTGACTTTAAGAATTTCCCCAGTTTTGCTATAATTCCGCAGAGCTCTGGCCATTTTCTGGTAAGTCATGATTTTACGGTTTCCTTTTTTCTTACCCCAGAACTCTGCCAGTTTCTCTTTGTTTTTAGAGACAAATTGGAAGACACCATTGGCTTCATCCACCCACTGGATGCAGTTCATCATGTCAGGGTCATACAGAGCCTCATGAAGATATTCAAAGAGACGGAGCTTTTTCTTCCCTGCTTATAAAGAATAAATGTGATATTCAGTGATTTTGTGAAATTCTATCTGGACATGATGAACAGCCACGATTCTCATTAAAATTATATATTACAGGGGAATATGTATGAACTACTGTGAGCTTTGTGACACACATATATATATTCATGCCATTTATGATATTCTGAATCTTCTATTGAGCCCCTTCCACTAGTAATTGATGAAAAACCTAGACTTAATAGAAACCCTCAGGGAGGTTCCCTGAAACCTTGGCAAACTGCTGATTTTGGGGGAAGCTGTAGGCATCTAGACATTTCTCCTGTAGAAACTGTTGCAGGGGAAATTGTCTGTAGTATGGCGAACATTCAAATCACTGGCCAATCCATTTAATACAGAATGAGCAAAGCCAGCCATTACAAGTGCTGCTGCTTATTGGGGCTCTCTGTTCTGGCTCACAGAAGAGTTTCCTGAGCGGCCAAGGCATCCCTCTATGGTGTCCTTATGCCTTCAATCCTGTTCATGGTTCCATTTGATTATTACCTGGCCTTTTCAATAACTTAGCCCTGATATTTGTTTGTTCTAGACTCCACATTATCTCAACTTTACATATACAAAATGTTCTATATTTGCCCTACAAAAACTATTTTGATGCCTAGCATTAAGAGATATGGGGGTCAACACAATGTAGATTGTAACTTTCCTTCTACCATGGCCCACACTGAATGGCATTGTGGGCTGCATGAGGCCCAGGGTAGGACTGGCCCACTAGAGTACCTTATCTTCCAGTGAGCCCAGTCTCTGAAGCCACAGAGATCCCCAAAGGTCCAGGAGAAGAATCCCCTTTATAGCTAGTCACTTGGCATTAGGTTAGGGCAGGAAACTGCCAAGATGCAGTTTCCTGCTCTAACACAATGTCTAACTACTCTGGCCAAGGCTTTTTGGCACCCCCACCTGGCACCCAGCTTCTGGGGCACATGCGCTCATTTACAGGTGAGATGTTCATATTTACCAAATTTTTGTGTGGGTCTAGAAGAATGCTCTGCTTCATTTAGGTGATTTACATCACAGTTCTGCATGTTGTACTGCACATGATCCACCAATAAGTTGGGATTTACCTGTGAGAAAAATGAACCACCAAAACTAACTACAATGACATAATGTGAGAATCCATGCTGAACACTAAGGAAGAGGGGAGGAGGAGGAATTTATCAAGCCTGTACTGTCAGTTTTGAAAAGAGAGTGAGATTAAAGGAAACAAACAAAAAAATGAACATACTGAAAAACGTGTTATTATAAATAAAATGTTAAATGCCTTTAATTATTTATAATGCTCATTTTGTCTAGGGGACGATCAGTGGAGGAGTTAAAATGGCCGCTATTAGATTCCTGGGCATAGAATCCTAGGAGTCCTTTGCAGGCTGGTTTCTCTGCCTGTATGTGCACGGTGAAGAACAATATCATGTGCAACCGTCAGCTGAGATAAGCGCTTACCTGTCTGTCTCAGAAGAAGGCTGAAGTCACCTCACCTCAATCACACAAGCTGAAGTGTTTTCTAATAACACTCCTCCTCCACAGCAGCGTGTCTGGCCCTCATTCCTACACTTCAGCTTGTAAGTACGAGGTGAGGTGAACTCCATTCCAAAACACATGGACACAGCTGAGCACTCATGTCAACTATCATCTGCACATAATATAGTGCTTTGCGGTGATGATGCAGGCAGAGACCAGAGTTTACATTGACAGGCCGCCCTGCAGTGCTATTAGGAGGACGGATTCCATGTCCAGGAATCTGACAGCAGCCATTTTAACTCCTTCACTGATTGTCCCATAGAAGAAATAAGCCATTATAAATAAAAGCATCCTGAAACGTATTTATAATAACATGATTTTCAGTGTTTTCATTTTTACCTTAATACCTACAGTTTACCTCAAAAGTACATAGGAATAATCAGTCAACACTGGATAAACATATGAACCCCAATATAGCACAACAACCAGTGAATAAATAAATACCAAATGGCTTCGTCGGAAGCCATTGGGCGAAACGCGCGTCAAGGTGGTCAGTGGTGCCGTGATCCAGGTCCGCCCCAGTCATGGGTAATTGCAACATACATTTTATTTTGCCTTTTCATGCTCAGGATTAATTTGTTTGTAATTGGGTGTATACATGCCACACGGCCAGCTTTATCATTGTTTGCATACCTGCTTATACCTCTTTTACCATCCTAGTATTGTCGGTGTCTATGGGTATTTTCCCACACTCACCGCAACTATTATGATTTTTTAATGGTTTGCTGGCCCTGGTTCATGCTACCCGCTTATTTGACTTACTATTGTTTGTCATTTACCATCTATATATCGGGCATTTCCTGGCTATAGTTATTTATGATCCTATGCCCTCTCTGGATTGTGAGACCGTTTCTTGTGGCACCAGTCTCCGGGTAGTTGCCCAGGTGTATTACTGGGCCGTCAGTGGTTACTCTGTCCTCTGTTTATGTCTAATTATTTAATAAATTTTGATACATGTATTTTACATCAGACTTTGGTATTTATTTACACACTGGTTGTTGTGCTATATTGGGGTTCATTTTTATCTTTCCTGAAGAAACCCTTTAATGAGGTGTAGTACAGATTTAAGAAACTAAAAGGTTGCACAAATGTCGCAAATTCACCCCAGCCAGGAGTGGAATAGAAACCGGAGTAACATCTGTAGACATTTTTAAAAATGATGCCAATGCAGACTCAAGCAACACTGACTTCAAAAATTCCCCTCATGATAAATCCAAGAGTTCAAGTGCAACTATATCACATTCTATTTAGACTTCTTTGAAACGTTGGAAATCGTTTTGGTGCCATCTAGTGGAAATTACAGTAAGAAACAGAGGACGTTCAACAAAATTATGCTCTTACCTTAGTGCATGTCTAATCCAAATAGATAACTCTTACCTTGTAGTTTTAGTAATGCGAATATTTAGACTTATACTACTGTGATTTTCAATATGCATGCAGACATGACTACATTTACATATATATATATATATATGTATATATATATATATATATATATATATATATACCCATATGTAGATTATCTGACATAAAAAGCCATAACTTTTTTTTTTTTTTTTACTGTTTACGTAGCTGTATGATAGCTTGTTTTTTTTTGTGGGACAAGATGTCTTTTCTAATGGCATTTCATACAATGTGATGGGGAGAGGGAAAAAATTCTAAATGGGGTGAAATTGGAAAAAAAACGCAATTCCACAACAGTTTTTTGGGTTTCGTTTTTACGGCGTTCCCTATACCATACAACTAACCAGTTACTTTCATTCTCCAGGTCAGTACGAATCTGACAATACCACATATTTTTATACTGAAAAAAAAAACTTGAAAATGTTTTTTTTTCCTTTTAGTCTCCATATTCTGACCCCTATAACTTTTTTGCATTTATGTGTGTGAAGCTTTGTGTGGGGCGATCTGTACTTTTCAATGATTCCATTTTGGGGTGTGTACTACTTTGTGATCACTTTTTATTCAATTTTTGTGGGAGGAGACATATCCGAAAAATGACGAATTGGACATTCAGACTTTTTTCCCTTTCACCGTTTTCCGTATGGGATTACATTTTTTATATCTTAATAGTACAGGCATTTTTGCACACCGGGATACCAATTATGTGGTTTTTTTTGTTTTTTCATTTTGGGGAAAGGGGGTGATTTTAATTTTTACTTTTTTTTTTATTTTTTTATATTTATAAAAACTTTTTTTTGCACTTTTTTTTTATAGTTTCCAAAGGGAACTATACCACACAATCATTGGATTGGTTTTCTCATATACTCCAATGCGTTAGCATTGAAGTCTATTAGGATTTAACTGTATTTCTATGGAGCCCTGCTACAGGCATGGACACCATAGAAATTACTAAGCAGCAGCCTCCTGTCTCACAGGACAGGGGCTGCTGCTAACACACTCAGGCTACCCCCATCCCTGCCGGGGCAGCCGAAGCACACCTGGAACAGAACAACGTGCTTCCGGGTTTTCAGCATTCAGATGCCTGTGGTCAGGATTGACCACGACATCTGAAGTGTTAAATGTTCGCGATCGGCATTACCGCTGGTCGTGGACATTAGCTGCGGGTGCCTGCTGTATAAAACCTATGGTGTCTGCTCTGCTCAGCAGCAGGAGCCATCTTTAAAATCCAAACCGCTGATGTAAATAGGGAAGGGGTTAAAGTGTTCAAAATCCTGGGAGTCCTGAGTAATAAGGGATTTCCCATTATTATTCTGACCATCCCATTAAATTATACATAGATGAAAGACTAAGCATAGGGAAACCACTGAGCAAGGTCATTTACCACTAAATAGAATATTTACTCACAGCTGGATCCATCCACATGTGTTCATTTTCAGAAGGTGTTGTGAAGTAAACGTTGCATTGTGGATAGTTGTTGTACAGGGTTGTATAACTTTTGCATTCATCTGTATAAAGCAGAATATTTTTAATTGCATCTGAAAGACTAGTGAAATAGGAGTTTGAGAAAAACATAAGAAACACATATAACATTTCAACCCACTCGGTTGCAAATTTAAAGCCTCATTCACACAGTGCAGATTTGGGGGATCATTTACTAACAGGTATACGCCACTTTTTGGCATATATTTGTTGTAGATTGCGGTACAAAGGTTATTCGAGCAGCAATCTGCAACTTTTCCCTGCTCACGCCAGGTCTAAAAAAAGTGATGTGGCGTGGGTGGGGAAGGGTGCAGGCCGGCAAGCCTGTCTCATTTATCATTTTCTACACCTGTTTTAAGTGTAGAAAATGGTCTAAATCTACGCCAGCAAGGGAGCTGGCATAGTTTTAGACAGGGGGTGGATACATCGAAGTTATGTAGAGGCCGGCCCTCTGCATGAATTTGGCGCATCCACCACCGGTTAAAGGGGTAGACTGTCATCTAAGATGCCAGTTTTAATAAATGAACCCCTTGGTGCTTTTTTTGCATTCACACATACTGTAAGTCAAAACCAAGAAGATGTCACATTAATCTTTTCATTATACTGTTTTGAATGTTCGCTAGTTTTAGCTAAAAAAACATGGATGTAAAATACTACTGACCTATACTGCACTGTGTGAAAGAGGCTATTTATTGTGAAATACATTTTTTCAGTGCTGCCAAAATCAACGATGATTTAGTTTGTAACATATTTTGTATTTGTAACATCTTAAAGTTTTTTTTCAAGAATTTAGCTTTTTTTTTTTACCTAGCCATGGATTGTGAAATAATCACACTCACCTGCTCTCTGGCTCCATTAAGCAAGCTCCTGGCTTCCTGTTTTCTTCCACCTAGGATATGGCTGGGCTTATATGCCCCACTGCAGTCAGTGAATGGTCTCACTAGAATGGTCTCACTAGTGGGTCATGTGTACAGTGCCGCTTGGTGATACGTTACTGCTGAGGCTAGTTGGTGGCTGCAGCAGGGTATGTGGCCCCAGTCATATTCCAGATGGAAGTAAACAAGCCGTAGATTGGAAGACCATCGAATGGAGCCAGGACGCCAGGAGACCATGGAATGGAACCAGAAATTGTTTAAACAGAAGTGACTTCAGATTAAATAAATATTAAAAATGTGCTTAAAGAGGACCTTTCACCTGAAAATGCATGTGAAACTGAAGACATACCCTTACTTGCCTGTCCCCCGTGGTGCTTAATCAGCTCTTCTTTTTTCAATATGTGCCCCCGTTTGTCCGCGGTGCCCCCCGCAATATCTCCCGCTGTGTATGCTAATGAGCCATTCGGCTCAACTGGGCGGGCCTGCAAAAGTTCTGCCGGGCGTGTCTTTCTTCTCCCTGGCACGGAGCGCATCCAATCAGTGCGCTCCGCTCTTAGCCAGGGAGAAGAAGCTCCAGTTCTCGCGAGAACAGGAGCAATTTCATTCATCCTGCTGCCGGTGCCATCTTGGATTCCTGCGGCGTGCAGCGTCGGAGGCGGAAGCAGGATGGATGAAATTGCTCCTGTTCTCGCGAGAACTGGAGCTTTTTCTCCCTGGCTAAGAGCGGAGCGCGCTAATTGGATGCGCTCCGTGCCAGGGAGAAGACAGACACGCCCAGGAGAACTTTTGCAGGCCCGCCCAGTTGAGCCAAATGGCTCATTAGCATACACGGCGGGAGATATTGCGGGGGGCACCGCAGGAGAAGAAGAGCTAATTAAGCACCACGGGGGACAGGCAAGTAAGGGTATGTCTTCAGTTTCACATGCATTTTCAGGTGAAAGGTCCTCTTTAAAGGGGTTATCCAAAGCTTTAACCCCCACCCCCACAAGGCCAATCATACAGACAATACTTACCTGGCGCCTAACTACTGTGTCCTTCTGGATTCTTCCACGTGCAGATCACAACATCGAGCGACAAGGGGTGCAGCGCGAGGGTGATTTGCCTCCTTATGTCATGTGTCATGTGCGGCCTGCTATTGGCTGCACCTCAGTCGCCGGATGTTGTGATCCGCACGAATGGTAAATCCAGCGACGGCCGTGAAGGGATCCGGAAGGACACAGATGTCGGGGACTAGGTAAGTATTGTCTGTATGAGGGGTCCGGCAATTGTGTGTGGGGGTGGGGGGGATGTTTCAGCTTTGGAAAATAAAACTTAACGCAACCAAGAGATGCAGACATTGTGGATGTATACACATAACAAAAAAATAAATATGTCTGTACCTGTAGATTGCAGAATTTCATTGATGAAGGTTGAATTTTCATGTAGAACCTCTAGGGTATCTTGAAATTCTTCATGTAGTATGTCTGGTTCTATAAAATTCTGTACACAAGCCAATAACTATGGTGAGATTCAAGGGGATTGTGGTATTTGAATGTACATTTTAGCTATAGCTATGTATATTAGTATCATAGTCTTTTTTCAGTGTAAGATCAGCTCAGTTTGTTCATCCATACGACTGTTCATCCGTACGACCACATGGCACAGTTGTGGGGTGTTTGGGATGTGGCCATGTTGTAGTCAAGTACAGCGCAGTCAATTAGGCTGCAGCCGCATCTTTTTTAAAAGCTATGTACATCCTTGTGGATATTTTGTATTATTGCATTGTACTTATTTTAAGCTAAAAATCATTTTTTCAGATAGTCTTTATTAAAAATATGGAATTCGTTTTTCTTTACAGAGCTAAGATGCTGTAGTAGCAGCCTCTGGATTTTCTGTCTTTTCTGCCATCTGGGGAGCAGACAGACTCCTTATCTCTACTCTCTGACATTATAAATATTGATTATAGGCATTTCATATCTTACTGATAAGAATGTGGCTTAAGATAAGTGTTTATGACCTCTTAGTAGTATAGACATAAGGGTTATTAGATGACTGCACAAAGTGAAAGTTCCAGTCACACAGTTAGAAAAACAGTTAACCGTTTGTGACACAATGGCTCAATATTTTAATGAAGGCGAATTGAAAATATGATTTTTAGCCAAAAGTTAATAAAATGCAATCATAAACAAAAATTGCCTCCAAACGTGTACATAGCTTTTAACTAATTAAGACCACACTGTATAATAGGCCTGCATGGCAGTGCGACACCTTCAATACTGCGCGGCCATTAACAATACAGACCCACTGAACAGCGTGGCCTCATTCGTTTTATTAGAGGCATCTGCAGCCCATATGACCACAGCAGTACTCAACTGCAGCACAGCCATGTGGACATACCCTAAGGGTAATTTCACAGAGGTGATGTGTCTGTTGGGGTGCTATCTGCGTTAGAACAGATGGCACCAATGATAAAAATTGAGCTTTTCAATCGAGTGAGTTTATGCACATGGGAAATTTTCTGCATGGATTATTGCATCATATTTAAATATTGTCAATTTTTCTCACAAGACTCAGTTATCCAAATGAATTGGTCTGCGGTAGAGATGAGCAAATCTTTTGAGATTCTATTCAGTTCAATTTTGCCAATTTTTTTTAAAAAGTTTGGTTCTGTACAAACCATAGTTGCTCCAATTGCCCAGAAAATTGCTATTAATCACCCTCTAGTGTCCCAGGCCTTAGAATCTTTAGGAAAAGATGTAATTTGTTTTCATACGTTTTTTATTAATTTTGTTTTTCTTCTCCCCCCTCCCTAAGCTCTTGAATGCAATAACAGCAATAGTAAACAATGTCAAAGTGACACTGACATACATAGCTATGGGTAAATGCATGGTTGACAGCATTAATAAACGGCATGTTTAAAAACACACTCCGCCACTACGTGATAAACTTTTTTATATTCCAAAGTTTCCAAAAATTGTCCCTTATAAGATTATAAGATTTTCTTGTGGATAGGTCATCAGTATCTAATCGATGGGAGTCCGGCACCCAGGACCCTCCAGTGATCAGCGGTTTAAAAAGGCATCGGCACTTGCAGTACTACCCAGGCCTTCTCGCAGCTTTGCCTAGGCTATGAGACGACATGTTCATCGGTCTCTGGGGCGGAGCTGCAATACCAAGCACAGTGCTTTCCAATGTATAGTGCTGTGCTTTGTGAGGTGAGAGAAGACCGTGACATAACTGAGAAGTCTGGTGACTTCTCAAACAGCTGATCGGTGGAGGTCTTGGGTGTCACACCCCAACAGTCAGATACTGATGACCTATACAAATTTAAATGATCCCCCTTTCCTTAGAATATTAAAATAAATACATAAATAAGAAAAAATATAAACATCATGGACATCACCGCGTTTGAAAATGCCCGTACTATTAAAATATAAAAATATTTTTTCCAATACAGCGAAATGGTTACAGAAAAAAGTATTAAAATGGCCAATTCGCCATTTTTTCATTGCTTCTCTTACTCCAAAAAAGTTAATAAAATTTGATCCAAAAGTCACACATACCTCAAATGGTATCAATAAAAACTAAAGATCGGCCCGCAAAAAATGAGCCCCCATACAGCTCAGTAGAGATAACTATAAAAAAGTTATGAGGGTCAGAATATGGTGATGTAAAAAAAAAATGCTTTTTTCAAAGTTTTAATTTATTTTTATAGTATATAGACATATATAAAACCTACATATATGTGGTATTATTGTAATAGTACTGATAGTGACAATGGCATTAGAAAGTACAACTTGTCCCGCAAAAAACAAGCCCTTATATGGATATAGGAACAGAAAAATAAAAAAGTTATGGCACCAGGAAGACAGGGAAGAAAAATAAAAAAATAAAAATCTGGTATCCTAAGGGTTGATAACATGGGTATAATAATAATAATATTGACTGGCATAAAATTATTTGCTATATTGCAATGTGTTTAATAACACAGGCATAATAATGACGTCATTGCCGTAAAGTACTTTTGCTGTAACCGTTATCTTACAGTAATACGAGTTTAATAACATGGGTGTAATGCACTGCAATGGTTTTTAGAAGAAAAAAATGTTTTCTTGCAGGGAATTTTATAATCAGAACTAGCTGGCAGCAGCTGTATTAGGCTACTTTCACACTAGAGTTTTTGCTGAATCGGATACGGATGTATCCCCATTGACTTGCATTGTGAGTCTTGACAGATCTGCCTTTCTCCGCATCCCATGACGGAAAGAAAACTACAGCTTGCTCCGGTATGGGAAAGCAACCAAACGGAACGGCATGCATTTTGGAGCATTCTGTTCTGTTCAGTTACGTTTTGTCCCCATTGACAATGAATAGGTACAAAACAGAAGTGTTTTTTTCCGGTATTGAGACCCTATGTTGGATCTCAATACTAGAAAATAGAAATGCTAGTGTGAAAGTAGCCTTAAACATTCAACCTGGGTGACCAGTCCCCCACTCCCTGAAAGCTTTCCTTAAAGCTTTTCTTGATCAAACTCCCTAAAATCTACACTATTATATCTCTCTATTCTCTCCCTACATTGTTGTTTTCACACTACATTAGTGGCTTGTATCTGTAATAGCGTTTTGTCAGGCACTGCCTCATGACACCCTTCCACGTCAGAAGCTGCACAGAATGGCAGTATGGCATTCTCTGCAAAGAACCTTCCGGAATTCTGCCGCTGATTGGCTGGTCAGGCTGTCGGTCAGCCTCTGAGCCACTAGAGAGAGATATTAAAATAATCATGTTTATTACTTTATTATAATTCTGACCAAATATGCAATGACTAAATCAGATACCAGCCTCTGTGGCCTCAAAGCATCCTGACACATACAAGGTAGCATGTGCAACCACCTAGTCTCCTCTGTTCTGGAGTGCCCACCAGGGGACCTTCATTGTCCAGATAGGTGGTGGTTCTAGCATTGAAACCCCAACCTATGAGATATTCACAACATTTATGGTGGATACTTCATAAATGTCCCAGGAATATATTTAAAAGTTTTTATTGAAGCTCTAAGCAGTAGTACAAACTAAATATGTGACTCTATGGGAAGTAGAGGCTGTGCATCGCTGTGATTGACAATATAGTAATCTGTCAAATTGCATCTCTAGGTACCATTTATCAGTTATCTCTGATTGTTGTCAAAGTAATCTCATGCTGTAATAAAGTGAACTTTCACAGACTTGCGAGAGATCTTGGGGGTTATTTATTAAACTGGTGTAGAACTGGCTTAGTTGCCCATAGCAACCAATCAGATTCCACCTTTCATTCTAGACAGCTCCTTCGGAAAAGGAAAGGAGGAATCTGATTGGCTGCTACTTTACACCAGTTTAATAATTGACCCCCTCCCCCCCCCCCCCCTTGTTCCTTGGAAGATTACTACATTTAAATTCCATTTAATAATCTGTTATGTAATAATTAAAATAAACCAGTTAATTTTGCAATAGCACTTTTCTATTCTCTGCTAACATCTACTCTCTGCTAACATCTGCGAGGTGGCAATAAATGTTCATATTTTCCTCTTTATTCCTTTCTGTCCTAGTACATATTTTTACTAGATTTTTTGGTGTTTTTTTTAGTTAATATCATCCCTCCCTAACATAAGGTTGTAGCCTTTTTAAATTAGAATTAAAAGTAATCTGCTTAGTTTTACGTATTGTCATTTTACTCATATTTAGAATGTTATGAGCTTTTGATTCTGAAATATATATATATAACAATTAAAAACATCAATAAATGTTTCATAAAGCAACACATAGTTCTATTCAGATCACATACTCAGTAAGCAGTCGTAATTTTTACCTTACCATAGTGGATTCATCCAGAATGATCCTGCATCGAATATCCAGCACAATGATCTAAGAAGAAGGATATACAAGGACAGTATAAGTAGCTATATTTAATGATGCTTAGTAGAGTGTCAGATCAGGCAGAAGTCTTTGGTTTACCTTTGTTGCAGGGTTCCATAACTTAACAGATTGAGGTGGCAGATATTTATGTCCTTCTCCTTTTACACGTCACTGACACGTACTACTATTTAAATTGCAGCAGTTGTCCCTTGAAGTTTCTGAGCATGGACTGGAAGACAATAGCCTAAATGTAAATATGGGATCCCAGCATAAGCTCTCCATGTATTGTCTCCACTATATACCTTAATAAAACTTCCTTTTATCACCTGGATTGTTTGTTTGCAAATAAGATTAAGGAATGTCATTTTAAGTTGTACTATGGAGTGACTCTCAGGTATCTATTCCTACTATGGTCATTGTAGCAGTCAATATATTGTCCCTCTCTGTTGGTAAGTGTACCCTCACCCAACTTTTTCAGCCTGACAAATTATATTGCTGTAATTTTTTTCTGATGTCTTATATAATACATTGTAATACACTGATTACAGTCAATGCAGTACAATACAGATATAATGTACTGCATTGAAACAGGGATCAGAACCTGTAATGTTCAAGTTCCATAGTGGGACAAACATAAAAAATAAAAAAGTTAAATAAAAGTGTTTTTAACAATAAAATTTTTGTTAGTTTCAAGTAAAAAAAAGTGCTGCTTTACTATAAAAAGAGACATATAACATTGTAAAAAATAGAAAAAAAACAGACATATTATGCATCGCCGTGTCCATAACACCTGCTCTATAGAAAAATATCACACGATCCACCCTGTCTGGTCAACACCGTAAAAAAAAAAAAAAAAAAAAACGTGCCAAAAATGACATTTTTTAACACCTTACATCACAAAAAGTGTAATACCAAGCGATCAAAAAGCCATAAGCGCCCCAAATTGGTACCAATCAAACCATCATCTCATCCCGCAAAAAATGAGAACCTAACAAAGACAATCACCCAAAACATAAAAAAATATGGCTTTCAGAAAATGGAGACATTAAAACATCATTGTTTTCTTTCAAAAATGCTTTTATTGTGTAAAATCAAAATAAATATAAATTTTTTTACAAATTATGTATCGCTGTGTCCATAACAACCTTAAATCACATGTAATACCAAACGATCAAAAAGTCGTATGTACCCCAAAATAATAGTAATCAAACCGTCACCTCATCCTGCAAAAACTGAGCCCCTACATAAAATAATGGCCCCCCAAAAAATTTATGATTTTAAAAAAGTTTTATTATGTAAAACTGAAACCAAAGAAAAATAAAAGTAGACATATTTGATATTGTCGCCTCCATAACAACATGCTGTATAAAAATAGCACATGATCTAACCTGTCTGGTGAACAGAGTAAAAAACAAAAAATGTAAACTGTGCCAGAACAGACATTTTTTAGTTACCTTGCCTCACAAAATGATTTACCTTGCCTCACATAAAGCGTAATACAGAGAGATCGAAAATCATATGTACCCAAAAATAGTACCAATAAAACTGTCACCTTATCCCGTAATTTTCAAAATGGGGTCACTTTTTTGGAGTTTGTACTCTAGGGGTGCATCAAGGGGTCTTGGCTTTCCATTTGTGAGATCCATTCAGGGTTCTCAAAAGCGGTCCAAAACAAATCAGTTTTGCGCTTATGCATTCTGAATGGAAAAGGATCCGCTCAGCATGCCTCACTTTGCCTCCGTTCAGTCACCATTCTGCTCTGGAGGCGGACACCAAAACGCTACCTGCAGCGTTTCGCTGTCCGTCTGACAAAGCGGAGCCAAACGAGAAAACATTTTCTCTGACACAATCTGGCACAATAGAAAACAGATCTGTCCCCCATTGACTCATAGCTATAGAAGATATAATACAACTGGATCAGTTCATGATGGATGCATGCAGTTGTATTATTGTAATGGAAGTGTTTTTGCAGATCCATGACGGATTAGCAAAAAACGCTAGTGTGAAAGTAGCCTTAAATGTGACATGGCAATTTAAAATTATCCCAGTGAAATCTGCCCTCCAAAATCCATATGGCG
The DNA here is from genome assembly GCA_033119425.1 of Bufotes viridis. Classification (NCBI taxonomy): domain Eukaryota; kingdom Metazoa; phylum Chordata; class Amphibia; order Anura; family Bufonidae; genus Bufotes; species Bufotes viridis. Next base: position 282,943,941 of record CM065590.1, read on the forward strand.
TTCCTTTCCTTCTGCATCCTGCCGTGTGCCAATATAGCAGCTTACGATCACGTGTGGGGTGTTTCTGTACACTGCAAAATCAGGGTATAAAATATAGATTTTTCTTTGGTTGTTAAGCCTTGATGTGTTACAGAAAAAAAATTATTGAAATAGAAAATCTGCCCAAAAAGTCAAATTTAAAAATGTCATCTCCTTTTTCCTTTAATTCTTGGGGAACACCTAAAGGGTTAACTAAGTTTGTAAAATCATTTTTGAATAACTTAAGGGGTTTAGTTTCTACAATGGGGTCATTATATGGGTGGTTTCCACTATGTAAGCCCCACAAAGTGACTGCATAACTGAAGTGGTCCTTAAAAAAGTGGGTTTTGGAAATTTTCTTAAGAATTAAAAAATTTTTGCTTCTAAAATTCTAAGCTTTAGAGCCTCTTTAACAGGACCGTATGGCTTTTTCAGTGGTTTGCGGGCCGTTTTTATCGAATCCGTTTTTTGTTTCCGTTGTTTTTCCGTTTCGGTTCCGTTTTTTCCATTCAGTTTTTCTGTATGGCATATGCAGTATACAGTAATTACATAGAAAAAATTGGGCTGGGGTTAAAATTTTTAATAGATTGTTCCGCAAAAAACGGAACGGATACGGAAGACGTACGGATGCATTTACGTATGTGTTGCGTTTTTTTTTGCGGACCCATTGACTTGAATGGAGCCACGGATCATGACTTGCAGGCAATAATAGGACATGTTCTATCTTTGCACAGAACGGAAATACGGAAACGGAATGCACACGGAAACACTTCCGTTGCTTTTACGGAACCCTTTAAATTAATGGTTCCATATACGGACAGTATACGGAACGCAAAAAAAGGTCCGTACACTCGCAAAAAAAACATTTGTGTGAAAGAGGCCTTATAAGATCCTAAAAAATTAAATTATATTTACAAAATGATGCAAACATGAAAGTGGACATATGGGAAATGTAAAGTAATAACTCTTTTATGATGTATCACTATCTGACTTAAAACCAGAGAAATAAAAATGTGTAAAATTGTGAATTTTTCCAAATTTTCCGTAAATTTTGGATATTTTAATAAATAAAGGTGAATTTTATTGACTAAAATTTTTTGCCACTATCATGAAGTACAATATATCGCGATAAAACTGTTTCAGAATGGTTTGGATAAGTAAAAGCGTTTCAAAGTTATTACCACATAAAGTGACATATGTCAAGTTCCAAAAAACAGCCTGGTCCTTAAGGTGAAAAACGGCAAGGTCCTTAAGGTGTTAACCCTTGTGTTCTTTGCAGAATTTCTACAAGTTGTGTCAGGATCATGCAGAAAATGCTGCAGAAAGGCTGAGTGGGGAAAGAAAGAGATATATCCGGGTTCAGCTCTGAACTATTAGAGGTCAAAAGTCAAAAGTCTTAAAGGGGTAAAACCAATCTTTTCCTACTGGACCACAAAGGAAAATATATTATTTATACAACTAGGGAAAGGGATGTATGTTAAAAAAGAAAGCCTGTGGGATAGATTTATCAAAAGTTGTGTATAAGGAAAACTGTTTTAGTTGCCCAAAGCAACCAATCAGATTCCAACTTTCATCAAATCATAGGCGAGCACTCCATCTGGTAAGTGAAAGTCATGGACAATTTATTAAAACAATCTAATGCACAATGTGCATACACACATAATAAAACAACCTAAAACTGTGATAAACAAATAAGGAATCATACATTCATTACGATGTCAGCAAAGTATAAATATACAAAATGCTGATATATCCCCAATTGGATGTATTGAGTTCTGATTCGATACTGTGTGCACCTAAAACCGCAGTTGTAGGACTATTGTCTTAGTGTCAGAGTCTCTCCCATACAGTTTAAGCATGGCCATGCTGTAAGAGAAATACTAGTTGAAACCTGCATGATTATATCCCCGCTTTGTGGAACGCGCTACCCAGGCAACAAGGAGAAATCACGCTGAAGATCGCGAGACCCCATGTTGTTCTCTATACAATGAAACTTCCCCTCATCTAGACAAGATTTACTTGTAACATATATATATATATATATATATATATATATATATATAAAATGGCGGCACTGAACAAAAGATGTAAAGCGGGTGCTATGTCCAATGGCAAGGACTCATAGCCTGAACATACAAGCGAAAAACAGACGGCACTCCAAAGTAAAAAAATACTTGGTTTTATTCACCAATTTGGCAAAAAAGCTTGAAAGCTTGAAAATGGCTCTGTGAGAGAGCTGAAACGTTGCTGTGTAAACATGTGTTAATAAACACACTTTGTTCACTTTTTACCAGAGGAGTGCTGCGCCAATTTGTTGGATATATAGTGAGACCCCCTGACCAGGGGTGGACGCGTGCACCATTGAACGATATTCAAGGAGTGCTGCCTGATTTCTTCTATTGTCTATAATATATATATATATATATATATATATATATATATATATATATTAGCCATCTTCTATAAAGGTGTTTTCTGGGACTTACTTATTCATGAACTATCATTATGATAGGTCATCAGATTAGTCAGACTCTAACTCCCAGAATCCTCACCAATCAGCTGTTTTCACAAGCTCCAGTACTGGAACCAAGTACCAGAATTACACAGTGCCATACATTGTGTAGTGGCCTTGCCTGGTGGACGGATTTGTCAAGTTTTGATTCTAAGTTCTGGCACTTGAGCTTGGGGAAACAGTTGACTGGCAGGGATGCTAGAGTTCGAACCCCCATCGTTCTGATACTGAAGTCCTATTCTAAGGGTCCCGGAAAATCCCTTACAGATGACTACTGTTCTAGAAGAGCATTTTTTCTTTTGTGTGTTTGTATAACTATACTTTAATTTAATACTTCTCAGTCACATAGTTGAAATTAAATACTATAGAACAGAGACGGTTTTCACCAGTAGAACACTGCAAACCACTGGCTTCATTACACATAATTAAAAAAAATGATAGCTAAAATTGATGAATGTCACTGCATAAAAGAGATCAGGCCAAACAAGCGTAGGTTATGGGAAAGTGAGAGAACAGGGTACAGCAGAAAATGACAATGAGCAGTGTGCACAAATTTCCTATCAGCTGCCAGTGTTTGCATACATTATAATAAAAATCAATTCTATAAGGGTCAAAGTAGAAACTGTAAAAATATGTGTGCTGTATTTTCTGATTTGTCAGCTTTAAGACGGACCTAATGCCTTTGACTGAACTCATTTGCTTAACATGACAATATTTATTGCTGTAGCTGGAAGAATTTTCCCATGTAAAATCTATTATTAAATTAATCTCCATGCAAAATATACACTGCATTACAATACAAAATAAAGCTCTTTTTTATATGCTTGTCCTGCCTTCCTAAGACAAGACTAAATTCCACACAGGTTCGTTCTTACTATTGCTAGTTTAGTTTTAGTAGCCTGAATAGGATTTAAGGGGGTCATTTATTCTTTTATTTTTTTACGCCGATCTGGCGGGGGATCAGCTGAAGTTATTAAGAGGCACAGGCCTCTATATAACCTTAGCGCATCCAGCGCCAGTCTAAATGTAAGCCAGCTTTATTGCTGGCTTACATTCAGACAATTTTCTACGCCTAAAAAAGCCATAGAAAATGATGAATGAGATGGGCCTACTAGCCTATCTTCTTCCCCGCCCATGTATTGCTCTGGAGCAGGGGTACTTTGAAGTCTGGACATTTGCCTATTTCCCCCGTGCAAAGTTATAAACTTCTTACTTTATTTCACTTGAAAGGGTTAACTTGCACTGTTTAATACTGTGTAACTGCATTTTATATGTATGTTGTGATATATTTCCTGTTCATTTGCACTGTGTTTGTATGGCACAGTAGAAAGCGTTAATGCAAACTGGGAGACTTTGGGACTTTGAATAAGAAGCTGGCAATTTTTCACAGCTGCCATTGAGTTTAAAGAAGAGCCTGTTTTGGAGGGAAAAAGACAGCTTTGTTTACCACCAAAACCAGACAGTCTGACCTTTTGAATGTCTGATTTAGCTCTGTTGTTATGTCTGGAAACCTGTTTTGAGTATGTAAGTATATGACAGATGGGAGTGGTAACTTTGTAATTGTTTGTGCTGAGTCTCTCCACTTCACCCCTCTTAGCAGAAGGTTACTGTCTAGCTAGTAACTCTACATAAGGAGAGCAGTCAGAGCCCCTAATGTTCTGCAGTTGGGGACCATTGTTTGAGTCTGCATGAGTAACCAGAAGAAGATGCTGAGATGGAGATGCTGAGCCGCAGACCATGGGTCACCATGGGTCACCAGCCCTGTGACCAAGGAGCCATCTAGACTACTGAGCTACAGACCATGGGCCTCCAGCCTTTGACCAGGGTACCAGCCTTCTGAGAGAGAGAGGCACAGCTAGCTCAGGCCTTTCCTCAGCATTAAACCCTTCTTCTGCCAGGGAGCAGACTGGAGAAGCCAGCCCTATGCCTCGCCTTTATTATTTTGCACCTGAATTCTTCCAGTAAAGAGGCACACTGGTTAACTGCAGACCCTGACTGTATGGACTTATTTCCTATTGGGGTGCATCACGCCTTACCAGAAACACGAGGCGTATTTCTGGAAACAAACGACCCTCTAAGTGTTTTAGGGAAGTATTTCAATTCAGGATTTTCCCTTGTGGTTTTACCTTATTTTTTTTGTTGCAAACACAACCTTGCACATTCCATGAATTATATTTTGTGTCATTTTATGTTGTTTCGTAAGTGTAATTATTTACTGGCTCTTATGTCAAAAATGTAACATAATTGCAGAACTTGGAAGAAGCGTAGTTTGGGTTAACTGTACAGAAATCACTTTGGAGATTTTATTCTTTGAGCTAATAAATTACAGAAAGACTTTTTTATTATTATTAACAGTATAGCATTCTTTCTGTTTTTCTGCTTTGTTATAGGAGCAGAACAACGAAAACAATAACTGACAGGAACAGAGCCAACTATCATGGGATCCCTTCGGTTTTCATTTAGGAGAACGCTTTTTTAGGTGAGGAAAAAAGTCCTGTTTGCAGGACTGTATCCACTATTCTATCCAAAGTCTATGACAGAACCCTCCAACTCCAATGTGAACATACCCTTATTCTGTCACACTGCCCTAATTCCTTTACTTCACACCACTAGGGAAGTGTGCAGCTTATGGAAGCAGACCTATCTTCTTAAATGGGTTGTCCAGCCATGGAGTCAACAATCCTTGAGGTCCTAACCTATGCCCCGTAGTATAAAAACAACACTCACCTATCCACGGTCCTGCTGCTGCTCCATTCTCCGCAGGACCAGGAAATGGCTTGGTCCTGTGACTGCTGCAGCCAATCCCTGGGCTCAGCAATCACATCAGTTTGAACAATATGTCACAACCTCTTTAAACATGGCAGTACAGCATGATCACATTCACTTTAAGATACACTGCAAAGAAATTATAAAACAAAAACCATGCAGCTTTAGCGCAAGGCCACATATCTGGCCTCCCATGCAAAAACAGCTATTCACCTAAGTGACAATACTGTGACATGCCTTAGTGACTTGTAGGATCTAACACTTTGTTGTACTTTGCCCCTTGTGTTTAGCCAAGGAAATCTAACTGGCCAGCCAACCACTGACGTAGCAGTGAGCCGCATGAGCCACTTATTAGTTGAGTGGTCATGCACAGTATTTGTGCCAAGAAGGACCAGGAAGCAGGGATTGGTGAGGGACCAGAGAAGTATAAGGAAATCGTAAGGAACTTTTTTTTATTTTTTAAAGCCTTTAAACCCTTTCAAAAATAGGCTTACAATTATTTATTGGAAAGCTTTTTGAATTTAGTCTTGCAATACAGCACAACAGAAGTTGTTCCCACACAATACTGGGCCAGCACAGCTGCTGTGCCCAGTTACAATTGTGCCAACGCAGGGAAAGTTTCCATATGGCAATATGCCACTGACAACAATATAATCAAACAGAAGTACATCTCTGTGTAAAGCATACCCTTTTTCCTCTTTTTTCTTTTTTTTAAATATTAACAACAGAAAGCTTCCATTAAGTACAACAAGTATAAGTAAAAGTACAAGCAGATTTCAGGTCAATCAATATACAGATATAAATATCACACCATGTATAATATCTGAGCAGCAATATGTAGTAAAAGTTATGTTACAGAAATATGAGCATAAGGGCTCGTGTACACGAAAGTATATTTCTTCCGTTTCCATTCCATTTTTTTTGCAGGTCCATATGTGGAACCATTCATTTCAATGGGGGTTGAAAAAAAACTGAAATGACTCCGTGCATTCCATGTCCGTATGTCCGCATGTCCGTTCTGCAAAAAAATAGAACATGTCCTATTCTTGTCCGTTTTGTGGACAAGGACAGCTATTGTTACAATGGATACGCAAAACAACACGGACGTCATATGGATTTCATTGTTTTTTTTTTGCGGATCTGTGTTTTGCGGACTGCAAAATACATACAGTCATGTGCTTGAGCCCTTACAGTCAGTACTCTGTATAAGGCTATAGTCACACGACCATAAGTCAGGCATGGGATTCAGCCAGTTCCCTCCAGTTTTCCAGATACGGTTGTTAAAATTACAACTGGATCGGAGAACCGTTTTACTGGCTGAGTCCCGATTCGGTGCTCTGGCGGCGGCAGTGCAGCTGGAGTTGTTCGCTTCCATTGCTTTGCGCAACGCTCATAGTTTAGCTCCTTAGTTGGGTGGTATGTGTGTGTAATGTATATATAGTGTATTTATGTATGTGTACCATGTATATGGTGTATTTGTATGTATGTTGTGTATATATATGTAGACGTGTCATGACGGCGCCGTTGAGTAGGGAACCTGTAGGGAACATACTGTATATTTTTGCGGGGGTGTGCTATCCACATCTTTTTCGGCCCCATTAAAATGAATGGGTCCACACCCATTCTACAAAATAATGCAACAAATGCAGACACAGGAATACGGTTGTGTGAATGCACCCTAAAGAATAGAGTAGATGAGTGTCCCTTGGGTTCATGTTAGACAACTGTCTCCACGAACATGTCATATATGAGAGGTATATTGAGATAGCTCTTCCAACTCTAATTTAAAGGTATTGCCATGTTAGTGATTCATGGCAGAGAGCGAAAAATTGTTTGTATGTGGTGGCAAGAGATGACCATGATTACAGAAACAGGCGAGCGGTCTGTGCTACACTGTTTCCTTATTTCCCATTCACCTTTATGTTACTCAGCCCAATTGGCTGTCACTGCATAAAATAGGCATTTCAATCAACCATGAATGGTTAAAATAGGAATGTCCCTTTAACTTAAACGAAAGAGGGGGAGAACTTGGATGGCTTGAGTCATTTCTTAAGTAGATGGCATTCATTTTCAGCTAGACAATATTCCTGTCCTTTCCTTGTCCTCTAACTTCTATTATTTTTGGGCAGAATCTAAGGAGAAGTTTTGGTAAGTAGTCCAAAGGAGCCAAATGTGTTTTAATGCAATGTAGGCAATTTCTTCTGGTCTGTACAAATTATTAGCTTCATTGGGCTATTGCTGGTGGGGAAAGGGAACCAAGTCTAGGAGCACATAAAAGGGGTCTAAAGAGTTTTGTAATCTTAAGGGTTTAAACATCGTGGGGAAGTTCTTAAGGAATGATTCTGGGGTAGATGGAAGTTGAGTTTTGCAGACACTGTTCCTTAGGGTTGCTACTGTTTGGCAGATGTCTATGAGAATTTCCACCACATATGAAAAGACATGCCTGGTTTAGTGAAGGCATAAAAGTGGTTAGATTAGATTGGGTGAGGTTTTACAGCATCTCAAAAAGACTTTGGAACCATTTTCTTGTAACTATATCTGGATATTAATTTTGGAGTGGATGGCAAATTATATATTTGGACATGACAGCAGCGTAAATGTTTTTTCTCGTGCTTGGTTGAAAGATGATCATTTAGGAGTACAAGAGTTAGCCATTCGAAGATTTTTATAAAGTGCCAATATTGGGTCAGATAAAGTAGTCCTGTCTAATAGTTCAGCAGAGTAAACTTAGATAGGCAATCTAAAGATATATCAAATTTATCACAGTGGCTGATGCTGGAAGATAAATCTTTAGACTGTATAGTCTAAGTTTTTGCATTTCTTTGCATTTCAATTTTTGCAACTATTGTAATGCAATTTTGGTACATTGTTGAATCCTAAACTAGGTCTCCTTTCCAGCTAAGTGACCCCCACTTTGTCATACAAGTCAACAACAGTGTCCATAACACCAAATAATAATTTTTTAATGAGGGATGAAGTTGATATTGTTGATGATCAGAATAGAAGTTCATCTATACTAGATATAGACCCTATGTAATGAGTCTTTAGGTGAGGTGTTTTTAGATGGTTGCTTCAGTACATGTTCCATGTTTTGTCACTGTTGGTGACATCTCTAACTTGTAGTGCTGGTGATGGGAAGCGTGTTAGCTGGGAGAAGGTTTGCTGTTGGTTCCAGATTGTCCAAGTAGTGTGGGTAAGGGACTTAGCATTAAGGGAGATAGCTAACATGGTTTACAATTGAGTGCCTTGTGGGATTAAAGATAGATCACCCTCTATTGAGAGTCAAAGTTTATTAGGGGTTTCTCTGATCTAGGTGCCATCTCTGTGTATTGCCATATAGTAAATTAGTGGATCCACCTTTGTTGTCTGGTCTTGGTAAAGTTTGGTGGGCTACTCTGGGCCAGGTTGATAACTATATAAATGTCATGGATATATGCTTCAAAGATAAGAATAAGGAGTTTGGAATGACATTATAAGGTCGGTTTGTAACAAACTCCCTACAATCCATGACTTCTTCCTCTCACACTCTCTGAACTTGCTGGCACTTACAGAAACCTGGCTTCAACATTCTGACACCGCTTCCTCTGCCGCCTTATTCTATGGTGCACTTCCCTTCTACCATACTCCCAGACCTGATGACAGGCATGGAGTAGGAATAGGCATACTAATTTCTTCACAGTGCATGTTTCAGGCTATTCTCCCTGTACCCTCTCTCACATTTTGAAATCCATACTATCAGACTCTTCGGGCCATTAACCCTGGGAGTTGCAGTTGTCTACTGCCCCCAGCCTCTCCCCACCAATTCTTCACTGTGCTGCTTGGCTTCCTCACTTCCTATCTTCTGAATCAATTCACCAACACTTATTATGGGTGATTTTAATATCCCCATTGATGATCCTATCTCTCCATCAGCCTCTCACTTTCTTTCTATAACCTCCTTTCTTGGCCTATCACAACTTAATTCCTCTGCCCCGCATGAACAGGGCAATAAACTTGATCTAGTCTTCTTTCATCACTGTTCAGTCTCAAACCTTATTAACTCTCACTTTTTGACCACAATCTTCTTTTATTTAAGACTAGAGTTGAGGGGAACACCTGGATGTTCGGGTTCGAGAAGTTTGGCCGAACTTCCCAAAATGTTCGGGTTCAGGATCCACCCCGAACCACATTGAAGTCAATGGGGACCAGAACTTTTGGGCACTAAAAAGGCTGTAAAATAGCCCAGGAAAAGGCTAGAGGGCTGCAAAAGGCAGCAAAATGTAGGTAAATCCCCTGCAAACAAATGTGGATAGGGAAATGACTTAAAATAAAATAAATAAAAATTAACCAATATCAATTGGCAACTTGGAGGAAGAGGAGGTGGAATAGGAGGTTGGGGTGGCATCAGGTGGGAATGCTATGGGAGTTGATGTTCTCATTACAGCCAAAAAGGATTCATGTCTGCCTGCAGTGCCACAGGCCTCATTCACAGACTCAGGGCCATGGCACCCAGACGGAGGAGAGGTTCATTCAACTTTGGGTTGCCCCGCAAAATAATGGTAAAATGAAAAAAAGAGAATTCAATAAAGAAGCGCCTTGGAGTACAAGAATATATGGTTAAGCGGAGGTAGTTAAAAATGTCTATTCTGCACAAGGGATGGACAGGTTCTGTGGGATCCATGCCTGGTTCATTTTTATGAACGTCAGCTTGTCCACGTTTGCTGAATACACGTTCAGACAAAATGCTGGCTGCCGGGCAGGCCAGCACCTCCAAGGCATAAAAGGCTAGCTCTGGCCACGTGGACAATTTGGAGACCAGAAGTTGAATGGGGCCGAACCATCCGTCAGTACGTGGAGGGGGTGCACACGTTCTGTTCCATGTGAAATGCTGCCTCCTGCTAACACGTTCCGTTTTAGGTGGTGGTGCAGTTAGCTGTGGCGTGGTGACAAAACTTTTCCACATCTCTGCCATGCTACCCCTGCCCTCAGAGGAGCTGGCTATGACACAGCTGCGTTGGTGACCTCTTGCTCCTCCTCTGCCTTCACCTTGGGCTTCCACTTGTTCCCCTGTGACATTTGGGAATGCTCTCAGTAGCGTGTCTACCAACGTGCGCTTGTACTCGCGCATCTTCCTATCACGCTCCAGTGCAGGAAGTAAGGTGGGCACATTGTCTTTGTACCGGCGATCCAGCAGGGTGGCAACCCAGTAGTCCGCACACATTAAAATGTGAGCAACTCTGCTGTCGTTGCGCAGGCACTGCAGCATGTAGTCGCTCATGTGTGCCAGGCTGCCCCGAGGTAAGGACAAGCTGTCCTCTGTGGGAGGCGTATAGTCATCGTCCTCCGTTTCCCCCCAGCCACGCACCAGTGATGGGCCCGAGCTGCGTTGGATGCCACCCCGCTGTGAACATGCTTCATCCTCATCCTCCTCCACCTCCTCATCCTCGTTCTCCTCGTCCTCCAGTAGTGGGATCTGGCTGGCCACATTTGTACCTGGCCTCTGCTTTTGCAAAAAACTCCCTCTGAGCCAATTCTAAGAGACTGGCCTGAAAGTGCTAAAAATGACCCCTGTTCCTCCTCCTCCTCCTCCTGGGCCACCTCCTCTTCCATCATCGCCCTAAGTGTTCTCTCTAAGGAGACATAGAAGTGGTATTGTAACGCTGATAACGGCGTCATCGCCACTGGTCATGTTGGTGGAGTACTCGAAACAGTACAACAGGGCACACAGGTCTCGCATGGAGGCCCAGTCATTGGTGGTGAAGTGGTGCTGTTCCGCAGTGCGACTGACCCGTGCGTGCTGCAGCTGAAACTCCACTATGGCCTGCTGCTGCTCCAGCAGTCTCTCCAGCATGTGCAAGGTGGAGTTCCACCTGGTGGGCACATCGCATATGAGGCGGTGAGCGGGAAGGCCGAAGTTACGCTGTAGCGCAGACAGGCGAGCATCAGCAGGATGTGAACGCCGGAAGCGCGCACAGACGGCCCGCACTTTATGCAGCAGCTCTGAAATGTCGGGGTAGTTGTGAATGAACTTCTGCACCACCAAATTCAGCACATGCGCCAGGCAAGGGATGTGCGTCAAACCGGCCAGAGTTGTGACAGGATTTTGCCTATTATCGCACACCACCAGGCCGGGCTTGAGGCCCACCAGCAGCAACCAGTCGTCGGTCTGTTGTTCAATACCCCGCCACAACTCCTGCGCGGTGTGGGGCCTGTCCCCCAAACATATGAGTTTCAGAACGGCCTGCTGACGTTTACTCTGGGCTGTGCTGAAGTTGGTGGTGAAGGTGTGTGGCTGACTGGATGAGCAGGTGGAAGAAGAGGAGGAGGAAGCCGAGTAGGAGGAGAAGTCTACAGGAGGCAAACAATGATGCCCTGCGATCCTTGGCGGGGGGAAGGACGTGTGCCAAAGAACTCTCCGCCTGGGGCCCAGCCGCCACTACATTTACCCTGTGTGCAGTTAGGGAGATATAGCGTCCCTGGCCGTGCTTACTGGTCCACGTATCTGTGGTTCGGTGGACCGTGCCACAGATGGCGTTGCGCAGTGCACACTTGATTTTATCGGATACTTGGTTGTGCAGGGAAGGCACGGCTGTCTTGGAGAAGTAGTGGCGGCTGGGAACATTATACTGTGGGACAGCCATCGCCATCAGCTGTTTTAAGCTGTCTGTGTCCACCAGCCTGAATGACAGCATTTCAAAGGCCAGTAGTTTAGAAATGCTGGCATTCAGGCCCAGGGCTCGAGGGTGGCTAGATGGGAATTTACGCTTTCTCTCCAAGGTTTGTGAGATGGAGAGCTGAACGCTGCCGTGTGACATGGTGGAGATGCTTGGTGACGCAGGTGGTGGTGTCAGTGGCACATCCTCTGTTTGGTGGGCGGCAGGTGCCAACGTTGCTGGATTCACTGTTGGCTACCCAATTGACTAGCGCCTGTACTTGCTCAGGCCTTACCATCCTTAGAACGGCATTCGGCCCCACCAAATATCGCTGTAAATTCTGGCGGGTACTGGAACCTGAGGTAGTTCACTAGGACATGTGGCTGTGGCAGAACGGCCACATCCTCTCCCAGCAGCAAAGGGTCCACTAACAACACCACGACCACGACTTACTAGATGTTTTCCTCATTGTTACCGTTCACCACAATAAGAAAAAAATTATTTGGCCCAATGTATTGAATTCAAATTCAGGCCTTTTTTTTTTACAGGCACCTAACACTATCTGGCTATCTATTTATGTACCGTATTACACTAATCCGGGCACATTAGTAACCACAGATTTAGGGGAATATCAATTGTAGGCCTAGTATTTAGGCACTGGATGAAAGGTATCCTTTTACGCACAGATTTACATTTTGAGATGCACAGTAGCGTGTGAAAAAATATATAGGATTATGCTTTCAGCACTTGTATTTTAACACTTTGTGTAATATACCCTTTAACGGAAAGAAATACACTTGGAGATGCACGCTGAGTATAATATACCCTTTTATGACTGATTTACACTTGGCCTGCAACAGGTGGAACACCAGATTTTGGGTATTGCTATTTTGGCAATTGAATTTCACTCCAGAAAATAATATATCCTTTGCCGGACTCTATTAAACTTGGCCAGCCACTGCTGGGACACCAGATTTACGGTATTGCTATTTTGGCAATTGAATTTCACCCCAGAAAAAAATATATCCTTTGCCGGACACTATTAAACTTGGCCAGCCACAGCTGAAACCACTGATTTATGGTATTGCTATTTTGGTAATTGAATTTCACCCCAGAAAAAAATATATCCTTTGCCGGACACTATTAAACTTGTCCAGCCACAGCTGGAACACCAGATTTACGGTATTTATATTTTTTCAACTGACTTTCATCCCAGAAAATAATATATCCTTTGACGGACATTGTGAAACTTGCCCAGTCACAGCTGGAACACCAGATTTACTGTATTTATATTTTTGCAACTGAATTTCACCCCAGAAAATAATATATCCTTTGCCGGACACTATTAAACTTGGCCAGCCACTGCTGGGACACCAGATTTACGGTATTGCTATTTTGGCAATTGAATTTCACCCCAGAAAAAAATATCCTTTGCCGGACACTATTAAACTTGGCCAGCCACAGCTGAAACCACTGATTTATGGTATTGCTATTTTGGCAATTGAATTTCACCCCAGAAAAAAATATATCCTTTGCCGGACACTATAAAACTTGTCCAGTCACAGCTGGAACACCAGATTTACGGTATTTCTATTTTTGCAACTGAATTTCACCGCAGAAAAAAATATATCCTATGACGGACACTATGAAACTTGTCCAGTCACAACTGGAACACCAGATTTACGGTATTTCTATTTTGACAATTGAATTAAACCCCAGAACAAAATATATCCTTTGCCGGACACTAGTCGGACACGAGTTTCTAGGGGTGACAATAAGCACAGCCAAGCCCCTGATGTAGGATATAGCAACAAAAAAAACCTAGTATTGATGGATTGATGGACTTGGTGGCAGTTTGTGCTGGTGCACCACAAGACACAAAATGGCCGCCGATCATCCCAGAAAAAAGTGACAGAAAAACGCTCTGTGCAGCCTAAAAACCAGTGAGCAATTGACTAGCAGAACTTGAATGATTCACAGCTGTAGATCGATCACTTCATTAGGTGTTTTTGCTGACTTTTCCCTGCCTAATCTCGCTCTCACAGCAGCTGCGTCCTATCCCTACACTAATCAGAGCAGAGTGACGAGCGGCGCTACGTGACTCCAGCTTAAATAGAGGCTTGATCACATGCTGCACTTGGCCAATCACAGCCATGCCATTAGTAGGCATGGCTATGATAGCTTCTTAGGGCAAGAAATAAAACGCTAGCTGATTGGCTGCTGTGCAGCCCTTCAGAAAGCAGGAAGAAATCGCCGAACAACGAACCCGAACTTTTTTGAAAATGTTCGGGTCTGGGTCCCGACACCCCAAAATTCAGTACGAATCCGAACTATACAGTTCGGGTTCGCTCATTCCTAATTAAGACCTTTCACTCTTCTCACAATAATCCTACTTTCACACTTATAGAAACTACATACCATTAACTGCTAGCAACTCATTGACACCCTACAGTGAGCTCTTACCCCAATCTCTTCCCTCTACTGTCTAGACCTGGTTGCCAATCATTACAGCCATACCCTCAAAACCAACCTAGATGAAGCATCTCCAATTATCAATCCGATCCTCCAACCCTGGCACACACCTGAAACACGTTTTCTTCAGCAGTGCTCCAGATGTGCAGAATGCTTATTGAGAATATCAGCAGACTTTCTCCATTATAAATCTATGCTCAAAACATACAATTCGGCCATCAACACTGCCAAACAAAAGTACTTCACCTCTCTCATCTCCTCACTCTCATATAACCCAAAACGACTCTTTGACACTTTTCACTCTTATTTAATCCCCAGACTCTGTCACTGAAATCTGCTCTGATTAAATGGCCACATATTTCAGAAATAAGATTAGCAATATCCGGAGGGAAATCTTCCAGTCCCCAACCAATTTTAATCGGCCTCCCTCCCACACTTCCACATGCTCTCTCTCCTCTTTTAACCCTATAACAGATGAAGAAGTCTCCAAGCTTCTCTCTTCTTCTCAACCTACCACCTGCAGCAGTGATCCTATTCCCTCACACCTTCAGTCTCTCATCCCAGCTATCATCACTCACCTTACCACTATACTTAACCTCTCTCTCTCTTCTGATATATTTCCATCCTTTTTCAAACATTCTGTTATAACCCCACTACTAAAAAAAAACATCTCTTGACCCGACCTGTGTTGCTAACTAACAACCTGTTTCTAACCACACTCTCCTCCTCCTCCATGCTCCACTCAATTGGCCTTAAGGACACTGCTCTCTCCTTGTTCTCTTTTTTATCTCTCTGGCCGCTCCTTTAGTGTATCATTTGTTTGCTCCACTTCTTCTCCTCTTCCTCTTGATCTTGGGGTTCCTCATGGTTCTTTCCTATGTCTTCTACTCTTCACTCTCTACAAAGCCCTCATCGGACAGACTATCAGTAGATTTGGTTTTAAATACCATCTATGCTCATACCCTGACATCACTCCAGCTTTACTACAAAACACTGTAATAGTCTGGCAGCTGTCTCTAACATCATGTCTTCTCTGTATCTAATACTGAAACTCTCAAAAACTGAACTTCTTGTCTTTCCCCTATCTACTAACCTACCTAAACTTGATATTTCAGTTTTGGTCTGCGGCACTATGATAACTCCTGGGCACCAAGCCCGCTGTCTTGGGGTCATGTTTGACCCGGATCTTTCCTTTGACCCCATATCCAATCACTTGCTTGCTCTTGTCATCTGCAACTCAAGAATATCTCCAGAATCTGCCCTTTTTTATAGTGGAAATGACCAAAACTCTTGTTGTTGCCTGGTTTCATTCTCATATTGACTACTGTAATTCATTTCTAATTGGTTTCCGTATCACTAAACTCTTCCTCTTCAGTCTGTCATAAATGCTGCAGCTAGGCTCATCTATCTATTCACCCACCATACTGATGCTTCTAACCTGTGCCAGTCACTTTACTGGTTGCCAATCCACCACAGAATACAGTTCAAACTTCTCATCCTCACCCACAATACTTTCCACAGTGCTGCACCTCCATACATCTCTTCCCTCATTTCCGCCTACCACCCTACTTGTGCCCTCCATTCTGTTAGTGACCTAAGATTAAAATCCTTCATAATTCGTATCTCTCACTCCCGTTTTCAAGACTTTTCTCGAGCTGCACCTAGTCTCTGGAATGCTTTGCCCCAGAATAACAGGTTAATTCCCACCTTCCCTACCTTAAAAACACATCTCCTCAGACCTGAACTTGATCTTTTAATAGTCCACACACCCGAAGCCAGGGCCAGACTGGGTATGAAAACCAGCCCTGGAAAATATTACATACCAGCCCCATAGCATTGCATAATTATCCTCCGCAGCCGCCCCCTTCCCGCCCCAGTGGCGGATCCAGAGCCTGGTCTCAGGAGAGGCACTTCCCTGAGCAATAGGAGATCATGGGGCCCCTATGTCCACGCCCACACACAGCCACACGCACATACAGCCCCACCCATATATCGCACCCATACCTCTAACATTCAGTGACGTCTCCTTTGATGTAGATGTTCTCTGTCTTCATCTTCTCCTTTCAGACCTTCAGACCAGGCCACCATTTTGTCGCCATTTTCCGTCTCTGCAGCTTCACAACAAAAAAAAAATCTTAGTTTGCTACTTTTCCATCATCCTCCCATCTTCTGGACAAATCATCCTACTACCCCAATACTGTGCTGCTGTTCTCCCCAATACTATACTGCAGAAACAGATAAACCCCTGATAATACTAGTACCACACAGAGCCTCCCCATATAAAATACCCCTTCTTTGTGGCCTCAGTAAAAGCCCCCATAGTGCTCCATAATAATGTGCCAGTAACAAGTGCCTCTCTTCCCCACCCATGTGCCAGTAACAAGTGCCTCTCCATGCCCCCCATGTGCCAGTAACAAGTGCCTCTCCATGCCCCCCATGTGCCAGTAACAAGTGCCTCTCCATGCCCCCCCATGTGCCAGTAACAAGTGCCTTTCCATGCCCCCCCATGTGCCAGTAACAAGTGCCAAACCCCACATGTGCCAGTATCAAGTGTCAACCCCCCCCCATGTGCCAGTATCAAGTGCCAAACCCCCCATGTGTCAGTATCAAGTGCCAAACCCCCCCGTGTGCTAGTATCAAGTGCCAAACCCCCCCGTGTGCTAGTATCAAGTGCCAAACCCCCCCGTGTGCTAGTATCAAGTGCCAAACCCCCCATGTGCCAGTATCAAGTGCCAACCCGCCCATGTGCCAGTATCAAGTGCCAAACCCCCCCCATGTGCCAGTATCAAGTGCCACCCCCCCATGTGCCAGTATCAAGTCCCAAACCCCCCCACCCCCATGTGCCAGTATCACGTGCCTCCTGCTCTCCCCATGTGGCAGTAACAGATAGTCTGGTATAAAAAAAAAACACTTATACTTACCTCCATCACACAGCGATGCGTTGCAGGACTCTTCCGGCCTGTGTCCCGCGCTGTATGGCTCAGGCGGCGTGATGATGTCATTGCACCACCTGCATTGGCCTCTGATAGGCTGCGGGCCTTGTGCCGGCAGCCTATGAGAGGAACAGGGAAGGGAGACGCCTTTCCCTCCCATGCCCCACAGAACAGCCATCTGTATCGCTGTCCTGAGGATGGCGATGCGGATGACTATGGAGATGAACACTTCCACAATGGAAGCGTTGATCTCCTTGTGACCTGCCGCGGCCGTGGGCCCCCTTCCTGGAGCCAGAGCGAGGCCCCCACCAGCGTGCGGCCTTAGGCGGTGCCTGTATGTACACTCCTCTTAAAGCAGCCCCAAGGCCAACGGCCTACTAGGAAATTTCCCGATATCCCGGTAGGCCAGTCCGGCCCAGCCCAAAGCAGGTCGGCCTACACCACTGCATTCAGGACAAAAATTGCTCAATTACTACATATCACAATCAACTAACTACCTTTTGTGTTACCCCCATTTCCTCATAGATGTTGCGATCAAAAGCTCTTGCGAGCAGAGCCCTCACTCCCAGTGTTTCAGTTGTATATTAGCCAGTTATGTGTGATGTCTGTTGTTTTTTACATGAACCCTCTGAATTGTAAAACTCTGTGGAACATGGTGATGCCACTTAAATAAATAAATTCATATTATTATTATTATTATCATTATTATTATGGGGACTTCATTACTATTGGGGGAACTGTTATTTTTTATTGGTTGGATTTTGGGGAGCATCATTATTGCGGGGGTACCCTGGCACAGTATCAGCTTAGCACAGTTATTTTTGGACAACATTATGTTTACACTATTAGTGTCAGGGACACTATTTGCTGGGTGCAGTCATTTTTTAGGGCACTATGTTCCAATAATTATTGAAGGGGGCACTATGAGGCACAGAAATGTTCAAGTACAATGCACAATTCTTGGTTCCTCCTTAATAATGATAACATCTAAATCAAAAGTGAAATACTGTCCCTCAAATTATTAATATATTTGCCACCATTAGCAGCAATAATCCAGCCAAACACTTCTTTGAATCAGTGTCAGTCTTTTATAAAACCCATCCACTTTGGTAAGTTTTTGTGCATGGACCACTTTTCTTTCTAGTCATTCGACAACATTTATTGGTAATCCAAGCCTTTTATTTTGTTTTTCTTTAGGATACCTTCACACGAAGCAGTTGATTCATGTGAATGGGGTTGATTTTATGGCAATCACATGGATTTCTGCAAGTCTCATTCAGGTTAATGGAACTGATTTTTAGTTGCAGAAAATTTCCTGCAACAAAATCTGTCAAGTGTGAAGGCACCATTAGCTGCCCAGTTATAGATTTTTATATTTACTGTGTAATTTGTTTTATAAAATGACCAAATATTCTCCTCAATAATTTCTGCTAAATTTCTACTTTCCTAAGTGGTCAACAGTCTAGGCCCTGATGCTCCAACACACATTACACTACAACCACCATGTCTGACTTTAGGTCTAAACAGTCTGTTCCTCCTCCATTTATTAAAGGAATGGGCAAGACTTCTTTAACTGAATGTAACCAGCTCAGACCACAGTAACTGAATATGATTTATATGCAAACTCCAGATTGCCCTAATGCAAATGAACTGTGTTGACACAAGATGACATTGGTAAGACATTTTTTTGCTGTCCTCAAACTCATTTGGACACAAAATATGATTGGACTCTCCTTTTTCCAGAATAAAATCAGAAGTTACAATTTTTTGTCTGGTATTGCCTAGTATTGTTAAAGATTGTTGCTACATTTCCTCTCATTGCTGCCATTTATAACACTTGACCATAGCCACAGTTTTATGGGTTTTGCTTTACAAAGTTTGCTGTGCAGTAAAACTGACCTGTGCCTTTATTCTCTGTATCAGTACATTTACAGCGATACCACATTTATATAGTTTTTCTTGTGTTTTAATACACAAAAAATAAAAACTTTAAAAAAAAACATTGCATATGTAGCTCATTTTTTAAGTTTAAGTTTTTAAGATATCATTTTAGAGTGTATATGATTTTTTGCCCATTTTTTATTCAAATTTTAGTGGTGAGGTAAATCGACCAAAAAAATGGGCAATTGGCCATTTCAAATTTTTTTTTTCCATTACGGCATTCATTGTACGGGATAAATACATTTTATATTTTAATAGTTCAGGCATTTTGGGATGCGGCGAGGATCTTTATTTTATATTATTATTTTTAATATGGGGAAGGGGCATTTAGAATTTTTAGTATTTTTTTGTAATAACTTTAAAAAAAAAAATTGTTACACTTTTTTAATATGAGAAAACCCCCTTTCCCCATATTAATAAAGGTGCTTTGAATTTTTATATTTTTAGTTATTATCTTAAAACTTAAAAAAAAATGTTTTATACTTTTTTAAAGTCCCCCTAGGGGACTTGAACATGTGATTGTTTGATCACTGCTCCCATAGACTGCAATGAATTGAAGTCTCGTTACGTTCCTATGCAGTTATTGCTGTGATAGCCTCAGATCCTTCCAAAGGTTCAAGGCTTCCAGGTGAAATGAATAGCTCCCCTGATCTCAGATGCCATTGTCACAGGAATCAAATATCTGTGGTCGCATTTACTGCTGGTCACATACATACTGTTGTATACTGTTTAAAACAACAGAAACTCATCAGCTATGGTGCACCTATTCAGTTTCTAAATGGCCACCATGTTTAAATTCTGGACTTCCACTGTGCATATACAATGAAGGTCCGGAAGTGGTTATGGGGACGCTAAACCAGAATCCAAACTAATAAAAAGAACCAAAGACAAAATGTAACATAATCTCCTTAATTTTCTTGCTCCATCCCGTCCTATATCACAATTGCAGACCATAAAAATAAATTGCAGAAAATCAGTGTATTCTCCTCTCAGGCTGCAGTCATGTCTTCTCCCCCCCCCCCCTCAATTGCTAGGGCACACTAGATTGAAAGTTTAGGGGGAGGGGGCTGGGTTCAAGGTTCCATTCTTTGTCTACACAGTGAGCATGGCCATTTTGTTGGAAGGAATCTCTTAATTTCCAACAGTGAAAAATGAATACAGTACACACATATAACATCGGGACAGCAATGTCTACACAGCCAAATGCGGCCTCCATTACCGTTCTACAGCTTATCAGGGGAGTAGCTAACTGGGAAGCAAGGGGAGCCACTGCTTTGGGGCCTGAGCTCAGAAGGGGCCGGGAACAGTAGCAGGGCCGCAGACTGGCCCACTGGAGCACCAGGGAATCCTCTGGTGGGCCCTCTGACATGGTCACATGAACACCTATTTCAATAAGATGCAGAGGCTAGCTGCTGCCACCTAATGTTATATAATCACTTTGTCGTGGTGGTGTTATCTAGTCACTGTATAGCGGTGTTATCTAATCACTGTATGGTTGTTTTATCCAGTCAAAGTATAGTGGTGTTATCCAGTCACTGTATGGCGGTGCTATCCAGTCACTGTATGGCGGTGCTATCCAGTCACTGTATGGCGGTGCTATCCAGTCACTGTATGGCAATTCTATCCAGTTACTGTATGGCAGTTTTATCCAGTTACTGTATGGCGACATTATCCAGTCACTGTATGGTGGTGCTATCCAGTCACTGTATGGCAGTGTTCTCCAATCACTGTATGGCAATTTTATCCAGTTACTGTATGGCGGCGTTATCTAGTCACTCTATGGTGGTGCTATACAGTCACTGTATGGCAGTGTTATCCAGTCACTGTATGGTGGTGCTATCTAGTTACTGCATGGCCGTGTTATCCAGTCACTGTATGGTGATGCTACCAGTTACTATATGGTGGTGCTATCCAATCACGATATGGTGGTGTTATCCGTCACTGTATGGCAGTGTTATGCAGTCACTGTATGGCGATGTTATCTAGTCACTGTATAAAAGCGTTATCCAGTCAATGTATGGTGGTGTTATCCAGTCACTGTTTGAAGGAATTATCCAGTCACTGTATGGTAGTTATTCAGTCACTGTACGGCGGTGTTATTATGTTATAATCATGGAATGGGGCTATAATATTACAGTGTTTGTTATCCAGTCATGCTATGAGCTATTATCCAGTATGGTGGCATTATTTAGTCTTTGTATGTTGGTAATATATAGTCACTAATATTTTATATTTATAAAACTGGTGTAAAATAGAACTGGCTTAGTTGCCCATAGCAACCAATCAGATTTCAGCTTTCATTTTTGACAGCTCCTTTGAAAAATTAGAGGTGGAATCTGATTGGTTGCTATGGACAACTAAACCAGTTATACTTTACACCAATTTGATAAATCACCATATAAATGTATTATTATTCAGGGGTAGGGCTAATATCTTTACAGTATATACTGTACATTCCAGTATATTATACTGTGACCTGTATCTCCCAATAGAGTAAATGAGCCTTTAGTAACACAGACCCCACCTGGACCAG
Source organism: Bufotes viridis (assembly GCA_033119425.1). NCBI lineage: Eukaryota > Metazoa > Chordata > Amphibia > Anura > Bufonidae > Bufotes > Bufotes viridis. The sequence goes on from CM065590.1 coordinate 282,965,748, forward strand.
GCTATGCGCTATGTCAGTCTTCTGTACTATAGCATGCAGTACATGGCAGCCTCTCTTCTCTGCACGCTGCTCCGCTATGTACTAGTGCTTATTTTGGCATACTAAAGCTGGGTTCACATCATATTTTTGCCATGCGTTTAATGTATCCAAATAAAGTCTACGTTGAGTAAGGTCTTTACACACAAAGGTACAATAAAAAGTTTGACAAATAAAACTCGACTCACCTTTGTGTGTAAAGACCTTACTCAACCAACTATGCTTAACAACCTGGTATATGTTTTGTAAATATGTATTTGTGAAAAAAACTTAATAAAAGTGAATTTAAACACAAAAAAGTATACGTTAACGGATGCCTCAGACTGATACCATGTAGTTCCATTGTAAAAAAAAAGTGTGGTGTGCTACGTTTTTGTATCCATTTTTTTCCAACATATACATAAATTGGATGGTAAAAACGTGAACCCACTCTTACATAAGCACACATGCGATGTCAGGATGGTCAGCAAAAATTAGCTGTGGGGCCCAGTCAGTGCTAGCTATGCCCCTGTGCTTAATTATACCAGTATAATTCTTGATTCCTATATTGCTGTGTAATTAGGTACTTTTTTGCAAATTTTTAAAAAGCTGCAAATGAGAAAAAAGTTACAAATCTCCTTCACACAGACCTTAACCTAGATAAATAGGCATCATTTTAGAAAATGTGAACGTTAATGGCAGTGATATACTGCATGTTGTGACAAATACAGTAAGGTATATCAAAGAAGGCAGACGCAGTCACAAAATTGCCGAAATATGTGTCAATAAACTAAACTAGCTTTAACTTAGATATTGACTAAGGTTAGTTTCACACTAATGTTAGACATCTCCAGCAGGCTCTTCTGGAATGGAGCTGCCTGCTGGAGATGTTTGGATCTGGCATTGTCGGACGATACCTGACACCCACCAGCCCTATTGACTATAATGGGGACTGGTGGAGATCTGCCCGTATCCAGCTGCAGCGTTTTTCTATCCGGCCGATTTTCGGCATAATTGTTGGGTTGCGGCCAGATCTCAGTCAGTCCCAATTATAGTCAAAAGGTCCGGATGACAATGCGGTAGCTTCTGACAATGCCAGAATGCAGAACGATCATCGTGCCAGAACAGCCTTCTGGATCTACAGTTGTGTTCAAAATTATTCAACCCCCATTGAAATTAAGTGTTTTGGCCAGTTTGACGTTGATTTTGATCATTTCAGTCATCTTGTTTACAATTAAATCAAAGAGGCACTTGTAAGTCAGACAAATATAACATAACATTTATAATGAAATAACCACAAATGTCTTTTCTGTGCTCACATCATTATCAGTTTTATTCAACCCCCAAGTGACATTCAATCTTAGTACTTAGTACAACATCCTTTTCCAGTTATAACAGCTTTTAAACGTGAAGCATAGCTTGACACAAGTGTCTTGCAGCGATCTATGGGTATCTTCACCCATTCTTCATGGGCAAAAGCCTCCAGTTCCGTCACATTCTTAGGCTTGCACGCTGCAACTGCTTTCTTTAAGTCCCACCAGAGGTTCTCAATCGGATTTAAGTCTGGTGACTGCGATGGCCACTTCAAAATGTTCCAGCCTTTAATCTGCAACCATGCTCTAGTGGACTTGGAGGTATGCTTGGGATCATTGTCCTGTTGAAAGGTCCAACGTCTCCCAAGCCTCAGGTTTGTGACGGACTGCATCACATTTTCATCCAAGATCTCCTGGTACAGAAGAGAATTCATGGTACCTTGCACACGCTGAAGCTTCCCTGTACCTGTAGAAGCAAAACAGCCCCAAAGCATGATTGACCCCCCCGCCATGCTTCACAGTAGGCAAGGTGTTCTTTTCTTCATAGGTCTTGTTCTTCCTCTTCCAAACATAGCGTTGATCCATGGGCCCAAACAGTTCTAATTTTGTTTCATCAGTCCACAGAACACAAATGTGGTTTGTCCACATGACTTTTGGCATACTGCAGTCGACTCTTCTTATTCTTTGGAGACAGCAAGGGGGTGCACCTGGGAGTTCTGGCATGGAGGCCTTCATTATGCAGTGTGCGCCTTATTGTCTGAGCTGTAACTTCAGTACCCGCATCTGACAAATCTTTTTTAAGTTCCTCAGCAGGACTTCTCTCCACTTTGCGCTTCAGGTAGCGCACAGCAGTCAAAGTCAGCATCTTCTTTCTGCCACGACCAGGTAGCGTTTCAACAGTGCCCTTTGCCTTGAATTTGCGAATGATGCTTCCTATGGTGTCTCTTGGTATGTTTAACATCTTTGCAATCTTCTTATAGCCATTGCCCTTCCTGTGAAGAGAAATCACCTCTTCTCTTGTCTTCCTGGACCATTCTCTTGACTTCACCATGTCTGTAAACACACCAGTAAATGTCTAGAAGGAGCTGAGTATCACAGTCATTTTACATCTGCCTAATTGGGGCTTATTATGCTTGATTGCTGCTCCTTGACATCCACAGGTGTTTTCAATACCTGATCGAAAACACTTGAATGAACCTCTGTTCTTAAGAGTGGTCGTCTTTAAGGGGTTAAATAATTGTGTCAATGAAGAAATCACAAAAAAAACATTCAATATTGTATTACAAAAACAATTGATGCCATTTTAGTTGCATTTGGTTCTTTAAAAAGTCCTTGTAAGATTTCATTCTGAACACAATTACAAATGTACACTAAATTCCCTAAAAACCTTTAAAGCAATGGGGGTTGAATAATTTTGAACACAACTGTAAAAGTGCTTGTGTTAAACTAGCCTAAAACAATGACATTTTGATAAATGTGGACCAAAGTTTTATAATATCCACTATAGATTCAAGGTATGTGTTTAGTATTTAGAAATGGTTAGCCTTCCAGTGATTAAGGGTTATTACAACATGCTGGTTGCCTTACTGTGCCAGTGCAGCTAACACCCAACTCTTCTCTTCTCGGCTCTTCTCAACTATAGTGATGTGCACCGTAGAACTTCTTCACTCTAGGGCTGGATTTGCCTATTTAAACCTGCCTCTTCCATCACATTCTTGCATAAGCATCAAGGGTTTTTCAATTTCCGTGATTACATGAAGATCATCTCTTTGTTCTCTTGGTTATGACTGGACTGGTTACTGACTACCTGATTGCTGTCTGCCCTGACCTGTGCCTTTTTACTGAACTTTTAATTATTCTGCCAGCCCTTACTATGGTTTTCATACTACTTTCCTTTTGCCTATCAGCCTTGGTACCATGCTTTATCATCATTTCAGGCTACTTACAAGTCAGCTGTTGCTAAATGAGACTACCCTAGCAAAGGGATGTTGGGAAGTCAGTGGCTCCACTGTCTGCCCACTGGCTTTTCTATTATTGTAGGTTGCTTACTGTAGACTGGCCATAAATAATTAGATTGTGTCACATACCAGTGACTGGGTTCTGTACCATACACTCAGCACTAAGTAAAAAAAAAACAGGCTCTGCACTGTACATCAGCAAATAGTATACACTTTACATATTGTCCTTACTTCTTGTGTATATTCCTTGGCCTGCATAGGCAACTTCAAGAATATGGAAAGGAGGGAGATGGCCAACATGACTGAAACCTTTAAATGCATTAAAGATTAAATAAGGTTCAGGAGGGATGTTTTTTAAATGCCCTCTGTGAGCCTATTTCGCCTATGAAACTAACTGACCTGTTGCACGTGCACTTGGCAGCTTAAGGCATCTGTGTTGGTGCCATGTTCAGATGTGCCCGCATTGCTGAAAAAAATTATGTTTTAATATATGCAAATAAGCCTCTACGAGCAACGGGGATGTTGATGTTACACTTAGAGGCTCTGCTCTCTCTGCCACTGCCGCGCCCTCTCCATTTAAAATTGTCTTTGTTGCCCATAGCAACCAACCACACTACACAGTGGATTCACAGGGGATCCAAGTGGAACATACCTACTTTGGAGTGAGCCAGATCTAGCAGGTGGGACTGATTCAGAAAGGATACTTTACTCTGGACATAATGATAGACTTGTTTTGAATTTGTTTTTATTGACTTTTTTGAACCACATATTTTGCCATGGATGTTAGAAGAATGGAGAGGCTTCCTTTTATGTGTATGTTTTGGTAGTCTGAGTCAACTCCATCAGCAATTTTGTAGAGATTATTCTTTACTCTTGCCGAGGGCCTAGGGTCCTTTTCTTTAAGTATACTGTAGATCACTAAACTTCATTTCAGTTATATTATGAATAATGTTAGGCAGAGCGTGATCTAGGGTGGTAGAAAGTCCTCTTCCCATACTTGGGCCAGCAGGAAGTAAAATGATAATGTACAATGCCATAATATTTTCCAAATAATTGCGCTTTACACTTCTTCCTCCACGCAATGGCAAAAAGTGCTAGTAATGTGGTGCCTCACATAATACAGTCATCAAATGCCTATATAAAAGCACCATAGAGTACCCAAAACACAAAGCCATCTTGCTATAAATCCTGGGGCGTAGCTAAAGACTCATGGGCCCTGGTGCAAGAGTTCAGCTCAGGCCCCCTTCCCTCAGTGCTTTGTGGTCAGGGGCCGGGAAACACATAGCCAAATTCTTGACCTAACTCCAGTCAGAGGTGTAAACTTTCTATAATACCGGTGTCTTGTTATGTGGCACAAGGGTCCTTGGGCCCCCTGTATAAATCTCAGATAACCTGCCAATAAGGATAGGGAAAATAGACTTCATTAGGTGTAAGGATATTGGAGAACCCTAAATGATGGAGGCCCAAGGACATTATATATTTTTTTATTTAAATAAAGCTTGAACATAGTATAAAGAAAAAGTAGACAGATATATTATTTGCTTCAATTCTTCACATTTCCAAGATATCTACTTACTGTCAGCAACTGGAAATGTTAACACCAGAGGCTGAAAATGCCTGTCCTGATCATGACCAACTGATGCAGTGTTTCTATTTACTGATAGCAAACAGGATTTTGGAAAATGAAAAGACTGCGAGACAAAGTAAATTAGAAAGCTCTATCATTTATAGTATGTGTGTGGGTAAAATAACCAATTTGAAATGAATATGACTTCAGTATCTGAATTTTGACATCAATAATGCGCCATTTTGTGCTTTTAATATGTAAAATTCCACTGTCCTTTTTCTTGACTAAGATTTAATCACATCTACTTGGAAAACTACTCTGTGAGTGCACGTTCTTTGGCTGTGAACTATGAGGAAGTAAAAAACTGATTGCCAAAATGCTGACCTTCCTCTTTTAAAACGCTTTTCTTAAAAGTGAAAGCAGTTTCAATGCAAATTGAAAAGGTATGTTTAGTTGGTTACTACTTCCTTTAAAATGTAATTTATTTAAAAGGAAAAATGGTTATAGACCTTGTCCAAGCAAGTCATGTATGCTTTGTAACTGCCACCATTAATCAACACATGCCTTAGGCCTTATGGACACGGCTGTTGTGCGGCCGTTCTGTGCATTGGGGACCGCAAATTGCAACGTCCGTGCGGCGGACGGGACGGATCAAGACCCATTCAACTTGAATGGGTCCGTGATCCGTCCGCACGGCAAAAAAATAGAACACTCAGTGCTTCTATGGGGTTCCGTGCCTCTGTTCCGCACCGCAGCTTCAGATTGCAGACTCTTTTAAGTGAATGGGTCCGCATCTGTGATGCGGAGAGCACGCGGCCGGTGCCGCATACTGCGGACCCGCTGTTTGCGGGCCGCAATACGGCCACGGCCGGGCAACGGGAGTGTGCATGAGGGCTTAGACTACCACAAACAGACCAACTGGAAGTTAAGAGAAATAACACTCGTTAAGGTTTTTCCGTTTTCGTTTTGCACTCCCTGCCTTCCCAGAGCCATATATTTTTAAATTACTTTTTATTACTATTTTTAAGTTCATATAGCTATATGAGGGCTTGTTGAGACAAGTTATACTTTCCAACTCCACCATTTAAAATTGCCTATGATGTAGTGGGAAACGGGAAAAAATTCCAAATGGAGTGAAATTGGAAAAAAAAAAGCAATTCCGCTACAGTTTTACGGGTTTTTTATTTATGACATTCGATTTGCGATAAAACTGTATCCGGCGATACCTTATATGTATAGTTTTTCTTGCGTTTTGTTTCTGATAAAATAATTTTAATAAATCCGTTTAAATTTGTCGCCATATTTTAATTATGTGTACAGAGCTGTTTGGTGGCTAATTTTTTATTGGGCGAACTTCACTTTTCATTGATACCATTCTAGTGTGTGTATGACTTTTTGATCACTTTTCATAAAAATTTTTGTGGGAAATGAAGCGACCAAAAAACGTCGAATTGGCCATTTTCGCGTTTTTTTTTTTTCCATTTGTCATTTGCCGCATGGGGGAAATATTTTTTATATTTTTATAGTATAGGCTTTTTCGCACATGGCAATACATGTATTTTGATGTAATGTCTATTTTTTATTTATTATTTTTTAGTTCTTTTATTTTCATTTTGGGGAAAGGGGGTGATTTGAATTTTTTTTTAAATATATATATTTTTTTACATTTTTTTCCCCCATAAATCTCTTTATTATAGATAAAGAGTACAATACAACACATATCACGCTCCGCCCCTTTTTTACAGTTTTTTTTATACTTCCCATAGGAAACTATACCGAAAAATCATTAGATTGCTATTCTCATAGACCAATGCATTAGCATTGGAGTCTATGAGGATTTTAAGAGTTTCCTATGGAGCCCTATTACAGGCAAGGGCTCCATAGGAATTACTGAGCAGCAGCCTCCTGTCATTCACTATGACAGGGACTGCCGCACACAAGCTCGGGCTCCTCCGATCGCCGCACGGGGGAGCAGAAGCCTAACCGGAAGTGAGCACTTCGGGTATTAAGAGAGCTCAGACGGCGTGGTCAGGAATTACCACGGCATCTGAAATGTTAAATGTCTGTGACCGGCATTACTGCTGGTCACAGACATTAGCTGCAGGCAGGCATCCAGCGGCTATGGTGCCCACTCTGCCAGGGTAATAGTCGGTCAGTGGGGTCTATCACCTGGTACCCCTACCGATCTGCTGTTCCTTGCAGGCTCTGGTGCCACTTTGAATAAAGCAGGCAGCACAGCTCTAGTCAAAGTGTAGTAGCCATGCCAGGTTACCACACTTCAGTAAACTTGTCAGACTCCACCGATCAAATATAGATGAACACTTAGGCCTCATGCACACGAACGTATTTTCTTTCCGTGTCCGTTCTATTTTTTTTGCGGACAGTATGCGGAACCATTAATTTCAATGGATCCACAAAACGGAGAATTCCATTGCCGAATGTCCGTATTTCCGTTCCGCAAAAAATAGAACATGTCTCATTATTGTCTGCATTACCGACAAGCAAGTACTGTTCTATTAGGGGCCAGCTGTTCCGTTCCGCAAAATACGGAATGCACACGGACGTCATCCGTATTTTTTGCGGATCCGTTTTTTTGTGGACTGCAAAATACATACGGTGATGTGCATGAGGCGTTAGGAGCTTGCTGTGAAATCTGCAGCAAAATTGGCATTTTTTAAACATACATTTTGTTTCAGATTTCTGTTGGATTTTACCCTCGTAGCCAATCACTGCCCGTAGTAGTGGTTCTCCTCCAATGATTTGCTGAACAAGGCTTCCCTTACATTTCCAGTATGTCAAGCAAAGACCAGGAAGCAGGGAGCAATGGGGACTGAACCAGTGTTTGAATGGCAGTGGTGGGGGATCTGGGAAGGTGAGCATAATTAATTTTTTTATTTTTAACCCTTTTGTTGTTAAAAAACTGGAAAACCAATTAAATTTTGGCTTCATCTTTTCTTTGTGAAGGCAGACAATGCCCAATAGCTGCAGCAATGTCAAACTTAGCATCGCGGGATTCCTGACGGGAGGAAGGAGGTTAGCACTGAGACTAAGGGCGGGCAGAGGCGGTGGAGGGGGAGTGGCTTTGTATAAAAATCATCCAAGGGGCCTGGGCACCGGCCATTGTAATGCAGCCCCTGGGCACCTTTACAGCCTAATTTGAATGCCGAATAAAAGTGATTTTCTCAACAACTATGCTACAGAGGAACAAACGGTAAGAACCATTTTATATGGGGGCTGCCATGGACATAACAGTGTTAATAGTTTAATATCGTCAATCAGCATGAAAGACTCCCTTTAAAAGGGTTTTCTGAGATTTTGATACATGACCTATCCTCAGGATAAGTCATCAGTATTTGATCGGTGGGGGTCCAACACCCGGAACCCCCGCTGATCAGCTTTTTGAGAAGGCAGCGGCACTCCTGTGAGTGATGTGGCCTTCTCCGTTCTTACCAAGCACAGTGCTGCACATTGGTATCGTGCTCAGCCTCATTCACTTCAATGGGTCCGAGCACGATACAAAGCACAGACACTATACAATGTACAGATCTGTGTTTGGTAAGCTGCAAGAAGGCCGAGGTGCTCACAGGAGCGCCAATGCTTTCTCAAACAGCTGATAGGCGGGGGTCCTGGGTGTCAGACCCCCACTGACTGATCACCTAACCTGAGAATAGGTCATCAGTATCAAAATCTCGGAAAACCCCTTTAACCGCTTCCTGACCGCTGTACGCACCGATGCGTCCAGGAGACGGCTGGTTTACTCCTCCTGGACGCATCGGCGCGTCATCTCGCGAGATGCGAGACTTCCTGTGAACGCGCGCGTCTCAGGAGTTTAACTACAGCCTGCCAGCGATGATCAATCGCTGGCAGGCTGTAGATGCGAATTAAATCGCATCAAAGAGGTATATCAGACGCTGTTTTGTTAACAGCGTCTCATATACCTGCTACCTGGTCCTCTGGTGGTCCCATTTGCTGGGATCGACCACCAGAGGACCAGGTAGCTATGTAAAGTTGCCCCCAACACTACACTAACCCCCCCCTCACTTATTAACCCCTTGTTAACCCCTTGATCACCCCATCTAGATTCCCTGATCACCTCCCTGTCATTGACCACACCCCTGTAAGGCTCCCTTCAGACGTCCATATGTGTTTTGCGGATCCGTGAATCCACGGATCCGCGGATCGGATCCGCAGATCCTCAAAACACGGACACCGGCAATGTGCTTTCCGCATTTTGCAGATCCGCACATTGCCAGAACTATATAGAAAATGCTTTTTCTTGTCCACGATTGCGGACAAGAATAGGACATGTTCTATATTTTTGCGGAACAGAAGTGCAGACCCGTAAGCGCGGATCCGTAATTCCGGATCCGAGCGGGACAAAGTCTGTCCCCATAGAAATGAATGGGTCCGCAATTCCGTTCCGCAAACAGAATTGCGGACGTGTGAATGGGGCATAAGGGTCCCTTATCACCGCCAGTTAGTTAGCTACTTGTTAGGTAGCTAGCGCCCAGCCCACCGCACCGCAGTCACTGATTTTGGCAGAGATTTTTTCATCCACATTGATCGATGCGAATAAAAAAATCTGTGCCGTTCATTTTTTTTTTTTTTCAGCCCAGAGGCTGAACGGAAAAAAAAAATCTCATTACCCGTATGCTCAATATAAGGAGAATCACAGAAACTCCTAATGCTGGCTATACGTGTAATGATTGCGGAGACCCTCAAATGCCAGGGCAGTACAAACACCTTACATGTGACCCCATTTTAGAAAGAAGACACCCCAAGGTATTCCGTGAGGGGTATGGTGAGCTCATGTAAAATTTTATTTTTTGTCACAAGTTAGTGGAATATGAGACTTTGTAAAAAAAAAAAAAAAAAAAAAATATATATATATATATATATATATATATCAATTTCTGCTAACTTGTGGCAAAAAAAATATTTCTGTGAACTCGCCATGCCCCTCACGGAATACCTTGGGGTGTCTTCTTTCCAAAATGGGGTCACTTGTGGGGTATCTATACTGCCCTGGCATTTTAGGGGTCCTAAAGCGTGAGAATCCAAATGCGTAAAAATGCCCTGTGAAATCCTAAAGGTACTCATGGGAATTTGGGCCCCTTTGCGCATCTTGGCTGCAAAAAAGTGTCACACACGTGGTATTGCCGTACTCAGGAGAAGTAGGGCAATGTGTTTTGGGGTGTATTTTTATATATACCCATACTTTGTGTGAGAAATATTGCTGTAAATTGACAACTTTTTAAAAAAATGTATACAAAGTTGTCAATTTACAGAGATACTTCTCTCACCCAACATGAGTATATGTAAAAATACACCCCAAAACACATTGCCCTACTTCTCCTGAGTACGGCGATACCACATGTGTGACACTTTTTTGCAGCCTGGGTGCGCAAAGGGGCCCTAATTCCAATGAATACCTTTAGGTTTTACACAGCTGCTCACAATTTAGCCCCACCCAAAATGCCAGAACAGTACAAACACCCCACAAATGACCCCATTTCGGATAGTAGACACCCCAAGGTATTCACTGAGGGGCATAGTGAGTCCGTGGGAGATTTTTATTTTTTTTGCCAGAAGTTAGCAGAAATTGAAACTTTTTTTTTTTCTCAGAAAGTGTCATTTTCCGCTAACTTGTGAAAAAAAATGAAATGATACATGAACTCACCATGCCCCTCCGCGAATACTTTGGGGTGTCTTCTTTCTAAAATGGTGTCATTTGGGGGGTATTTATACAATCCTGGCATTCTAGCACCTGAAGAAACATGACAGGTGCTCAGAAAGTAAGAGCTGCTTCAAAATGCCGAAATTCACTTTTTTGCACCATAGTTTGTAAACGCTATAACTTTTACCCAAACCAATAAATATACACTTATTGGATTTTTTTTTATCAAAGACATGTAGAACAATAAATTTTGCGGAAAATTTATATAGAAATGTATTTTTTTTTGAAAAATTTTACAACAGAAAGTGAAAAATGTCATTTTTTTGCTAAAATGTTGTAAAATTTTTATTAATAGCAAAAAAAGTAAAAATGTCAGCAACAATGAAATACCACCAAATGAAAGCTCTATTAGTGAGAAGAAAAGGAGGTAAAATTCATTTGGGTGGTAAGTTGTATGACGGAGCAATAAACGGTGAAAGTAGTGTAGTGCGGAATTGTAAAAAGTGGCCTGGTCATTAAGGGTGTTTAAGCTAGGGGGGCTGAAGGGGTTAAGAACCTGTGTGTGTGGATTCACCACTAACCTTCAGATGATTCCCATAAGGCTACTTTCACACTAGCTTTTTTCTGGATCGGGCAGGGTTCAGCAAAAATACTTCTGTTACTGATAATACAACCATCTGCATCTATTATGAACGTATCCAGTTGAATTATCTTTAACATACCCAAGATGGATCCGTCATGAACTCCACTGAAAGTCAATAACGGATAGATCCGTTTTCTATTGTAGATCTATTGTGTATGAGAAAACAGATCCGTCTCTATTGACATGCATTTTGGGTCATGACAGATCCGTCTTGCTCCGCATCCCAGGATGGAAAGCAAAATGCAGCATGCTGCGGTTTGCTCTCTGGTATGAGAACGGAATGCATTTTGGAGTATTCCTTCTGTTCAATTACGTTTTGTTCCCATTGACAATGAATGGGGACAAAACGGAAGCACTTACTTCCGGTATTGAGACCCTATGAGGGATCTCAATACTGGAAAAAATGCAGAAGAAACCATTATCAGTACAATACAACTGATGCCATGAGCCCCATCCAGTCACTGTAAGTTCCCATGGGTCTTATCATTTTAAAACCCCTGTTACATTTATGTTTTATGTTAACATCCCCATTATTGGGATTTAGTCTTTAAAGAGCATCTGTCAGCAGATTTCTACCTATAATCCACAATTTGCGGATCCGCAAAACAGTCACGGACGTGTGACTGGACCCTTACTGTGTCTTCCTGTTGACATGACAAGAATTAGTAGAGCACAGTACAGTATAACAGTACACCAAACATGTACTCACTGTTACATTTATACCACTTTTCACTGATATTAAATATCTATTTATGTGTTAGAAGAGATAATACTTGTTATATGATTCAATCCAATTATTATGGTATGTTATATGGTAAATAGTGTAAATGGTGTGAAGTGTGTTCTTGCTTCATCTTATCAAGAACAGGTAATTGGAGCTATCCAAAACAAATATTTTAGTGTTTTAATTTGCATAGTATTCATGTGGAAACCACCAACAGCAAGGAAAACATTACTTCATCACTTCCTCTTGGCAGATGCATTTGGCTGAACACTTCAGGTATTTGATGTAATATTCAAAGGAGCGATGGACAACCTTTTTCGGTCCGAAGGCCCATTATCAGATAGAACCACGCCTAGGGGTCGCAGTAAAACGTAAAAGTATAAGCCTGTACGATATAGCATTTTTGTGATATAATATGGCAAATAACTGCATGTGCCTTTTACCGCTGTGAGATGTCAGTGAGGTAATCCGATATGGTAAAATACCCAGTATGTACAGTATTATATCCATGGAGGGGATGTATATTAGTGACATCATAGGCAACCTGTGTCTGTGACAACACTCCAATACTTTTGCAGGAGTGATATACCTTAACCCCTTCATCGCCAGAGTATTCTTCGCTTTTGGGGCCATAACTTTTTTTAATATTTCCATTCACATAGCCATACGAGGGCTTGGTTGCACTTTCAAATGGTACCATTTAATACTGCATACAATATAGTGGGAAGCTGGAAAAAATGTACAGTGTTCCCTATGTTACCTTCATTCTCCAGGTCAGTACAATTATGGCAATACCAGATTTGTATAGTCTTTCTTGCATTTTAATGTTGAAAATAAAAACCTTGAAAACAATTAATGTTTTCATTGCCATATTCTTATTAAAAAAAATGTGAAGTTATTTATACGGAGCTGTGTGAGGGCTCATTTTGTGCGGGGTGATCTTCACTTTTCACTGATATCATTTTAGGGTTTGATCACTTTTTATTTCATTTTTTTTTTTTTGGGGGGGGGGGGGGGTTAAGCCACCTAAAAATAGCAAATCAGCCAATTCTCAAAGGAAGAGATTCACTCAGCTTTTTCGGCTCAATCAAACCTGGGTCAGAAGGCTAAAGCAAAAACCAAGCATATTGTTATACCCTGCTCTAATTCCTTCTCTGATTATTCTGATGATGATATTAGAGAGGATTCTTCCTCAGATGAGGGAAAGAAACTTTTTTTTTCATGTGATGACATTGAGGAACTTATTAAGGCTGTAAGAGGTACTATGTGTCTAGAAGACACTTAAAGAGCCAGGATTATACAAGATGAAATGTTTGGGTGTTTGAGTTTTCTCAGTTCATGACAATATTAAGAATATGATAATGGTCTAGACCACATAAGAGAGTTTTTTTGGCCAAAGAGGTTAAAAAGAAGATACCACTTTAGTGAAAATGATACTAGTATATGGGATTAAATACCAACAGTGGATGTTTCAGTGGTAAAGAGCTAAGAAAACATTACTTCCATTTGAAGATGCCACTCAATTAAGAGATGCCATGGATCGCAAGGTCAAGGAATTTCTTAAGAAGACCTGGGTGGAGGTTATAGTTTATTGAGACCTAATATTGCTTCCATGTGTATGCCAAGAAGTCTCTTTCTGTGGTTGGAACAGTTGGAGCTTCATATTAAGAACCGTACCACTAGAGAACAAATTCTTGAATCTTGAATCTATTAAAAATGGCTGCTGGGTTTCTCGCAGACTCAGCAGAATCAGTTAAGATAATAGCCAGATCTGCGGTTTTGTCTAACTCTTGCAGGAGAGTCCTCCGGATAAAATCTTGGCAGGGAGACTTAGCCTCCAGAAGTAAATTAGTATCAGTCCCCTTCAATGGAGCCGATTTAGACAACATACTAGAAAAGGCTTCAGATAAGAAACACAGTTTTTCTGTTTAGACCATCTAATGACCGTCTCTCAGGCTCCAAACAATTATGTCCGAGGGGTAGGAGGGAGACTTTCCCCTTCCACCTTGCGGATCAGTGGGGGAAAATTAGAGCATCAGACCGGGTAAGGAAGATTTTGAAAGTAGGCTATAGAATAGAATTCCTTTCCTCTCCTCCACAGAGATTTCTAATGACAAACCTCTCCTTGCAACTACAAACAAAAGTAGAATCAGGTATTCTGATTGAACATTCAAGCCATTCGCCAAGTTCCAAGTTCCTTCATGGGGATGAGGATAATCTGACTGTTGCCACCTGCACCTATCGGTAAAAGTACAGCGGGCAATACTACCTTACTGGCAACATCTTGCCATCCGAAGCATGTGCTTTGTAACATCCCCAAGGGTGAATACATTAGGCTAAGGAGAAACTGTTCAACCGATGATGCTTTTCACAAAGAAGAAAACCAGTTAACTGCTCGACTGCTGGCTAGGGGCTACGTTTTGTCCTCCTTGATATCCACAAAAATTTTTGCTTTATCGCTTTTGAGAAAAGAGTTGGTTTTTCCAAATAAATCTAAACATAAAAGAGTTTTATGCAAAGAAAATTTTAACAAAGTTCCCATTTTTATAACCAACTTTAGTCTTGAATTTTCCAATATTTGTAAAATTGTTAGAAAAAATTTGTCGGTCTTACAAATAGACAGTACATGGAGGCCTGTTGTGAATATTGGGGCTAAATGCATTGCTCGTAAAGCTCCAACTCTCTCTCAAAGGCTTAGTCCTAGTCTTTTTACAGACAGTGCGGTAACGCAACAATGTTGGCTTAGAGTCAAAGGCATGTTCAGATGCGGTCATCGCATCTGCACATGTTGTGGTGTGGTACAGGTAGGACAAACAATAGCCTCACTAGCAACACAGCAGTCCTTCACAAAAAAGCAATATATAAATTGCAATACCACATTTGTAGTTTACTGTATTTCGTGCATTTTATGTCAGTTACAGTATGTGGGGTGTACATCCAATGCCTTGAAAGTCCGGATCTGCAGACACATCTCAGATGTGTCTTATGCTTTCACTAAGAATGTGTCTGCAGTAAGCCAACATTTTGCATCATGTCACAATGGTGACACTACGTGCATGACAGTTCAAGGCATTGAACGAGTTCGTTTTCCAAAAAGGGGTGGAGACCATAAAAAAGTCTTTCTAAACAGAGAAGCATACTGGATTTTTCATTTTCGTTTTTGTGTACCAACAGGATTGAATCGTAGACAAGATCTAACATTGCATTATTGATTCTTCCAAATATTTTCTAAAATATTTGTAATGTTTTTAGTGTTTTATACAATTTCTTTTTTCTATGTCTCATGTGGTCTATGTGGTAGGTGGGGTTAAGATGTCTAATCACAGATTAATCACAGCTGTAATGTCGATCTTACCCTCTCTAAAAGCCTTGTTAGCTCTGTAGCATGTATAATGAGGAAGGATTAGAGATTTCATTAGGTCTGAAACGCGTAGATGTATTCAGCTATCATTGTTTGATTTTAATAGCACATTTACAATAAAATTTACACCTGGAGGTGAAGCTGGATATCCTTTGTTTTTCTATGATCAAGTCCAGTTCCGTGGTTCCCAGCGTCTATCCGAGCTCCTCTGTGGTGTCTGGCGAGGTGAGCTGCAATCCCACACTTCCAAGGAAGGAACAGGGTTTCAAAAAAACTAAAAAAATGGATCCATTACAGGAAGTTTAAGATGGACACCATAAAATCAGCTGTTCCTTTAATACAGAAAAATGCACAGATGGTAACACTGGATCTGAAAGATGCATACTACCATATACTGATTCGTCCAGAACATCAAAAGTATCTAAGATTAAATAAAAAGCAATAAAAAGCAAGGGGAAGATCCTGCATTATCAGTTCACATGCCTGTTCTTTGGGATATCATCCGCCCCAAGGTTGTTCACAAAGATAAGGTCAGAGGTAGTAGCCTATTTAAGACTCATATATTGATCGTACCATACTTAGACAACCTATTGATAGTCAAGAATATGAAACAAAACTTTACAGTTTAAGTACAGTTCACAATTCAGACTCTACAAGATTCAGGCTGGATAATAAACTTCCAGAAATCTGCGTTATCCCTAACAGTCACAAAAAAATTCCATACAACTAGACTTCTCACATCAGAAATAATCTTTACCGTAGGGCAAAGAGGTGATGCTCGCCCGGAAGGTCAGACAGTTGTAAGGAGAACATCCATAAGAGAAATAATAAGAATTCTAGGTTTAATGACTTCATGTATCCCAGCAGTGCAATGGGCACAGGCTCATGCGAGACTCCTACAATCGCTAATGCTAGAAAGATAGAATGGGAAGATATCTTCACTAGATCATCAGATAGAGCTCTAGTCTTCACGAAAGCAAAGATGTCTCTTCTATGGTGGACAAAGAATCATAATCGTTCAAGAGGGGTAGCCTGGAGTCAGATTCCTATATTAACCATTACTACAGATGCTAATGAACTGGGGTGGGGAGCGCACATGAATCAGTTGCACGTTCAGGATACATGGACAGCAGAGATGAAGGAAATGCCTTCCAACTATAGAGAGTTGAGAGCAGTTTGGGTGGCTCTAATTAGGTTCAAAGAACAGATAATGAACCATCATATACGAATATACTCAGACAACATAGCCACTGTAGCATTTCTGAATCATCAAGGCGGGACAAAAAATCAGCTACTAGTAAGGTTAACTTTGAGAATTTTCAGATGGACCATCAAAAAATGTGGTGATAAGGAAGCAGGATGCGCTCATACCCATATGCAGTTGTGCATTTCTGTAGGGGAGCACATCCTGCACTTGTAGTCCGTTGCTAATGGCAATCACCAGCAAAAAATGCATACAATGGATGATGCCAGCAACGGACTACAAGTACCACAATGGACATCCTACATAAGATGACATTTATGTGGATGTGGCAAGAATTCAGAACAAACACAGAACCAGAGATAGGTGCACGCTGCCGTCACACTAAACCCTCACACTGATGTTAAAAATTGAGAGTTAGTTCGACATATCCTACTAGGAGGACGTGTCTTAAGCCTCGGGCACCAGCGTCAAGGTCTCTCAAGTAGCCCGTGGGCCCTAACACTCACCTACCTGCGCCATATGGGCGATATCAGGGAGCCAGTGGGCAATTACAGGAGCATTAGGACGACTCACAAACATCTCCTCTGTTACCTCCAGCATGTGACCATGCTTGCAATGGGAGGTGGGAGGTGTCTATGAGCCCTACCCAAGACTGACTGATATAGCCCAAAGCCAAGCAGGTGCACCCAAATGTGACCTGAAGATGAAAAACAGGCACATTTAAAATGGAGTTTATACACCTCCATACATATATATATATAAACCATCAAAAATGTGGTGATAAGGAAGCAGGATGCGCTCATACCCATATGCAGTTGTGCATTTCTGTAGGGGAGCACATCCTGCACTTGTAGTCCGTTGCTAATGGCAATCACCAGCAAAAAATGCATACAATGGATGATGCCAGCAACGGACTACAAGTACCACAATGGACATCCTACATAAGATGAAATTTATGTGGATGTGGCAAGAATTCAGAACAAACACAGAACCAGAGATAGGTGCACGCTGCCGTCACACTAAACCCTCACACTGATGTTAAAAATTGAGAGTTAGTTCGACATATCCTACTAGGAGGACGTGTCTTAAGCCTCGGGCACCAGCGTCAAGGTCTCTCAAGTAGCCCGTGGGCCCTAACACTCACCTACCTGCGCCATATGGGCGATATCAGGGGCCAGTGGGCAATTACAGGAGCAAAAGGAATTTTCAGATGGGCAGAGAAAATTATCCTCTCTTTCTGCAGTCCACCTTAGAGAATCAGACAACATGATTGCATATTACCTCAGCAGGAATACGGTACGCCCAGGCGAATGGCCTCGTTCCAAACAGATATTTCAGTTGTTAAAAGAAAAATGGTGCAGAAACAGACCACTTTGCGAACAGAGTAAACAGAAAGACCTGCCTATTTTGTTTCCTAAATCCGTAAGACCAACCATATGTGGTAGATGCAATGTCAATCCCATGGTCTTTTCATCTAGCTTTTCCCTTTCCACCGATTCAATTAATTCCAAGAGTGCTCAGGAATATAAAGGAAGACAAAGCATTGGTAATTCTAGTAGCTTCATTTTGGCCAAGAGGAGCTCGTTCCCGATACTGAAATCTCTGAGTGTTTAGCCACCAATTATGCTGCGAAGTACATGCTGATGCAGGGCCTAGGTTCCTATCCAAATCTAGGAATGGTACAACTGTCGGCGTGGATGTTGAAAGGCAATTGCTGATGGATAGAGGATTTTCAGACAAGGTAGTTGAGCGATAAATGTTCCACCAGGGCAGTGTTCCTCAATTCCAGTCCTCAGGGCCCACCTGCGGGTCATGTTTTCAGGATTTCCTTAGTATTTAGAAGGTGATATAATTAGTGTCAGTGCATCAGGACTTACCTCAGGTACTCATTCTGTGGGATATTCTCAAATCATGACCTGTAGGTGGGCCCTGAGGACTGGAGTTGAGAAACACTGCACCAGGGGAATATATAGGAAAATATGGTGACCAGTTTTCTAGGGAAGATATTAATATTATAACTTGGAAACGGTGGCTCACTCTGGGCAAATTATGGTTATGGTGCTGCAAACCCAAAATAGAGGGACACCCACCTTCTAATTGTAGATATCGTAAAGAAGAACCAGAATAATGGGTGTGCACTCTACAGTCGTGGCCAAAAGTTTTGAGAATTACATAAATATTGGAAATTGGAAAAGTTGCTGCTTACGTTTTTATAATAGCAATTTGCATATACTTAAGTTATGTTAACTTAATCTCAAAAAAAACCTTTCTACTGCATTTCATTGCTGTCATTAAAGGACCTGCTGAGATCATTTCAGTAATCGTCGTGTTAACTCAGGTGAGAATGTTGACGAGCACAAGGCTAGAGATCATTATGTCAGGCTGACACGTTAAAAGGAGGGTGATGCTTGAAATCATTGTTCTTCCATTGTTAACCATGGTGACCTGCAAAGAAACGTGTGCAGCCATCATTGCGTTGCATAAAAATGGCTTCACAGGCAAGGATATTGTGGCTACTAAGATTGCACCTCAATCAACAATTTATAGGATCATCAAGAACTTCAAGGAAAGAGGTTCAATTCATGTTAAGAAGGCTTCAGGGCATCCAAGAAAGTCCAGCAAGCGCCAGCATTGTCTCCTAAAGAGGATTCAGCTGCGGGATCGGAGTGCCACCAGTGCAGAGCTTGCTCAGGAATGGCAGCAGGCAGGTGTGAGCGCATCTGCACGCACAGTGAGGCGAAGACTTTTGGAAGATGGCCTGGTGTCAAGAAGGGCAGCAAAGAAGCCACTTCTCTCCAAAAAAAACATCAGGGACAGATTGATCTTCTGCAGAAAGTATGGTGAATGGACTGCTGAGGACTAGGGCAAAGTCATATTCTCCGATGAAGACTCTTTCCGATTGTTTGGGGCATCTGGAAAAAGGCTTGTCCAGAGAAGAAAAGGTGAGCGTTACCATCAGTCCTGTGTCATGCCAACAGTAAAGCATCCTGAGACCATTCATGTGTGGGGTTGCTTCTCATCATCTCATCTCATCCACTCACAATTTTGCCGAAAAACACAGCCATGGATAAAGAATGGTACCAAAACACCCTCCAACAGCAACTTCTTTCAACAATCCAACAACAGTTTGGTGAAGAACAATGCATTTTCCAGCACGATGGAGAACCATGCCATAAGGCAAAAGTGATAACTAAGTGGCTCAGGGACCAAAACGTTGACATTTTGGGTCCATGGCCTGGAAACTCCCTAGATCTTAATCCCATTGAGAACTTGTGGTCAATCCTCAAGAGGCGGGTGGACAAACAAAAACCCACTAATTCTGACAAACTCCAAAAAGTGATTATGAAAGAATGGGTTGCTATCAGTCAGGAATTGGCCCAGAAGTTGATTGAGAGCATGCCCAGTCAAATTGCAGAGGTCCTGAAAATGAAGGGCCAACACTGGAAATACTGACTCTGCATAAATGTCATGTAATTGTCGATAAAAGCCTTTGAAACGTATGAAGTGCATGTAATTATATTTCACTACATCACAGAAACAACTGAAACAAAGATCTAAAAGTAGTTTAGCAGCAAACTTTGTGAAAACTAATATTTGTGTCATTCTCAAAACTTTTGGCCACGACTGTACAATTGGTCTCAATAATAAACAGTTTAATCAAACATCATAAAATCAAGTTCTTATATCATAAAAACAAAAATAAAAATAAATAAAATAAACTTCACGTAATTTAGGTATAGAAATCACCGATATAAATAGTCTCTCGTGTCCGACAACAAGTGCGTTGTAGGGAATTCTGTGTTCCAGCAGAGTAGCGAAGTAGTAAAGTCAATGCTTTATGGTGGTTTGCGGTTAAGTTATATATATATCCAGTCTGATCGCAGGTTTGCTAACAGCCGCCAAAAGGTACGTTTTCACTCCATGTGGTGTTGCACACATAGTTAAGTTCCTTGTGTTTCTATATGGTGGCTATCAGTGGACCATAAAGCATTGAATTTACATGATTTTATGATGTTTGATTAAACTGTTTATTATTAAGACTAATTGTAGAGTGCTCACCCATTATTCTGGTTCTTCTTTAAGATATTAAGATACCAATCCTGTTAGATTTTCATCAAGAGGGTCTATATATCTATTTCCAGTGTAGTTTGTATCCTATTGGATTATATGTGTTGCAGAAATGTTAGAACAAAAGAAAAACTAAATGGAACTTAAACAGATAAGCAGGTTTCCTCAAGTTCTCAAGGTTGAGGTGTGCAGAAGGTGCTATCCATCCAACTATTCCATCTGAATTGGAAGGAAGGTACCTTGTTTTGGATGTATGCAACTATTTTCTCATATGTACAAGTTATGCTGATAGAGCGCAACACTTCCTGTATATGCGGTGTGTCACTGGATTTCCAGTGTTTGGTTATTGTTAGTTTAGTAGCCATGACCAGATGAGCTATCATAGATCTATGTTCAGCCGGGAAGTCATCCAGGCCTATGAAAAGCAATGCCAATTGTGGAGATAGATTTATTTGGTAGCCCACTATAGACTTTAGTTTTGTCTCTGTTGCAGACCAGAGAGGTCCAATAGCATCACATTCCCATAAGGTGTGAAGCAAAGTGCCCTTCCTTCCACATTGTCTCCAACACCTGTTTGAAGTGTTTGGGTACATCAAATGTAGCCTACTAGGTGTATAATACCATCTTAGATAGGTCTTAATCAAAGTTAATGAAACTAAAGTATAAAGTGTAGATATTGGAAAATAGACTGTGCCAGTCATGTAGTTCAATTTCAAGGTGTAAGTCTTCTTTCCATTTTTCCATAAATGTGTTTGTAGTCGTGTCTTGTGTTTCTATCAGCTCATTATAGAATAGAGAGATTCCTCTAGTTTTCTTAAATACCATTGAAGTTGTATCAATGTGCCTCAAGCTAGTTCTATCGGATATTTTGTGTTTGTTTATGAATTCCCTAATTTTCAGAAATTTGTAAAAGTCCTCTTTTTTCAAAGTATATTTAGTTTTAAGGTCTGAGAAAGAGTGGAGTACTTCATCCCCAAAAAGATTCTGGAGGCTGGTAATACCCAGGTCTTTTCAGCCCATCAATGAGATGTTTGGGAGGTGGTCTTGTAAAAATTCCAAAGGTGAATTCGTTAGGGATACACCAGTTTTCCTTTTTTCTGTTTGAGGGACCATTTGCAAGTGTCGTCAGACACCTTCACTACCTCAATTGGAGGAGGAGGAGAAAAGCCCCAGATGTTTGTTAGTAGTCTAGAACGCATAGAGATCTGCCCACATAGGCTATTTTCTATTTGGACCCATAATTTGTTGGGGTTATCAAACCACCAATGGGACAGTTGATCTAGTATAGCAGAGAAGTAGTAATTCTTTATATAGGGGACTCCCAAGCCTCCTTTTTTATGGTGCTTGATAATAACTTTAAAACCAATTCTGGGTTTTTTGTCGCTCCATATGAAGGATTTCAGGTTTTTATTTATAGTTGCAAAATAAGTGTTCAGTATTTTAATTGGCAGTGATCTGAAGAGGTATAGTAGCTTTGGCAGGAGCAGCATTTTGTAGGCTGCTATCCTGCCTAGCCAAGATATCATGTTTTTTGAGAACTCAGCTGTGTCTTTAGCTATTTCATTGGCAAGTTTAGGAAAGTTTGACTCGAAGAGTTTAGAAGAAGGGTACGTCACCCGTATGCCCAGGTATGTTATTTCCGATTGTTGCCAATCTAAAGTATATTTAGTTTGAAGTTCATTCAGAAGAGTTGGGTTAAGGCCTATAAGTAAGGCTTGTGATTTATCTTGGTTGATTTTGTAGAAAGATAGTTCACTAAATGTGGAGTCAAAAAAGGCCCTCAGAGAGTTTTTGGGGTCTGTGAGGGTAAGGATGATATCGTCAGCAAATAAAGCAAATTTATAGTCATTTTGTCCTATTTTTATCCCTTTAATATCTTTATTTTGTCTAATAGCAGTTGCCAAGGGTTCCATAGACAACAAAAAGAGTAGGGGGGAGAAAGGGCAACCTTGGCGGGTGCCATTTGATATATCAAAGTTGTTTGATAGTGAACTATTGATGTAAACATTTGCAGAGGGGTTGCTGTACAATGCTTTAATATCTGAGTGAATGTTGCCCAGTATACCAAATTCTTCTAGTACTTTGAAAGCATAATTCCAGTTGATACGGTCGAATGCTTTTTCAGCATCAATTGTTAAGAAGATGGTTGGGTTTTTTGTACATTCACAGTATTGAAGCAGGGATATGATTCTTCTAGTGTTGTCTGGGCCTTGTCCATCTTTTAGAAAACCTACTTGGTCTTTACCTATCAAGTCAGGTAGTATATTATGGAATCCGGAAGCTAATATTTTAGCATATATCTTTATATCTACGTTTAATAGGGATATTGGTAAATTTTTTACTTCTGATTCGTCTTTTCCAGGTTTGGGGATGGTTACTATCATCGCTCTCAACATATCTTTGGGGAATTGTCCTGTAATAGATGCTTGATTGTAAATCCTATGGAGATATGGTAGCAGTATATTTGAGATTTTTTTGTAATATTCCGTGGTAAACCCATCAGGTCCAGGAGCTTTTTGGTTTGGGGAGGAATGTATAGATCTAGTAATCTCATCTGTGGAGATAGGGAGGTTTAATGCAGTGAGATGTTCTTCCTTTATTTTTGGCAAATGTAGAGTTTCTAGAAAATTTTAGTTTTCCTCAGATTCTTCTCAAAGTTGTGAAGTAGTAGATTATGCATCTGGAACCTTAGCTTTTGTAGTTCCATTGTTGTGGAATGGGTTGGGTTTGTTTTATTTTTAGACTCTAGGGCTTTGATTTGTTTAAGAGTGTTGTTTATATCTCTTTCCCTCCTTTTCTTGACAAAGGAGCCTAGTGACTATAATTGTGGTCGAGCCTATAATTGTGGTCTCATGAGCACTCCATACTGTGAAGGCATCTGTATCCGGAGTGTCGTTGATTTTGAAGTATTCTCTGAGATCTGCTTCAATTGATTTCCCCATTTTAGTATCAGATAAAATATATGAGTTTACTCTCCATATATAGTCATTAGTGCACGATTGAGAAGTAGAGAGTGTTAAGGTAATTGGGGCATGGTCAGACCACATAATATTCCCAATTTCAGTCTCAGACACTAGATCTATCAGTGGTCTCTCTACTGAGAAGAAATCTATTCATGAGTATGATTTATATCTACTTGATAGGTAAGAATAGTCTCTCTCTGTGGCATGTTGTAATCTCCAAATATCATGTTCTTCACAGTCCACTAGTTTTTGAAAAGTAGAGTCCCTGTATCTGTGTGGTGTCTAGGTTTGGGTTTAGGATTGCATTAAAGTCTCCTCCTATCAGAAGGTGACCTTTTCTAATTGTTTTGATTTTCCTAATAGTTTTTCTCAGGAATTTGGTTTGGCCTGAGTTGGGGGCATAGATGTTAACTAATGTGAGGAGTTTGTTCTCCACTAAGGCCACAACTATGATGAATCAGCCTCCAGGGTCAATATATTGATCCTGAATGTCTACTGATATAGAGTCCCTAAATGCTATCATTATTCCTCTTTGTTTTTTCAAGAAGGTGGAGTATATTATTAGCGGGAATTTTTTGTGTTGAAGCCTTGGGGGATTTACTTTTGAGATATGTATTTCCTGGGCAAACAGGATATCGTATTTCTTAGTCAAAGCCTCCTTCCACAGCTGATTTCTCCTAAAGGGGGAGTTAAGTCCCCTAACATTTAATGAAATAATTTTTATAGCCATTTTTGCAAATTTAAACAGATCAAAGTACCTTTTACCCCCAGATCTCTAGCCAATTAAGGTTGCATGTAAAAGTCATCCTTTCCTTCGTGTGGTATTGTGATGTTTGATAGCTGGATATATTCAGAAATCTCTGAGTATGGAGAGATACCTGCAATGAAAATTTTTAAAACAGGAACAAGTAATATAACAATAACATGAAACTGTAAAAGTAGAACATGTAGACAAGTATGGATCATGGCAAAAAGTGGTTGATGAACTGCTGTCATCAGTAATGTCGTGGGGTGGAAAGTTCTAGCAAACGTAAAGCTTGCAGCTTGACATATTAGTAGCACCTGCTCCTTGTGGCTTTATTCAGATAATTTCTTTCGTTTTGGTTGGTCTCTTTCAATCTTTAGAAGCGTAGGTTCGTTCTGGATGTTGTCTTCCCTGTGCATCACTTTCGTTTGGAGATCTGGTCTGATTAGGGAAGGTTTGGTCGATCTGTATGTGCCATCCTTTAAGTATTTACTGGGCGGCTGTAGGTGACTTTAAGACATGCAGCGTGCCATCTTTGGTAGCCAAGATTTCAACCGGGAAACCCCAGCAGTATGGGATGTTGTTTAATCTCAATGTCCTTGTAATCAATGAAAAGCTCTTTCTGGCTTTAATGGTAGCTGCAGATAGATCCGTGAATAGCTTTATCCCGACATATGGCTCTGGCAGGCTAGGAGCTTTTCTCATCTCTCATTAAGCATTAGTTCGTTTATGTGGAAGAAGGTGAACCCAGCCAATACATCTCTAGGTATTTCTTTTGGGAGATTTGGAGGTTTTACCACTCTGTGAGCTCTGTCTATGCTGAGTTCATAGTCCTTGACTTGTGGTATCAGGAGTTTGATCAACGTCTTAATATATGGTATAAGAGCGTTGTTTGAGACAGTTTCAGGGATGCCTCTGAATTTTATGTTATTCCTCCTGCTTCTATCTTCTAAGTCGATTATCTTAGCTTGCAAAGCTTCCACTTTATCCTCCATCTCATTATGGCGATCAATCACTTAATTCTGAGAAGCAGCATATTCGCCCATTTTATTCTCTATATGCGAAATTTTGTCTCCCATATCTTCCATAGCCTGTTGAAAAGGCTTAATAGACTGCTGAAAGTCCGCATGTATTGAATTACGTAGAGCAGATAACATATCTTTAATCAAGTGGGCAGACAATTCCTTGTCTGCCACCTGGAAGTCTGCGAATTTATCTAGTGCGTAATGCGAAAAATGCTCTGTACTCACTGTCTCCTTTGTAGGCGCATGTGAAAGTTTGGTCTTTTGCTTCAGAGGACTGGAAGTTGGAGAAAGGTTATCTTCTTGGTCATCAGAGCTCTGGATAATCTCCTCAAGTCTGTAGCCAGTAGGTGTAGATTCAGTAGAAGACTGAGGCTGTGGTTTGTTTTTCATAGCGGAAGTGATAATAGTCATGTCTTTACCCGCCATTGTATTTGATCTCTTAGGCGGTTTGTTTCCCACCATGTCTCTTTCTTTATCAAGTGATTCCTCCGTGTTTCTCCCTGTTGGTCTTGACTTTTTCACAGGGGGGGTAGGAGGTAGTTGTGGATTTTTGTCCCCGGTTTTAGTTGGGGTGGCCAGCTCTGTTTCTCTGTACGGGGGGGTCAGAAGACTGGTAGCTGGAGCATGATGAAGTATCTGAGAGCGTTCCGGCGCCATCTTGGATTTCTTGCTTGCGTGCAGAAAGAGACCTAAATCTCCTGGTCGGAGTTTCTCAGGTTCTTTGTCCTGCTTTATCTGTTTCTTTGTGAGCCTGAAGAGGCACTCATTGTGGCTTTTGGAAGGGTGCAAGTTGCTTTTGGAGCTGTGCTGGTATGGAGCTGCTGCTGCACGCGGCCATCTCGTTCAGCGGCCAAGCCACGCCCCCGCTGGCCTTAGATTCTATGGTAATAAGATTATTTAAGGCAGCTGACAAAATAAGACCAACTAAACATAAACTGGTGCCTTCCTGGGATCTAAACACTGTTCTAACAGATCTAATGTCTGAACCCCTTGAACCATTAGAAAAGCTATTGATCAAGTATCTCACTATAAACACAGTTTTACTAGTAGCAATAACCTCCACCAGAAGAGTCAGTGAGATTCAGGCATTATCAACCTCCTTTCCATATCATCAGATTTCAGAGGATAAAATAGTATTCAGACTAGAGCCTTATTTCCTCCCTGAAGTGTCGATCTCTTTTCACAGATCACAGGATATTATAATACCCTCTTTCTGCAACAGACCGAAAAATGGTAAGGAAAAACAGTATCATAATCTTGATGTAAGGAGGGCTGTTCTACATTATTTTCATATCACTAAATTCTGGAGGAAAGATAAAATATCAATTCATTCAGTTTGCAGGTCCCAACAAAGACAAGAAAGCGGCAAAGAGCTCTGATCCAGGATCAGGCAAATTATAACAGTGTCGTACAGAATTAAAGGGAAAGAGGTCCCAGTACAAGTTAAAGCACATTCTACTAGAGCAATGACAACCTTCTGGGCAGAAAGGTCATCAGCAGCAGTGGAGAAAATTTGTTGTGTAGCCAGTTAGCCACTTGGAAGAAACTACACACATTTACAAAAGACTATACACTTGATGTGGGAGCAGAGCAGGACTGTGCGTTCAGTCAAAAAGTTCTACAGGCAGCAATCCCACCCTAGAAAATGAGTCTTTTTTTAGTTCTCAGGGTACTGTTGTGGAGATGACTGGGGGAAAAGTGCAACTAATTTCCTTCTCTTTCAAATTTGTTTTGCCTTATTGCTTTATTGATTGTGTTATGACTATTGAGGATTAAAGGGAATTGAAGCAGAATGCAGTTACTGTATTTCTTGGTAAAGCACTGAGTAGTAGTAGGAAGGAGAGGGCTTTTAACTTCCCTGGATCTGTTTTTACTGTCCTTAGCAGGAGAGGAGCAATCTAAGGGTGCTGTTTTGGAGATTTCAGGGAAACCCCATCACCGGTAAGTGTAGTTACACTTTTTTTTTATATTTTTAAAAACATTTTGCTACATATTTTAAAACTTCCCATAAGGAAAGTCTGGAGTCTATGAGAATTAAACGATGGCAGTCATTTATTAAGACTGATTCACACTATATTAGATACGCAATGTGACTGAATCTGCAACTGACCGGAATACTCAATTAAATGCTATAAACCAAACACAAATTAGTAGTATCAAGTTCCTTAAAAAATCCACTTTTTATTAGACACAATTAAAAAGATTATACCATAATTACAGTAGGGATGCAAATATATGGTGTCATATCTCATCTTCTATGCTAAATTCATTTTCACGAAATAGTCCATTAATACTGTAAAAAATAATCAGTATCCTACATCTATTTAATTCCTGTAAGCAGTAACAAACTTCCTCTTATATAGCTGTTTGTTTCAATGGCTTAGGTAAGGGATATATCATGAGGTATATTAGGGCTGTGAAATGTCGCCTCAGTAGATGTCCCTTCTACCTATCCTGTCCTTCCATACATTCTAATACATGTTGTAGAGATGATATAAACAAATATAGTAGTACTTAGACTAGAGATGAGCAAAATTTTTTAAAATTCGATTCTGTCGGTTTGCCGAATTTAAAAAAAAAAATTGGTACGATCTGAATTTATTTGAGGTGAATCGAGTTGAAAAATGGCTATTTCCTGGCTGCAGAGAGCCTTTATAGTGAAGTAGAACACTGTGCCTTGCAGTAACACACATAGGGAATCTGCTCTGGTAGTGAAATAATACCGTGAGTGAGTATGACATGCAGATAACAGGCGTCGCTCTTAGAATCACTGCACACCTCTGTGTGCAACTAGTGGGGTACCTCAGGGGTCAGTATTGGGCCCTATTCTCTTCAATATATTTATTAATGATCTTGTAGAAGGCCTGCACAGTAAAATATCTATTTTTGCAGATGACACTAAACTGTGTAAAGTAATTAACACTGAAGAGGACAGTTTTCTGCTATAGAGGGATCTGGATAGATTGGAGGCTTGGGCAGAAAAATGGCAGATGAGGTTTAACACTGACAAATGTAAAGTTATGCAGATGGGAAGGAATAATGCAAGTCACCCGTACATATTAAATAGTAAAACACTCGGTAACACTGACATGGAAAAGGATCTAGGAATTTTAATAAACAGCAAATTAAGCTGCAAAAACCAGTGTCAGGCAGCTACTGCCAAGGCCAATAAGATAATGGGTTGCATCAAAAGGGGCATAGATGCCCGTGATGAGAACATAGTCCTAACACTTTACAAATCACTAGTCAGACTACACATGGAGTACAGTGTACAGTTCTGGGCTCCTGTGAACAAGACAGACATAGCAGTGCTGGAGAGGGTTCAGAGGAGGGCAACTAAAGTAATAACTGGAATGAGGGATCTACAGTACCCTGAAAGGTTATCAAAATTAGGGTTATTCACTTTAGAAAACAGACGACTGAGGGGAGATCTAATAACTATGTATAAATATATCAGGGGTCAGTACAGAGATCTGTCCCATCATCTGTTTATCCCCAGGACTGTGACAAGGGGACATCCTCTGCGTCTGGAGGAAAGAAGGTTTGTACAAAAACATAGAAAAGGATTCTTCACTGTAAAAGCAGTGAGACTATGGAACTCTCTGCCTGAGGAGGTGGTGATGGTGAGTACAATAAAGGAATTCAAGAGGGGACTAGATTTATTTCTGGAGTGTAATAATATTACAGGCTACAGCTACTAGAGAGGGGTCGTTGATCCAGGGAGTTATTCGGATTGTCTGATTGGAGTCAGGAAGGAATTTTTTTCCCCTTAAGTGGGGAAAATTGGCTTCTGCCTCACAGGAGTTTTTTGCCTTCCTCTGAATCAACTTGTAGGAAACAGGCCGAACTGGATGGACAAATGTCTTTTTTCGGTCTTATATACTATGTTACTATGTTACTATGTAACCTCACTTATTTGGGCAGTCACGGGGCCAAAACTGACCAAATAACTCAAGTATGAACTCAGCCTTACAGGTCAATGTAAGCGCCAAGAAGAAGCGCACTCCTTTTACACCGTCATCAGCTAATTCCACATAGATGTCTATGAAACCTGTTCTACTGTATTAAACGCTTATATAAGTAGAGCCCCCCAACAGACTGGAGAGGGTGTCAGCAGTAAGTTTGTGTTGACGTCACTGATTATTTTGCCCTTCCTCTGATCTGTCAGAACAATAACCCCCAAAAAACGGATCCTGTCTGTTGAGCATGCGCCTTAACTAGGTCAGCATTTGGTCAGTAATCGATTAGTATTGCTAATGCCAAAAAACACAGAGGAGTGGATCCAAAACAGAGATGACACATGAGTGGAATATTTGCATGTCTTCTGTGTTTTGGCTACCAAATCACAAGCCAGTTCTGATGGGACCATACATGCCTTACAACTGCTACACAGACAGGTTCCGTTGTGCGTCTCATTTTTCCTTCCTTCTGACAGATCAGAAGAAGGGTCAAATAAATGATGATGTCAGCAAGGCCGAAAGGCAAAATAGTGTCCCAATCATGAAGTGGGGAGGGTGGGAACAACATGAGAAGTCCACAGACTGGCCCTATGACATAGTGGTGAGGTGGAAGCAGCATGAGGAGGCCACAGAGTGGCACAATGACAGTGTGGAGATGGCAGCAGCATCAGGAGACCACAGAGTTGCAAGGTGACATAGTGTGGAGGTGGAAGCAGCATCAGAAGACCACAGAGTTGCAAGGTAACATAGTGGAGGTGGCAGCAGCATGAGGAGACCACAGAGTGACAAGGTGACATACTGTGGAGGTGGCAGCAGCATCAGGAGACAACAGAGTGGCAAGGTGACATAGTGTGGAGGTGGCAGCAGGATGAGGAGACCACAGAGTGGCAAGGTGACATATTGTGGAGGTGGCAGCAGCATCAGGAGCCCACAGAGTGGCAAGGTGACATAGTGTAGAGGTGGCAGCAGCATCAGGAGACCACAGAGTGACCCAGTAACAGAGTGGGGAGGTGGGTGGAAATATCACTACCTGCTGAAGATGGTGGGTAAAAGATGGAGCACTTGTCATCAGATGTGTGGCATCAGGCGGGTGGCAGCATCAGAATAGTAGCTGAGGCAGGTAGCCAGAAGAAACCGGTCTCTTTTGTCAAAGTGTTGGTGAGGCACCATGATGATCTAGTCTGATGCATCAGGCATTGGTGGGTGGAAATCCTGGCTTATTCATGCCTGAATCATCTTGACAAAGGTCAGTCTCTGTACATTTTGGGTGGACAGGCAAGTTCTTCTTGGGGTAACTAAGGCCCACGCCGCACTAAACACCCGTTCTGATGCCACACTACTGGCCGGGCAGGACAGCTTTTCCAGGGCAAACTCGGCCAGTGGTGGCCACAAATCCAGTTAGGCTGCCAAGTAGTCCAGGGGATCTTTATTGACAGCTGCCACCACCTGCTGGTTCAGGTTCTGCTCTATGTCTAGCTGGTGAGTAGTTTCTTCAATATGCGGGTGAAGAAAGCTGCTCATCAGCGACTGTAGACTCAGGCTGCTGCTGATGGAGCTGGTACTGCTCCTGCCACCCCACCCCTCCCCAGCAGCCATGGCAGTGGAACATGAGTGCAGAGGGCCCCCCCGGTCAGACCTTCAAGAGGATGGACGATGGCACAGATAGGCAGCAGCCAACTGACTACATAAGATGTCTCTATAGTAGTTCAGTTTGTCCATGCTTTCAGTGGGTTTAAAAAAGGCCCCCCATTTTGGACCGGTAGCGAGGGTCAAACAATGTCGAGAGCCAGAAGTCATCCCTCTGCCGAATGGTGACAATTCGGCTGTCACTACGCAAACAAGTGAGCATGCATCGGGCCATTTGTGCAAGTGACTCGGATGGACTCCCTGCCTCCATCTCCACTGCATACTGCCACTGTGTGTCTGGGTCCTCTGCCTTGTCTTCCTCAGCGGCCTGTAACTCCTTTGGCTGCTCCTGCTCCTCCTCTCCTGTCACCTGTCTAGAAAACCCACCCATTTCGCTACACGTTGCTTGTGCTCCAATGTCGTCCTCCTCCATGTCAGCCCCCACAGGGCTTATGTGGTCGTGAGATCTAGGCGCCACGTCTCCAGTCCCCTGACCAGCCAGATTTACCAGTATCTGTTCCAGGACATAAAGCAGTGGAATGACATTGTTCATTCCGTAGTCCTGGCGACTGACAAATAACGTGGCCTCCTCAAAGGGCCTGAGCAAACGGCAGGTGTCACGCATGAGCTGACACTGGCTGAGATCGAGGTTACACAGGGGAGTACTCCTGTCTACTTGGATCATCTTAAAAAAATCGTTTATGGCCTTTTTCTGTTCGTATAGTCGGTCCAACATATGGAGGGTGGAATTCCAACGGGTGGAAACATGGCATATCAGCCTATGTTGGGGGATGCAGTTCTGCCGCTGCAGCTCAAGGAGGGTGTACTTTGGGTGTACGAGTGGCTGAAGTGTATGCAAAGTTTCCTGGTCATTTTTAGGATGGGTGGAAGACTTCAGGAACCGCTTGACAACCAGATTGAACACGTGTGCCATGCAGGGTGCATGGCTCAGCCCTCCTTGACGCAGCGCAGACACCATGTTCTTCCCTTTGTCGGTCATCGTGTTTCCGATTATCAGTTGTCACAGAGAAAGCCAGGATTCGATTTCTTGCTTAAGGACACGGAGCAGTTCCTCCCCTGTGTGACTCAGTTTGCCCAGGTAAACGAGGTGCAGAACAGCGTGACACCGCCGTGCCCTGCACATGTGGTATGCTGGAGGGGCACTGTGAATTGTCCCTGCAGTGAAGGCTGAGGACACGTGGAGGATGAGGAGGCAGAGGGGGACATTGTCAGAGGACCAACGGCGTGAGAACGAGGAGGCAGAAGTGGCATCACCTGGGTGATGCAGCGGTTGCTGCAGCAGGCTGGACCACCACATCGGAAACCACGGTTCCCCCAGGCTACTTTATGGTGAGTAGGTGATTTTACCCCCAACACTATGCACTGACTGACTTCTACTGCCCCTGCCTCTGTGAACCCGTGCAACGCTAATTCCCGGGCAGGTAGGCTCCTGCGAAGCGGGTGGTCTACCCCGGGCACATTTGGCTACTGATCTCCCACTGCTGCCACCCTGCTAACTCCCGGCCACGCTAGCGACTTGCTGGCTTCACCGCTGCCTCATG
Source organism: Bufotes viridis (assembly GCA_033119425.1). Taxonomy (NCBI): domain Eukaryota; kingdom Metazoa; phylum Chordata; class Amphibia; order Anura; family Bufonidae; genus Bufotes; species Bufotes viridis. The sequence continues at coordinate 282,998,158 of CM065590.1, forward strand.
GGCAAGCTGCCACCTTCTTCACCCGATGATGATGAAGCCCCTTCATCAGCCGGCTCCCAAGTACAATCAGCTACATCATCCTCATTGAGTACTGTCTGCACGTCACTGATGTCCATCTCAACCGTCCATCTGGGTCAGGAGTCTGACTGTTCACAACACCAGCTCCCACGCCATTCTCCTCATCAGTACTTGCCCGCCTAGTAGAGGAAGCAGCGGGTGTTCCCTCCACATCTTGGCTTGCCAGTAGCTGCTGACTGTCTTCTTTTTTTTTTTTTATCAGATCGTTTTTATTATTAATTCAATTACATGTAAAAAAATAATAAAAACATCATACATTTCAAGTATGTCAGAGAGTAAGTCTCAACCAATCAATATAAATGCATATTGACAAATATATATATAACATGAATTCTTTCCCTTGAACCCATTAAGTCGCCAGACTCTGGGCCTCGGCCTGGCGCCCCCCGACAGGTCCAGCTCAACACTCAGTGGTGAGTAATTCCGACAGTATTCTAGGTAAATAATCAGACATGCGTACTAGTGGGTAAATAAGTGAGTTTGCCAGACCAATATCTATTCTGGAGAGGGACAAGCAACAAGAATATAGTTTCTCCTCTGGGTGAGCTTCCCTCCATACATCCGTCAATCCCACATCCCGTATCAGTCTACCGAAAGGGGGTTTCCTTGTCAGTCACAGCTCCTGATGTCACCCTACATCTATCCATTTCTTCATTCACTACTCTATTAAAGTCCCCAACAATCAGGCCCGGGATATCAGGATATTCTGCCATGAACTCCAACAACATCCGCAGACTCACTGAGGTATACGGCGGAGGGATATAAATCGCCACCAACACCAAATTTACTCTATTTATCACACAATAGATTAATACAAACCTACCCTCCAAATCCACAAGTTCTCTCAGACATTCAAACCGAATATTTTTATTTCCCAGTATACTAACTCCCCTGGAATACACAGAGAAAACCAAGTGCACAGAATAGCCAACCCAAGATTTCTGAAGCAACTGCACTCTTGATTTTGTCATGTGTGTTTCTTGTAAGCAACAAATGGCAGGCTGATGTCTCAATAAGTACTGAAAAATACTGTGCCGTTTGGTGACCTCCGCCATTCCCCGCACAATCCAACTAAGCACCTTCGTCAGAGATGCCATTACAACTCTGTAATGTACATAAATGTCTGACAAGTGTCCCCATGGGCCTACCTCTATGATGTTCCACCACCAATATTAGACCGCAAGGTCTTAAGTTTTATTCTAGGTTGTCGTTTTCACCATATCAAATCCCTAAATATCGAATTAAACTTGTTAAACCTGTCCCTTGGCAGCCAGACCAGGGCATTATGAAGAACATACAGTATAAAAGCTGCGGCATTAATACCATCTTAAGAAGATTCGTCCTCCTAACCACTGACAAGTAGAATTTACTCCAGGCCTTAACATTATTGTGAAATTTAGTTAGTAAAGGAGTAAGACTTAAAATCTTTAATTTTAGGAGATATGTTAATTCCCAAATATTTAAATGTCTCTACACATCGGATATTCCTGTCAGTTATTACTTGTGATCAAGACTGACTATCTTTGAGCATAAGTGCAGATTCGTGGCAATTAATTGTTAAACCAGACAGCTGCCCAAACCTATCAATAAGAGACATTACAGCAACTAAAGATGTCGATGTATCACCCAGAAACAGTAGGGTGTCGTCTGCATACATCGCCACCTTATTGTGTACTGTATCATAAAGAAACCCCTGTATATCATGAGACTTACGCACTGCAGCAGCCAGTCGCTCCATTGCCAGAACACACAACATTGGCGACAGTGAAATGGGCCTGTAACAGTCTGGAAGTTTTGGGTCCATTTCAGGGTTTGGGAAGAACTACAATTAGCGCTTCTTACATGGAGGCCGGTAGATAGCCCACCTCCAGGGAGTGATTGAGTACTTTCAACAGTTCCGGGAGTAATGTATCTAGAAATTTCTTATATATCTCGACAGGGAAACCATCCAACCTGCCAGGATCTATAATAATAACGTTCTGACAAGTCAACCGTCAGCAAGTGAGATAATAAGTGATAGTATAATTAAAGCGAATCACCGAATAGTTGTATCACCATAAAATATAACTTTTAATTAGATTGTTAAAAAGGTTTCAGAATCAAGGAATCTCTTATCCGAGTAGGGGGAGTGGCAATTGGACCAGCGAGCCAGAAAATTCTGTCCCTGGTCTGTCCGCTATGCACTATAAGCCCTGCGTACAAAACGGAATAGCCGCCCCAATAGGGGCGATCCCGTGTCAGGAACCTCCTAGAATCCCTAATGAGGCCCTGCCACAGGATAGTACCCACCACCTATGTGAAGTGTGTTGGTCAAAACGTCCGTCAGTAGTCAAAAAGATACACTCTAAACTGGGGAATCACACAGAGTGCGAGGCACAAATCAGATATATAGTTCCTCTCACTCCTAGCGACTCTCCCAGCTATCCAAATTACTGTTCAGACATGATATATATATAAAGATGTAGAGTAGTCCCAAATAGGTATACAAGTTCCCGACGCGTTTCACTGCAACCGTATATTATGTTGAAGATCATCAGGGGACATATACATATAATAAGGGTGTCTATATCAAAGACAACCCAGAGTGACAAAATTGGACCAAAATAATACAAAAGTTTGCCACAGTGACCGGTAGAGAATGTCAGTCTCAAGGATATACCTAGACAAGAGGAGAAGATAATACCAAATATGAACCATTCAGAACAACTTAAAGGGTTAATGATAGTGACCAAATAAAGCCAGTGCTCAAAGATAAAGTGTAGTCACTTCCCTTAGCCATCAAACGGTCTAATGGACAAGCTATCCAAACTGTGGATGCAGTCAGGTCCAAGGTTGTAATCTTCTGGGTTCTGGTGTCTCCTCTTGCTGGGGCCGGTCCAGCAATAATATACGGTTGTAGTGAAACGCGTCGGGAACTTGTATACCTATTTGGGACTACTCTACATCTTTATATATATATCATGTCTGAACAGTAATTTGGATAGCTGGGAGAGTCGCTAGGAGTGAGAGGAACTATATATCTGATTTGTGCCTCGCACTCTGTGTGATTCCCCAGTTTAGAGTGCATCTTTTTGACTACTGACGGACGTTTTGACCAACACACTTCACATAGGTGGTGGGTACTATCCTGTGGCAGGGCCTCATTAGGGATTCTAGGAGGTTCCTGACACGGGATCGCCCCTATTGGGGCGGCTATTCCGTTTTGTACGCAGGGCTTATAGTGCATAGCGGACAGACCAGGGACAGAATTTTCTGGCTCGCTGGTCCAATTGCCACTCCCCCTACTCGGATAAGAGATTCCTTGATTCTGAAACCTTTTTAACAATCTAATTAAAAGTTATATTTTATGGTGATACAACTGCCAGGATCTAGACAGGAGCTTCTGGGACACACGTCTCACTCCATGTACCCTCAGGCCCCGCCCCCTCTGCTGACTGTCGTCTAGTAGCTCGTCCTCACTGTATAGTGGAGCTGAGCCCGTAGCATATAATACTTCTGTGACTGAGGGAGCAGAAAAGGACAGAGGCAGGTTGAGGACAGGTGAGGGCACAGGGCCTGCTCCTGGGCCATGCCAACTAAGGGTTGTGTCTGACAAACCCACCGACTCTTGGCTGGGGTTGTCTGATGTCACTTGCGACAAAGTCGAAGATTGAGTCAACCATTCAAGAACCACAGGGTTGCTGGTCAAGACACGACTGCTAGCTGACACTGGGAGCTCAGGCCTCTCGAAGTGACCCCTGCTGCCATGGCCCCTTACTCTGCTGCAACCTATGCCTGCGCCAGAAACATTTAGGCCTTTGCCACTCCCCTGTGCAGTGCCTGGTATACTGTTAGATCAAATAAATAAATAAAAAGGAAATTAAAACACCCAAAAAAAGTCGGTAATTTTCTCACTTCACCACACAACGGCTAATAAGCCTTTTTTTCCAACTAATACACACAAAAAAGGCTTTAGAACATATAACTGCACCGCTGAACAGAAAATATATTTTACTTTTGCCACTAATACACCACAAAAAGGGCTTTGTAACATATAACTGCACCGCTGAATGGCAAATAGGCGCTTATTTTTTTCCACTTATACACACCACAAAAGGTTGTAGAACATATAACTGCACCACTGAACGGCAAATATATTTTACTTTTGCCACTAATACACGACAAAAAGAAGCTGTAGAACATATAACTGCACCGCTGAATGGCAAATATATTTTAGGGCTGTGACATCACAGGGCTGGCTGGCTGCTGATTGGCTGCATTCATAGCATTATGGGTGATCCCGCCTTCCCACAGTTCCTTGCTCTATGTCCTCACACGTGCAGCAGCCATTTTAGGAAAAATGTGATTCATTACCATGAAGCGGGAGAAAATTCGGATTCGGTGTGAATCGAATTTGTCCTGAAATTCGGATCGAATTACACTTAGTCAACTTCGATTTACTCATCTCTAACTTAGACCTTCTGATAAGTGACATACTTGAACTTAGAAAATGATAATAACGTCGTCCCCTCAACTATTATTCATTTCTTCCTCGAATTTTCGAATGACTTTACCTGTTAGATCCTTTTCCATTTCTTTCTGCAATAATTCAATCTATTGGCTTCCATAATTAAATCCATGAACTCTAGAGAAAAATTTTTTGCCACTTCTTACCATTTTTCCTTCAGATCCTTATCTTCCCACCCAAAGCTAGGGAATTTTTGAATTCTCAATCCTTGTGGAATAATTATTCTGTCTTCATACACATTCACACTGTGTGCAGTCTGACATTCAGCATAAACCATTCCTGTCTTCCAAATAAGAGGACTGTTCTTTGTAGTCTAACTTGCTTATTGTTAAAACATGAGTATTTGAGCTATAAGAATACAAATAGCAAGTATAAGTATAAAGCATAGCATAGCATGTACTATAACATTTACATAACACTGAAGCACATGGTAAAATGGCTGCCTAACATAGGACTACATGTCTAACAGTTATAACCAGGGCTCTTTTTCTGGCGGAACGCACCGGAACGGCGTTCCGCCACCTTTCATGCCGACATTTTCACATCGCAGCCTGCGATGCATCGGCAGGGAGGGACTGGGAGGAGGAGCTGGAGGCCGGCGGCAGGTGACAGGAGATGAACGCTTCCACTGTGGAAGCGTTCATCTCCATATTGATCTGTATCGCCGTCCTCTGGACAGCGATACAGATCGCTGTGCTGTGCTGTGCGGCAGGGGAGGGAGACGTCTCCCTTCCCTGCTCCTCTGATAGGCTGCGGGCCTTGTGCCGGCAGCCTATCAGAGCGATGCAGCAGGCGGCGCGATGACGTCATCGCGCCGCCTGAGCAGTACTGAGCGGGACACAGGCCGGAAGAGGCCTGCATCACAGCGCTCCAAGAAGGTAAGTATGGGTGGGTGAGGGAGCCTACACATGAATTTGGGGGAAGAAATGGAGCCTGTGGGGAGGGAAGGGAAGAAAATGAGCCTGCACATGAATGGGGGGAGAAAATGAGCCTGCACATGAATGGGGGAGAGAAGAAAATGAGCCTGCACATGAATGGGGGGGGGGAGAAAATGACCCTGCACATGAATGGGGGGGGGAGAAAATGAGCCTGCACATGAATGGGAGGGGGAGAAAATGAGCCTGCACATGAATGGGAAGGGGGGGGGGAGAAAAGGAGCCTGCACATGATGGGGGGGGGGGAGAAAAAGAAGCCTGCACATGATGGGGGGGGGCATAGAGGAGACTGGCACATGATGGGGGGTGGCAGAGCGGAGACTGGCACATGATGGGGGTGGCAGAGCGGAGACTGGCACATGATGGGGGGTGGCAGAGCGGAGACTGGCACATGTTGGGGGGAAATGGCACTTATTACTGGCACATCAGGGGGGAGATTGGAGAGGCACTTTTCACTAGCACATGATTGGGGGGCACTATGGGGACAGGACATTATATGGGGGGCTCTGGGTGGTACTAGTATTATCGGGGGGTTTATCGGTTTCTGCAGTGTAGTATTGAGCAGCACAGCGGCACAGTATTGGGGGTAGTAGGATAATATGTCCAGAAAATGGGAGGATGATGGAAAAGTAGTAACTAAGATTTATTTTGTTGTCAAACTGCAGAGACGAAAACTGTTGGTCTGGTCTGAAGGTCTGAAAGGAGAAGATGAGGACAGAGAACATCTACATCACAGGAGACGTCACTGGATGTAAGCGGTAAGTGGGGCTGTATTTCTGTAGTGATCAGAGCAGGGGCGTATCGATCGCCGGATGTGCCCCTCCCGAGACCAGGCTCTGGACCCGCCACTGCGCCGGACTGGCCTGTGCCCAGTGGCGGGCCCACTTGACATTAGGCAAGTCATCAAGATTAGACTAAGTGAGCGGGGCCCTAGAAATTCTTCTACATGGGGCCCCGCTCACTTAGACTAATCCTGCCTAACCTGAATGTAGGCATAATAAAAATTATTTTTCATGCAGCCTGCTGGGATGGACTTTCATAGCCCCCCCAAATTTTACTTGCATCCCTGTTCTCTAAAGGGGCGGTTTTAGGGGGCGGTCCTAGGGGTGGGTAGGGGCGGTCCTAGGGGTGGGTAGGGGCGTGGCCAAGAGAGGGGGGTAAGTTCCACCACCTTTTCTCTGAGAAAAAAAGCCCTGGTTATAACAACTTCCCTGAGTAACAATTATAACTAGCCAAACAGCTCTGCATAACATAATGTCCCTGAAACAAAGATAGATCTCTTAACAGATACGCTTTTACAAGGATAGTAGATTTTAAGAAGGAGATATGCAGAAGGACAGCTCCGCTGATGTGCCCTGGTGACTGCAGGCTTCTCTTTCCCAAGATGCTTTGCACCACCCACAATGCAGCAGTCTTTGTAACAAGAAAAACAAAGTGCAATAAAATTTAACACCGCTAGATGGTGCTATAACCACACTAATCACTGACAAATACCAACTCTTGCAGACGTGATCTGAAATAATTTTCCCTAACCCTGCTAGGCAAAACAATAATCTTTTTGTTTTTATAATTTTCTAGAGATGCTTTATTTTTATGACAAAGGTTTTTATAGTTTCTCATAATTCCTGCTCCCTTAAGTGTAGTATCGTTTAAAACCAAATTTGTTTCCCTACTGAAAATATTATTGGCTCCATGCTTGTTCTCTGGCTCCTTTATTCATAACTTGGACTGTAAATCTGAACTTAGCAAATGAGAATAACGCCGTCCCCTCAACGCGCATTTCGCATTATTGCTTCTTCAGGAGGAGAGGAAGAGAGGGAGAGGGGACAGTGTTATTCTCATTTTCTAAGTTCACGTATGTCACTTATGAGAAGGTCTAAGTACTGCTATATTTGTTTATATCATCTCTACATCATGTATTAGAATGTATGGAAGGATAGGATAGGTAGAAGGGACATCTACTGAGGCGACATTTTACCGCCCTAATATACCTCATGATATGTCCCTTACCTAAGCCATTCAAACAAACAGCTATATAAGAGGAAGCTTGTTACTGCTCACAGGAATTAAATAGATTTTTATAGTATTAATGGACTATTTCATGAATATAAATTAAGCATGGAAGATGAGATACGACACCATATATTTGCATTCCTACTGTAATCATGGTATAATCTTTTTAATTGTGTCTAATAAAAAGATTTTTTAAGGAACTTGATAGTACTCATTTGTGTTTGGGTTAAATAATTTATTAAGACTAGCGTTTTAGACGTCAGTCTTAATAACCCCAGCATTGGCAGTGGATCCGCCAAAGTTATGTGGAGGTGCCAGCCTCTACATAACTTTGGTGTATCCACCACTGGTCTAAATGTACACCAGCTTCCTTGCCAGAAAACTGACGTACATCAGTTCGTAAATGACCCCCCTATGTTCCTATAGAGGTCTCCATAGGAGCCTATCTGCAGCAGCCTCGGCTCATTCAGAAGGACCATGGGTGCCACACACAATATCTGTCTCTCCCAATCCCTGCTAGGGGAGCGGTTGCACTCCGGAGAGCTCACATTTGACCATAGAAACTGTGGGGTTAAATGTCTGCAATCAAGGTTATCGATGGTCATAGACATTAGCCTGGGTGTCTGCTTTTTAAAAGAAGAGACACTGGTACCAATGGTGCCCGCTGTGCTTGTGAGTGGTGCTATCTTTAAAGATGGGAAGAGGTTAAGCAAAGTTTCAAGGGACCCTACAGAAGGTCAACACCCACAGTATGTGCAGTAAGAATCTCACTGTATATGTTGTATATTGTACTATACTATGTGAACAATAGTGGCAGCGACGGGTTAACTGCTTCATAATGTGGCAAAGCCTGGGTTGAGTCAGAGGTTAACGTGGGGTCATGCCACTTACATCCCCACACAAGCCAGCACATTCCAGGGGAAATAAATAGAAGTTTAGGGAGAGGCAATTTACTCTGATAAATACTGTTGGCAAGACTATATGTCACGCTGTGTGTGGCAAGGAAAGGGATAATGTAATTGTGGAGGAACAATGCAGAGTGTGCATAATGGTTTTTGGGGATAAAATACCACAATTTCGGAGAGCCTGTTAGAAACTGCTTATATTGTGCAAAACCATGCCACAAGATGCCTTGATGTCAATCATAGCTTGGCCATCTTTACTGCTGCCACCTTGAGGAGACTTCAGCACAGGGCCAGGAAGACGCAATCACGGCCACGTTTGCAGCGGCCCAGCCTCAGAGGCCGTTAAGCCTGAAGACTATAAGGCAGTGAAACGGTGCAAGAGGTCACAATTACATCACTGTGACCTCCTGGATGGGGGTCTCGCATGATCACAGCATTGCACGAGATGCATGCGCCAGGACGCGACAACACAGTCCACAGCTTAGGCTACTTTTACATCTGCGCTTTCCCTTTCCGCTATTGAGATATGACACAAAAGAAAATGGATCCGCCGCTGTTGACTTACAATGGTTTTAGAGATGGCTCTGTCATGGCTATTTTAGAGATAATACAACCGGATCTGTTCATAACGGATACAGACGGTTGTATTATCATGACGGAAGCGTTTTTACTGATCCATGATGGATCCAGCAAAAACACAGATGTGAAAGTAGCCTTAGGCTGTGCCCTGCATTGCAGATGGCAGGGGGGGAATGGGAGTAAGGTAAGTGTTTTTTTTTTTATACCACTACGGAGAGCACCAAAGGTGGGAGGGTGGCACTATGAGGGGCATTATCTAATGGCACTACAGGAGGAACATTATATTGGCACTACAGGGGGCATGGAGGAGTATTACATACACTACAGGGGGGATCGTTATCTACTGGCATTGTATATATATTGGGCACTATGGGAGAACACATATACTGCCACTATGGGAGGGTGGATGGAGGAGCATATATATTGGAACAACAAGGGGGCATTATACTACAAGGGGTGCTACAGGGGAGTTATAACTGCAAGGGGGCACTGGAACTGCAGGGGGGGATTTTTTAAATACTCGGGGCACTTTAGTTATTTTTTTATTACTGCAGGCACAGTGCTGGGAGAGAGCAGCAGGATGACAGTGGCCTGTATAAATTTTGGACTATCTGTAAACACGGGCGGATTGGAAAAAGAAAGTGGCCCCATTTTGTAGTTGGGTCCAAATTGACAGAAGGCAGGGACAACATTACCATATTGCAGCACATTATACCACCCCAAAAGAGCCAAATACCACAGTGCATGTCAATATACTGCCACAACATTTCAAAATACATCCCTAAAGACTGCCACTGGTTAGCCAAAAGAAGGACTCAGGAGCCCCCATGGGCATTGGCCCACCGGCAAGTTTCCCTGTAGAGTTTATGGCCAATCCGCCCCTGTCTGTATACATAGAAATGTTCTGTATTTAACAACCAAAAAATGCCATTAAAAATGCCATGATAGATGTCAATGTTATGTGAATCAAGCCTTATACAGTCTTCAAGTAATTGGGCCAATTGAGTGCAGTGTTAAATCCATTCTATCACCACTTGAATCTGGGTTGCCGTGAAGAGGCCAGTGGGCTTATACAGTTGAGTCAAAATGTGCACTAATAACCTTGTGTGTATTTCCTTGGCAATAAATCAGGTTAAATTTGGATGTGTGGACCATGTTCCCTTTCTCCTGTTTGAAATGTAGAAAGCAGTCATTATATGTCTCAATGGCATGTCTGAAGATGTTTAAAGGGAGCCTTTCACCTCAAAAACCCATTTTTCAACACTCACATCTTTCTCTGCAAAATTGCCCCCACATTAAAAAGCTTCTTACTCTATTGCTGTACCTCCTACAGATCTTCAGAAAATCACTTTAATTGCAGATGTCAATCACAGTTGAAGTTATGAAGATGAGCGTGCGGCCTGGGCACCCGTCGTTATGACGCCGCCACTGGGCACCTTCAACTGTCATTGACATCTGCAATTAAAGTGATTTTCTGAAGATCGGTAAGAGGTACAGCAATAGGGTAAGAAGCTTTTTAATCTGGGGGCAATTTTGCAGAGAAAGATGTGAGTGCTGAAAAATGGGTTTTTGGGGTGAAAGACTCCCTTTAAATTGTGGCAGTGGAGCTGCCAGAAGGCCATAGGAAGGCCATTGAAGTGGCATATCTCACCCAGAGCAAGCTGGGTGAGAACAAGAAAGGTTGGGAAAATAGTTTTTCCCACTGTCTGCAGCAGTCAGGCTGGTAATAGGGATAATTAGCAGCCAGCTGAGGAGCTTGGATTAATGTGGGTTGAGCTCCTCAATCAGGGCTCCCAGTCTGGGAAAGGAGCAGGCTGTGTCAAGGCCTGTGGGAGCCGGGACCCTCTAACCCTGTGTGTGGGGTAGGCACTGGTGATGTGTCTTGGGGAGCTGGGTGGTAGACCCAGATCCTGATAGAGAGATAAAGACTGTTTAGTCAGTGGCCAGACGGCCGAGGATTTATTTTTATGATTTTGTTGTACTGCTGTTGTGACAATAAAGCTGGTCGTGGCCAGTTTGCACCCGAATCTACAGTGGTGGTGTGGCTTCTTGATGTGTGCCAACCGTCTAAGGCGTTAAGACGGCGATCTGGAAGAGCTCAATGACCCCGTGTTGTTACATATGGTGGAGGTATGCTATGGCATGAAAATGGCACACAAAGCTGGGTGCTGCAGAGATAAAAGGGCAAAGACATCAGGTTGCTAAGGGCACCAGGAAGCGTTGCCTGTGCTGAATGCTGCGGGATTGCTGGACGGAAAGTGTCCGTGCTGAAAAGTTTAAAAAAAAAACCTGTTGGTTGCTAGGGGCAACGACGAGACAGCAGCTGCTGCGGAAAGTTGTTTTTTGCTGTGTGTGAAGTTAAAGGGCCAGAAGCCTTTTTTGTCCAGTGGAGCAGGTGCTGCTTATAAGAGTGTGGACTATTTTGCTGTGGTGTGAGTAAAACTTCAGTGAATTAAAGGGCCAGTAGCCCAGCAAATGGGACTAGTTGCTGACAATTTTTCCTGCTACTATGGGTCTTGTGGAAGAGTACGTCCGGCGGCGCTGGCGCATACAGCAGGGAGAAGAAATGGCCATAGCAATTGGCTATACTAAAAATGAATTGGCAAAATTTGATGCAGAGCGAGAGGCTCTGGAGGCGCAATTGCAGCTGGCCCTGAGGAAAGGGTTCTCAACGCTGTATGGTCACTGTGCAAAAGTACCAGAGGTCGGTCGTGTGTCGGGAGTTCTGGAGGAAAGACGAAAGGTGTGCCGTTGCCAGGGGCAACCGTCGGGAAGATAAAGAGATGGCGAGCGGTGTGATTTAAGGAGTTCCTATATTCCCTGCGACTGTGCAGGATTATTAAGGGTGTGGCTGGAATGACCGTCCAGGAAAAGTCTTAACCACAGGCCAAGTTGTATCAGGTAGCAACTGTTGGAGTAAGGAGTCTGCAGGTGACCATGGTACCAGGAATCAAGGGCAGGTCTCCAAAAGCTGGATTTTGGAGGATGATCTCGGTAGAGATATCCGTGGGATGCTCTCGTCTCCCGAGACTGCCGAACCGGTGACAACAAACGGTAAGACTGTTCCTGATATTAATTATGTGGCAGACCCAGTGATGGTGAGGAAGCGGCAGTTGATACCTGCTGGACTGGTGAGTGATAAATTGCCAAGGCGAGGAACTGTCTCGGAAATATGTGACATTGGGAAAAAAGCAGTGTCTGAACAGGCGGGTAAGCCTGTTGTGATTATTCCCCCACAGGAATCTGGAGGGGAGAAGGCTTTTGTGTCACGTAAGCTGCCCATGATCAAAGCAAAAAAAATGGGTGGCACTATGAAAAATAGCAGTCCAGTCCAAACGTTGTTGGACGCAGGAAGCCAGGGGAGCCTGGTACGTGCCAGCATGGTTGCTGGGGACTATGTGCTGGACAATTGTGCGGATAAGAAAGACTATCTGATGGTTTTCACTGAGCGTGAGGCTCTAGTAGGAACTGGGACTGATGAACTTGATATGGCAAATAAAGTTATGCATGACATGATGTGGGGCAATAGGGACACTTCTGTAGAAAGTGGTGACGCTCCTGCAGAACCTATACCTGTCCCTTTAAGTAAAGGTGTAAGGGAAAGGACCATTGAAAACAGTTGGGTAGTTGAAGATGATGTCATGTGCAAGACATGTCATGTGCAAGACATGATGATGACATGCCTTTTCTCTTGCAAAGCGATGGTACCATATTTGCCGAAAAGCATAATGTTATTGTGGATAATGTGAAGGAGCTGCACATAGAAAACAAGTTTCTTGAAGTGCCTAATGATATGTGTGACGATGATATACCTGCTCCTTTAAAGGGTGTGATCAGGGGAGAAGCTCCCTCTGTTGGTAAAAATGTGGATGGTATAAAAATGCTAATTGATGTTGAGAGCTCACAACTGAGGGCAACCACTGTGAAAAATGTGCAAGTACATGGGGCAGTCCTAGAGGGTGTACCACACGTACTAGAAGTGGATTTGCAGTCTCCACAGGTTTCTATGATTAATAAAATGTCCCAGATGGGGATTAGCTCATCGGTGCCCCTAGAGGACAGGATTGAGAATGACACGAGCGGTATAGATAACGCAGGTTCTGTGACCGATAGTAACTCGGAGAGAGAGGCTTCCATGTTGAGGTCTTGCCAAACTAAAGTGGTTACTAGTAGCGACCATATGACTGTTATATCTGACGAGACGAGAGTTCAGTCGGGTGACGTGAGCCTAGTGTCTGAAGCTCATATCCAGTCAGTCTTGGATAACCTAACAGGACAGTACAGCTGCAAACAGGAGGCTGATCTCACTCTCGCCACACGGTCCCTAGATATGATAAAGAAGGGACTAGCTGTCGTCACAGAGTCACTAAAGAAGGCTGCAGAAGGGTCAAAAGAGGAGACCCCAGAAAAGATGAGTGAACTGAAGGGTCTACCGCCTGGTGTCCTGGGGAAGGAAAAAAACTCCAGAAAGACACAAAAGTCTATAGTAGACCTCAACAATGGGCTTGAAGAGTCCCTGGGTGGAAATCCCACAGAGTGTCTAAGGAAGAATGGTGGTACCCCTACAACTGCTGTTACACCAGAACAGAGTGAAGAGCAGCTGGAACAGACGGCCCAAGAGTGGGGAGCTGCTAACAAGCTGGTGCGGAAAACTAAGAAGAAGACCAAGGCCCTCTCCTTGGCTAGAGCCCTTGAAGAAGCGCTTGAGGAGCGTGACGAATTTGACGAGGCTGAACAGGCAACTCAGAGCAGAGATGGAGGATCTCATGAGCTCAAAGGAGGACGTCGAGAAGAACGTCTATGAGTTGGGGAAGTCTCAGCGCGCTCTTGTGCGGCAGGTGAAAGAAAAGGAGAAACCTGAAGAGGAGGATTCTCTGAAAGAGGCCAAGAAGGCAGAGCCTGTTAAGAATGGGTCTGGAGATGGTGGCGCTGCAGTACCAACCGAGGCAGAGAAGATGGATGATCTTTCTGCTGAACCCGTTGATGGGGCTGATGTGGATGCAGAAGCCAAGAGACTCGTGGCGGGGTGTAGCCAAGACTTGGTCATGCAAGACATTACTTCAGCCAGCAGTCTGCTGAGGAAGAAATATGAGGGGACTGACACCCACCATAAAGATGTTGTCTACTGCTGTGAGGTGGCTATCGTAGAGCCTGCACAAGAGGAGAACAGTTTCCGGAGTGAACCTCTGGAGGGATTGCCAGAAGACGACGAGTCTGGTGAAGACCCTGATGTCCCCGGTGCCTCTAACCTTGATGAGAAAGAGGAGGAGCTAAGAATGCAAGTATGTGATGCTGTGTCCGAGAAGGATGAAAAGGCTATCAAAGTGACTGAAGACTCCGAAAGAGACTCAAAGGCTGAAGAAGCTGAGGCTGATGAGTTGGAGTGGGAGAAATCCTCGGATGGTCCCAAGACCAGAGATAAGACTGAAAAAGAGTCTGCCAAAGTGGGGGAACAGTTCATTCGAGAGTTGCAGCAGTCCAAGAAAGGACATGAGGAGCATGTGCTGATGCCAAATGTGGAGAGAAAAAGAAAAACTAAAAGAGAGAGGCCATGGGTGCGAAAGCGCATCATCCTCACTCGTGAAAGAGTACCGGGTCATGAGATGGGCAAGAAAATCCCGTAGGTCTTATCTGCCCTGTACTAAACTCATGCGGGTCACAAACCAGGCGCTATTGGCCTGGGTCTGGCAGAATACGGGGAAGACTGTAGGCCAGGTCGATGCCCTCTCACGAGCATCTTGGTTGGATGCTAGTGTTAACCCCTACGGGGTTGAACAAAGGGGGGGATATGTGGCAGTGGAGCTGCCAGAAGGCCATAGGAAGGCCATTGAAGTGGCATATCTCACCCAGAGCAAGCTGGGTGAGAACAAGAAAGGTTGGGAAAATTCGTTTTTTCCCACTGTCTGCAGCAGTCAGGCTGGTAATGGGGATAATTATCAGCCAGCTGAGGAGCTTGGATAAATCTGGGCTGAGCTCCTCAATCAGGGCTCCCAGTCTGGGAAAGGAGCAGGCTGTGTCAAGGCCTGTGGGAGCCGGGACCCTCTAACCCTGAGTGTAGGGTAAGCACTGGTGATGTGTCTTGGGGAGCTGGGTGGTAGACCCAGATCCTGATAAAGAGGGAAAGACTGTTTAGTCAGTGGCCAGACGGCCGAGGATTTATTTTTATGATTTTGTTGTACTGCTGTTGTGACAATAAAGCTGGTCGTGGCCAGTTTGCACCCGAATCTACAGTGGTGGAGTGGCTTCTTGATGTGTGCCAACCGTCTAAGGCGTTAAGACGGCGATCTGGAAGAGCTAAATGACCCCGTGTTACAAAAGCTAAAGATATCCTTTAAAAGAGATCTATGATGGAAAACACGTCTTTTTAAGACTATCATCCGATGTTCTAATTAGGGTACTTTCACACTTGCATTTTTGATTTCCGGCATAGAGTTCCGTCATCGGAACTCTATGGAAAAATTCTGATCAGTATTATCCCCATGCATTCTGAATGGAGAGAAATCCATTCACTATGCATCAGGAGGTCTTCAGTTCAGTCACTGAACGTTTTTTGGACAGAGAAAATAGCGCAGCATGCTGCGGTATTCTTTACGTCCTGGGATGCAGAGCAAAACGGATCCGTCATGACCCACAATGCAAGTCAATAGGGACGATCCGTTTTTTTCTCTGGTAGAATCTGCCACAATAGAAAACCAAATCCGTACAAAATCCGTTTTGGCAATGTTAAAACATAAAGTTACTACAAGCGGATCCGTTCAAACGGATGCACACTGTTGTATTATCTGTAACTGAAGAGTTTTTTTTCTGGCATAGAGCCCCGACGACGGAACTCTATGCCAGAAAACAAAAATGCAAGTGTGAAAGTACTCTAAGGCTAGTGTTTTTTTGTCTGGCTGAATCCTGGCATGTTGGAAACAGGCCAGATTCCCTCAGGGTCCCATTATAGTCAACGGAGCCTGGTGGTGCTTCGGCAGTTTCCCGCTATGCCAGATGTGATGAACTGCCGGTCGATTGTCGAGCGCTAGTGTTATACTAACCTTAGACTAACTAAGTGGGTTCACTAAAGAAAAATTACTGTGCAGTATGCCAACTGCCTAATTGAAAGAATGGAACAGAAAGGATCAAGTTATTATTTTATTAGAGAGATGTGCCTTCTTTTTAACACATTCATGTTGCCTGTTATGTATAATTTATTTGTGGCATGCGCAACACTTTGGGATGTAAAATGGCCATGGCTAAGTAGAGTCGAAATTTTCAACACATTTATGAAATGTGACAGGCCCAGGGGGAAAGTGGTAGGAGTCTACATTTCACCTAGTTTCCTGTCTTAAGCCTCATTCATACGTCAGTGTTCCACGGACGCGTGCTGTCCGTGTTCTCCATGGACAGCAAACATCCCCATTATTTTAATGTGTGTAGCTACACATCAGTGATTTAGCACTATTCATGGGTCCATGTTTTTAGTACGGATGCATGCTCTATTTTATCCGTGTTCATGGATCCATCACGCCTATTATAGTTTATGGGACCATGATGCTTTGAAAAATTTCAGCTGTGTAGTGTGACAACACGGATGACACACGGACAGCAAAAAACAAACACAGATCCGTCACGGACAGTTTCCCGGAGGCATCACTGACCACCTTTTCATGGATTCACGGTCTGCCAGAGCCAATAAAACTGGCTGCTTGGACTGGACTGTGTTTTGCGTGCCAACAGCGCCTGTCTATCCCAGGAGAAGGCGATCCTGTGAGTTAATTCCGTTACACATAGAAGTTTTATGTCCTGAGTTAAGTCTGCTGCTCTTGCAAAACCAAACACTGACCCTGGGTTCAGATCTGAGCGTTCTAAAAACGCGCATATTTCAGCGCGTTTTTGCAAGTAGGAAACGCGCGTTCGTACGCGCGTTCTTGTGATTGACTACTGTGGTGTCAATCACAAAACGTGCGACAAACGCCCCAAGAAAAGCTCAAGTACTTGTTTATGCGTCGGGCGTTTTACAGCGCGTTCAAATGCGCTGTAAAACGCTCAAGTGAGAATCAGGGCCATGGGAAAGCATTGGTTTTCATGTGTTGAGCGTTTTACAGCACGTTTGAACGCGCTGTAAAACGCTCAGGTGTGAACTTAGGGTGAAGATGGAGGAAGTGGTTAAACAGCTGATCCAGGCTAACCTTCAGCTCCAAAATGCAAATGCAAACCAGCAGGAGACGAATGCTAACCAGCAAGAAACCAATCGATTGCTCATAGACACTACACAAACTTCAGGGAACAGCAACTGGTTAATAAAAGTCTGGTGGAGCGAAGCCCCAAGTCCGGGAAGAATCTATCTCTGCTGGTAGGAGAGTACAAGATTCCCTATAGGAAATAACCCTAAAGGATGATGTGGAGACATTTCTGGCATAAATTTATAACACAATTTATACCTGCACTTACTTGTGCTAAACCAAGAACAACCAAGTAATAAAAGCGTTCTGGAGTATTTTCAAGAATTTTACAAATTAATAAAAGTTAAAATTAATTAAAGTTAGAAAACTTAGACAGAAATAGTAAATCTTCCTAAATATTTTACATACAGCCTATATTAGCTCAATGTAAAGGGGTTTACTAATCTTTAGGATGGGTCATCAATACCAGATCGGCAGTGGTCTGACTACCAAAACTCGTCAATCAGCGCCACAACTAGTGCCTCTGAATCAAACCAGAGTTCAGTTTCAAGTTTAAAAGTGGCTTTCCACTTTAAAAATCAATTACCAAAGTTATTCAACAAAGTCACGTGCGACTTCGCGAATAACTAACTTCGGCTCTTCGGAGCCCTATACATTTTAATACTGTACAGAGACGGATCTCTGTACAGTTTACTCCGAAGTTTTGAAGAAAGCGAATTCGGATGTAACATCACCAGTTACGGCCACCCTGCAATCCATCGGTGGTGCTCGTGCTTGCACACTACAGGAAAAGGTGCCGGCCTCTCTGGTGGCTTGGTCCATGGGAGCTCAGATAGGCTGGTGCTTTGAGGTCTCCTGTTATGGTATGGTAATATCCGTATGGTAGTAATATTTGGTCATGATTTAGCGGTATTAGAGTACAATCTTATTAGGATATATACATTTACATTAGTAAACAACCCTTTGAATTTACTTTTTAAAATTTTAGGGTGATGTAGTAGTGTAAAATTCAGTCCCCAAGAGCTGATCTCAGAGATAGCGACTGTAGGGCATGGGTGTATGTGCAGGCAGCGCCCTATTAATAAGATACAGGGCAATGGAGGTTATCCCGTTTATAGATGAGCTGTAGATAAATAAAGGTATATGAGCAAGTACATGTTTTGTGCTCTGAAATTGAACTGATTGATGTGGATGAATGCATCTAAATATAAGGCTATGTAAAGTAATGTACCTCCAAATACTGTCAACTTTGGCTGCACAACTTGCATTAAAAAGTTGTTCTATCATGGGACTGCCAAGATACCTATTTCTCTGGTCACTCCTCCCTTGCTGCTTTGTCACTGCCTTGCCGTGTCAATCAAAGCAGAGAGGGAGGGGCTGGCTACAAAAAAGAGCAGAGCTTGGGCAAGAGCAAAGGTGGTGCCCTTATTGCACTGAAGGACTAATCTGCATATTAGTAAAAAACATCATAACTTAGGAACAGATCCTCAGATCAACAAAAGAAAAACAACTTTTTAACTGCTTGCCGACCGCCGTACGCAGGATTGCGTCCTGCGGGAGGTCGGTTTATTCCTCCTGGACACATCGGTGCGTCCTGACGCGAGAGGACGCGCTGATGCACATGCGCAGTGTGCGCCATTGGCGCACTCGCATGTAACTGTAGTACAGCCTGCCAGCGTAGAAAAAAATGCATATCGGACGCTGTTTTATGAACAGCGTCTGATATGCCTGCTGCCTTCTCTTCTGGTGGTCCCTTTGCTTGGGACCACTAGAGGGAAAAAAAAAAAGAAAAAAGTGCACCAATCACCACACATCCCCCCCCCCCCCTGTCATTGATTAACCCCTGATCACCCATGTCACCCCCACGTCACTGATCACCCCCTATAAG
Organism: Bufotes viridis; assembly: GCA_033119425.1. Taxonomy (NCBI): domain Eukaryota; kingdom Metazoa; phylum Chordata; class Amphibia; order Anura; family Bufonidae; genus Bufotes; species Bufotes viridis. The sequence continues at coordinate 283,017,228 of CM065590.1, forward strand.
GCTCATTCAGACATCCGTATGTGTTTTGCGGATCCGCAAAACACGGACACCGGCAATCTGCTTTTCCCATTTTGCGGATCCGCACATTGCCAGAGCTATATAGAAAATGCCTTTTCATGTCCGCAATTGCGGACAAGAATAGGACATGTTCTATATTTTTGCGGATCCGCAATTCCGGATCCGAGCAGGACAAAGTCTGTCCCCATAGAATTGAATGTATACACAATTCCGTTCTACAAAATTTTGCAGAACAGAATTGCGGACGTGTGAATGAGGCCTAAGGGTCCCTTAGCGATCGCAGCTTTACAGCTTTCCCCTCTTTTTTTTTTTTTTTTTTTTTGCACATTTTTTAGATATTTTTTTCATCCACATTGATCAATGTGAATGAAGAAATCTGTGACGTTCATTTTTTTCTTTCAGCCCAGCGGCTGAACGGAAAAAAAAATTCTCATTACCCGTATGCTCAATATAAGGAAAATAGCAAAAACTCCTAATTTTGGCCATACGTGTAATGATTGCGGAGACCCTCAAATGCCAGGGTAGTGGAAAAACTTTACAAGTGACCCCATTTTAGAAAGTAGACACCCCAAGGTATTCGCTGAGGGGCATGGTGAGTTCATGGAAGTTTTTATTTTTTGACACAAGTTAGCGGAAAATGAAATTTTTTGAAAAAAAAAAAATTCCATTTCCGCTAACTTGTGATAAAAAATTCCATGAACTCACTATGCCCCTTAGTGAATACCTTAGGGTGTCTACTTTCCGAAATGGGGTCACTTATGGGGTGTTTCTACTGTCTGGGCATTGTAGTGCGTCAGGAAACAGGACAGGTGCTCAGAAAGTCAAAGTGCGGAAATTCACTTTTTTGCACCATAGTTTGTAAAAGCTATAACTTTTTTACCCAAACCAATAAATATACACTTATTGCATTTTTTTTTTATAAAAGACATGTAGAACAATAAATTTTGAGAAAAATTTAAATTGAAATATAGTGTTATTTGAAAAATTCTACAACAGAAAGCGAAAAATGTCGTTTTTTTGCAAAAATTTCATCAAAAAAAGTAAAATATCAAAAAAAGTAAAAATGTCAGCAAGAATGAAATACCACCAAATGAAAGCTCTATTAGTGAGAAGAAAAGGAGGTAAAATTCATTTGGGTGGTAAGTTGCATGACGGAGCAATAAACGGTGAAAATAGTGTAGTGCGGAATTGTAAAAAGTGGTCTGGTCATTAAGGGCGTTTAAGCTAGGGGGGCTGAGGTGGTTAATCAGGTCAATCACATCTATGTGTTTAAGCAGATGACAGATACCCTTTAACCCCATCCCACATTTGGACATAACTGTACTTCCAGATTGCATGTAATTTCACACAATCGGGCATACAGTTACACACAAACTGTTTACCGGGCTGTGACACTATAACGTCTGTAATAGTCTGTAACAAACAAAGTAGTGGGCACAACATAATGGGCATCACTGTGTCTAAAAACACCTGTACTATTAAAATATAAAAATGTTTTTTCAATACGCTCACCCAAAAATGTAATAAAACGTGATCGAAAAGTCACACACGCGCCAAAATGGTATCAGTAAAAACTAGAGATCATCCCATATAAAAGCCCCCACACAGCTCAGTAGACATAACTATAAAAAAGTAATGGGGTTCAGAATATGATGATGCAAAAAAAGTTTTAATTTATTTTTTCAGTATTTAGACATATGAAACCTATACATATATGGTATAGTTGTAATCGTGCTGACCCAGAGAATAAAGGGCACAGGTCAGTTTTGCCGCAAAAGGGAACGCCGTAGGGACAAAAACCACGTAAAACTGTGGAGGATTTTTTTTTTCCAATTCTACCCCATTTGGAATTTTTTTTCCCGCTTCCCACTATATGCCATATTAAATGGTGGCATTAGAAGGTACAATTTGTCCCGCAAAGAAAAAGCCATCATATAGATATGTGAATGGAAAAATAAGAAAAGTTATGGATCCAAGAAGATGGGGATAAAAATGAAAATGCAAAAAATGAAAAAAACTCCTAAGGGTTAAACACACATGTGCACTTAGCTTAACGATGCCGTTGCCAGGAGTCCGCACGGCGCCTAGTGCGCAGGCGCGGGATCTCGGCAGAGGGACGGGGAGGCATAAATTATTGCAGAGGAAGGCGGCGCTGGGCACCAGACAGCGAGGGGTGCGGCTGGGCACCCTGTATTAACGGACTTCCCCTTGGGCACCTTATGTGAGTGATTGACAGATTATAAAAATCATATTTATGTGGAAATAGAGCCACAGTGGAGCATTATAATGCCATTATAGGATTCAACTTATCAGTGTGGACATTGACATATGTTTAGCTTATGGGGGTAAAATCTGCTGACAGAATCCCTTTAAGGTCTTCATACGCTCCTGTATTCCTGGCATTGTTCTCCTGTATCCTGACCTCGGCTCTGCTTGTTTGACCTCGCTCCTTCTCATACCCTGTTGCTTGTCGTGATCTCCTGGTACTGACTTCCAGCTTGTGTTTGGACTCGCTCTTGTTTGCTCCCTGGTACTGAGTTGACTTCATGGTATTGTCTTTGGCTAGTTTGACTTGCTTTGTGTTCTGTTTGTCCTGTCTTTTGTTCCCCTGCACTTACTTAAGTTAGGGACTGTCGTCCAGTTGCGCCCCGTTATCTAGGACGGATCGTGCAAGTTCGCAGGGGCAGTGGTGTGGGTGGCAGTCAGGGGTGCACACTTCCCTACCCCCGTCCGTGACAATAGGGGTTTGGGTGCTAGTACCCTTGGGGTTTTTTCCCACCCTACCAATGTTTGCTTTTATGTTTAATTGTATGTTATTGATAATAAAATTATATGGTTATTTTGTATTCTGTTTGTGTTTATTTTTTGTGGAGTTATTGGTAGGCCCTTTATAGGTTGTATGTACAGTATTTACTAGACCCTGTGTTTACTAGCAGTATGAATATCTGAGGTATTTGTTGGCTCTAATAGTATGGAGAGGTCTGACAGACAATCGCAGGCCGTGGTCTTCAGTGAAGCCAGAGGCATGGGATTCCGGACGAAAACATCAGCAGAAGCTGGGTGAGAGACGCTGCGCCTGTTCCTGCCCTGGATAGTTGGGCGGCAGCAGGCACGATGCCACTATATTACCCTTCTATCTCTTCCCTATGTTTCCAGAGATGTGGCTCCACTGGCTCTATGTGTCATACCTGATGCACTTGTCCTCCCATCAGTATATTATAGTCCTGCATTTGCCCATTAGTTTTGGATTTATGCCTTCTGGGTGATAAACCTGTCAGCCTGAAACATGCCACATTTAAACTGGTTCAGTTCATTCTGTTTGCAGTCTCTATACAAATTGCTGCTAATTGGTGAACTTTATTTCGGAGGTTAAGCATAGAGTAGACAAAACTGCTATTTATGAGAAAATTGAGGCCATCTGTTCTGATACTGTGAACCTTAACTATAAGGTGTGGCAAACTTGGCTGCTCTCCTCTCACTCATCAAGTATGTACTATTATCAGGGGTGGACTGGCCATAGACCCTACAGGTAAATTTCCAGGTGCGCCCATGCCCAGGTAGCCGCCTGAGCCCTCTTTGTGGCTGCTGGCTGAGTACATAACAATCTGATGCTCTCAGCAATAATACATGAAATTATGCATCTAGCCATCAGCTGCAAGTGCCCTTGGATTTTGTATTTTGTGCTGCACTGTGGTGTTTGGTTTTGCTGGGACGGTATTTTGTGCAGCACTTTAGTACTACAGGTCCGTCTACTTTTATTGTCCCTGCCTACTTGTGTTGCCCCACCTTCTGACGATTTGGACCATCCAATTTGGACTGGGGCCACTTTTACTTCCCAGTCTGCCCATGACTATATACTTCACTTTAACAGTTACTGGAAGGAATCCTAGTCTTCCTGGCACACTAAATACTCTATATTGAACCGTTATGTTATGATTCTACACGGACTTCATTTTTCTTATTTCTATCTGGGCATTGTTACTGTGGACCCATTGTTTTTTCAAGTTGATTTTTTTTTATTGTGGTCAGATTCTTCTGACCTGTTGTGCTTGTTATCTCACATACCCCCTGTGTGGGGTTAATTTCTTGCTGTACCTTCACCTATTCATACTCATATAAAAAAAAATAAAAAATTTAAACTAAATGCCTGATTCATGAATTGCCCATTTTTTTAAAACATAGCAGAAGTTTATTAATACTGTCCCACACTTTTCAGCATTAGAAAAGTTGCAAATGTTGGTGCAATTTCGATTTTGCGCAATAATTTACAACAAGTGTTCTAAAAAGCGGGTGCGATAAGAAATACCTTTTTTTTTTTTTTCTCCCTGTGAGTTTATCAATTTATTGAACTGAATAAACCAAAGAAATTTCACTGCTGAGTTATCACAATCAAGACTATACACTTTTCTCCATTCTCGTGTTAGTATTTTGAAGTCTATGCAAGAATGGACTGATTATTACTGGTTATTTATAATGAGCCAATAGGATCGTGGGAAGATAATTCATGACTGAGTTACAATGGAAAGAGAACAAATGTGAGAATTCTAACATTTATTAATAAAAGTGGTTCCTCTTTTCTAAAGGATTTGAAACCTACTAACACAGCAATGTGCATCCATCCCATTGTCCCTGCTTATCTGTATACATCACTTTCTCTCATGAAGTGAAAGAAGATAGGTACACACACATATGCTGCATACTATGCTTTTCTGTCCGGAATTTTCACATTGAAGTCAATGGAGTAATGAACAAACTATTGATCCCTTCCATATATAAAAACATACAAGCTCAAACAATACGCATAAATAACCCCATAGCATTATAGCTAAATCTATAGGAAAGATTTTATGGCAGAGGCTTAGATCTACAGTATGTATAGTAGCATAATTCTACATAACACAGTCAACAAATTATGGTCAGATACCAGTTTTACATAGTGAAGACTACAGTAAAGTTATATTTCGTAACTCATCAATAATGTCTTCTCTGTTCAGGTCCAGACCATCAAAGAAACGTCCAGCTATGACTTGTTTCTGCACACAAACTGCCCATCTTGCTGCTACATTACCTCAGTAATCCTATACAGTAATAGTGCCCCCTTTTGTGCCCCACAAAGTAATAGTGCTGACACACAAAAATTGCCCAATTGTGCCCACCAAAAAATAATATTTCCCTTTGTTGTGCATCCACGGAGATACAATATCATCTTTATGACCCTACAAAGTGATAGTTGCCCTTATTGTGCTACAGCAATCATTCCCCCTTTGTGCCCCCAAAAAGTAATACTGACACCTTTATATCCCAAACCCAGTAGTGGAGTCAGAGATCTGGAGTTCACTGAAGGGTTGGTACTCTAGCAGTAGTCTCCTTGAGCTGGGCAGATGACACTAGGAAACAATTGTACTCAGGTAGAGGTCAGGTGGCAGACAAAAGCCAGTGATAATAAAGTCAAGAGCAAACACCTTATTGGACTGTAGGAACCAAATGGATCTTATTGCTAGGCACAAGATGGGAAGGGTGCTTATGATGCCTGTGACTGCTGGCCACTGTCTTGAAAAAAAGGTGCATAGGCATGTTCTGGCCTTTTAAGAGCAGATAGTCATGTGGGAGGAAGCTACAGAGGGCCCAAGAGAGCAGCAATGGTCTGGAGGATATCAGGGATAGAGTCCAGAATGAAGAGCCCACTAGGAGAGCATGGGCTGCCAGGGGCGGGAGCCCTAAAACAGGGGGAAGGGCAGAGAAGCAGAACAGCCCTGAAATTGGCACTGAATGGGTTGTCAAGTGACAATATGATGGGAAAAGTAGTAAAACATATAATAAAACATAATTTGGGCATTTTTTTTACCATTTCTGACACATTTAGGCAAATAAATATGTTGTTAGATATATTTTATATGGGTTTTTATTGATTGTAGGATATATTTGCTGATTATTTACCAGTGATGACGACTGCCAAAAGTAGTGCAAACCATTTTATGTTTTTACTTTTCCATATTATATTACACAGATGTACTGCATTAGAATGAAAGTTAAAGCAGATCCCACTCCATGTCAAAGCTTGGTGAGCTGTGAGAAGGCAGTGGCGCACCTCAAAACAGCTGATCAGCTGGGTGCCGGGTGTCAGACCCCCACCAATCACATATTGATGACCTATCCTGAGGACAGGTCATCAGTAGGAAAGTCTCAGAAAACCCTTTTAATTTACACCCCAGGTTAGACTTCTAAATTGATTTAGATCCCAAGTCAAACCTCTAAATTAATTCAGATCCAAAAACAGACCTCTAAATTACCGTATTTTTTGCTTTATAAGAAACACTTGATGATAAGATAAACCTAGGTTTTAGAGGAGGAAAATAAGGAAAAAATATTTTTAATCAGACCCCCAATCTTCATTATACTTCAGATCAGATCCCCATATCAGACTTTAGATCATATCCCCATATGAAATTCTGATCAGACCTCAGATATATCAGACCCTCATATCAGACCTCAGGTCACACTCCCATATATATCAGATCTCAGATCAATACCAGTGCTTATCAGCTCTGGTCCTTACTTAGTTATTTTTATAACATCATTGTGTGCAATAACCCTTTTCTAAGATTGTACAGTTTTTATTCTCCAAGTACTGTGACATCAGCGTGTTTATTATTCTCCATGTACTGTGACATCAGTGTGTTATTATTCTCCATGTACTGTGACATCAGTGTGTTTATTCTCCATGTACTGTGACATCAGCGTGTTTATTATTCTCCATGTACTGTGACATCAGTGTGTTGTGTGTTATTATTCTCCATGTACTGTGACATCAGTGTGTTGTGTGTTATTATTCTCCATGTACTGTGACATCAGCGAGTTTATTATTCTCCATGTACTGTGACATCAGTGTGTTATTATTCTCCATGTACTGTGACATCGGTGTGTTTATTATTCATTATGTACTGTGACATCAGTGTGTTTATTATTCTCCATGTACTGTGACATCAGTTTGTTTATTATTCTCCATGTACTGTGACATCAGTGTGTTATTATTCTCCATGTACTGTGACATCAGTGTGTTATTATTCTCCATGTACTGTGACATCAGTGTGTTATTATTCTCCATGTACTGTGACATCAGTGTGTTATTATTCTCCATGTACTGTGACATCAGTGTGTTATTATTCTCCATGTACTGTGACATCAGTGTGTTTATTATTCTCCATGTACTGTGACATCAGTGTGTTATTATTCTCCATGTACTGTGACATCAGTGTGTTTATTATTCTCCAAGTACTGTGACATCAGTGTGTTTATTATTCTCCATGTACTGTGACATCAGTGTGTTTATTATTCTCCATGTACTGTGACATCAGTGTGTTTATTATTCTCCATGTACTGTGACATCAGTGTGTTATTATTCTCCATGTACTGTGACATCAGTGTGTTATTATTCTCCATGTACTGTGACATCAGTATGTTATTATTCTCCATGTACTGTGACATCAGTGTGTTTATTATTCTCCATGTACTGTGACATCAGTGTGTTATTATTCTCCATGTACTGTGACATCAGTGTGTTATTATTCTCCATGTACTGTGACATCAGTGTGTTATTATTCTCCATGTACTGTGACATCAGTGTGTTTATTATTCTCCATGTACTGTGACATCAGTGTGTTTATTATTCTCCATGTACTGTGACATCAGTGTGTTATTATTCTCCATGTACTGTGACATCAGTGTGTTATTATTCTCCATGTACTGTGACATCAGTGTGTTTATTATTCTCCATGTACTGTGACATCAGTGTGTTATTATTCTCCATGTACTGTGACATCAGTGTGTTATTATTCTTTATGTACTGTGACATTAGTGCGTTATTATTCTCCGTGTACTGTGACATCAGTGTGTTATTATTCTCCATGTACTGTGACATCAGTGTGTTATTATTGTCCATGTACTGTGACATCAGTGCGTTATTATTCTCCGTGTACTGTGACATCAGTGTGTTATTATTCTCCATGTACTGTGACATCAGTGCGTTATTATTCTCCATGTACTGTGACATCAGTGTGTTATTATTCTCCATGTACTGTGACATCAGTGTGTTATTATTCATTATGTACTGTGACATCAGTGTGTTTATTATTCTCCAAGTACTGTGACATCAGTGTGTTATTATTCTTTATGTACTGTGACATCAGTGTGTTATTATTCTCCATGTACTGTGACATCAGTGTGTTTATTATTCTCCATGTACTGTGACATCAGTGTGTTATTATTCTCCATGTACTGTGACATCAGTGTGTTTATTATTCTCCATGTACTGTGACATCAGTGTGTTTATTATTCTCCATGTACTGTGACATCAGTGTGTTTATTATTCTCCATGTACTGTGACATCAGTGTGTTTATTATTGTCCGTGTACTGTGACATCAGCGTGTTATTATTCTCCATGTACTGTGACATCAGTGTGTTTATTATTCTCCATGTACTGTGACATCAGTGTGTTATTATTCTCCATGTACTGACATCAGTATGTTATTATTCTCCATGTACTGTGACATTAGAGTGTTTATTATTCTCCATGTACTGTGACATCAGTATGTTATTATTCTCCATGTACTGTGACATCAGAGTGTTTATTATTCTCCATGTACTGTGACATCAGCGTGTTTATTATTCTTTATGTACTATGACATCAGTGTGTTATTATTCTCTATGTACTGTGACATCAGTGTGTTATTATTCTCCATGTACTGTGACATCAGCGTGTTTATTATTCTCCATGTACTGTGACATCAGAGTGTTTATTATTCTCCATGTACTGTGACATCAGTATTTATCATTCTCCGTGTACTGTGACATCAGTGTGTTTATTATTCTCCAAGTACTGTGACATCAGTGTGTTTATTTTTCTCCATGTACTGTGACATCAGTGTTATTATTCTCTATGTACTGTGACATCAGTGTGTTTATTATTCTCCGTGTACTGTGACATCAGTGTGTTATTATTCTCCATGTACTGTGACATCAGTGTGTTATTATTCATTATGTACTGTGACATCAGTGTGTTTATTATTCTCCATGTACTGTGACATCAGTGTGTTTATTATTCTCCATGTACTGTGACATCAGTGTGTTATTATTCTCCATGTACTGTGACATCAGTGTGTTTATTATTCTCCATGTACTGTGACATCAGTGTGTTATTATTCTCCATGTACTGTGACATCAGTGTGTTTATTATTCTCCATGTACTGTGACATCAGTGTGTTTATTATTCTCCATGTACTGTGACATCAGTGTGTTATTATTCTCCATGTACTGTGACATCAGTGTGTTATTATTCTCCATGTACTGTGACATCAGTGTGTTATTATTCTCCATGTACTGTGACATCAGTGTGTTATTATTCTCCATGTACTGTGACATCAGTGTGTTATTATTCTCCATGTACTGTGACATCAGTGTGTTTATTATTCATTATGTACTGTGACATCAGTGTGTTATTATTCTCCATGTACTGTGACATCAGTGTGTTATTATTCTCCATGTACTGTGACATCAGTGTGTTATTATTCTCCATGTACTGTGACATCAGTGTGTTTATTATTCATTATGTACTGTGACATCAGTGTGTTATTATTCTCCATGTACTGTGACATCAGTGTGTTTATTATTCTCCATGTACTGTGACATCAGTTTGTTTATTATTTTTTATTATCCCAATACCATTTGACCATGATTATTATATTGCATAACCACTATAAGCATATTTGTACTGTGACATCACTGTGTTTCCCATTTTCCTGTTTTGGGATACCACTTTGTGCATTATCGCTGCACTGTCATACACTGTGAGCATAATTACTGGAGTATAACAAACCTGAAAAGTCTACTCTCAGTGGGTCCAATTCTGGGAGAATTGCTTAAAATATATCACAGAAAACAAAAAAACTTCCCCTAAAATGTAAACTTTATTACTACAATTAAAAACCCCAGAAAAAAACCTACAAGGTCCCTATTCCACCATTCCTAAGAGCGTAACTGCCGCCTGACAAGGGTGATCTTGCTGTCTTCTTTGTTCTCACTAGAAAACCCTGTGCACACTAGGGTATCCAGGCAAAAAAGTATGTGTATTTATGTATACTAATATACCTATGTACACATAAAACAGGAAGGTAGAATTTTAATTGTTCTGATGTCTCAGTATCAATATGTTTCTTCCCAGGGGGTTATACTCTGGGGTTCATCAGGGGCTCTTACTATAGAGAAATAAAGGGAGGATAGTTGGTAAATTGAGACAACCTTAGATATCACCATCCCAAAAAGCCCCCCCAACCCAAAGTTAAATATCTCAAGGACTAAATGAAGTAAAACATGTGCGTGTATGGCATATTCAAACAAAAAACTAGGGCAATATGGAGAACCTAGTAATACCCTTAGAAATACTTCCTTTAATTACAGGAGGATCTCACGTGCAGTACCACTTCATTTGTTCTTCCTTATCGTCCACCTTGGGCTTGTACTGATTGTGCCATTCATTTTATTATTGTATTACCATACTCCAGCATGGCCACTCCTTCGCATACAGGTTGTCAAGCTGACCTTACCAAGATAAAACGTAATAGGCATAGTAGGCAGGTGTGCAGCAAATGCTTCTGTCTTTTTTTCAACTCCTATTCCCTAATATATAATATATATATATATATATTCTGTACATATTAATGTATATATGTAAACATCAATGTGGCACAGATATCAGGACAGAAAACGTTGCCTTTGGAACCTGGCAGCAGTATAATCTCAGGCTTTGGGACTGTAGCTTCATGAAATAATGTCTTAGCACATAAGTAGGAATTTAAATGAGGAATTTATCATAAGGGAGTTTTGAGGCGGGTTTTTCGTGAGCCTGCGTTGCGTGTCTTAAATTTCTTAAAAATTGCTTTTTATTTGATAACTTTAGTAAATATTCAAACAAAACACTTTCTTCTAGAGATTTTTTTTTGTTACCGTTTTACTGGATTATTTTTGTGCCTTTTTTTGTGACTTAAATTTGATGTGCAGTTAATTTAAAGGGAAATCTGGGCTTTTTAAGAAATCCATCTTTTCCACTGTCCTAAGGAAGAAAGATAGTTTAGTTAGAACATACTTAACCCTTCGTTGTGCTGCCATCTCCGCTGCACTCACACAGGCTGCTGGCTCTTCCGCTTGGATTCCGACTGGATGTGTGCCCTTTTCTCCCTGTTCAGCTGAATTTACTATTATGCCGCTGAACAGGAAGAGTACACACATCCAATTAGGAACCTAGCAGAAGAGTCTGCAGCCTGAGAGATAGTGGCATTGGAGACAGAAGGGTAAGCTCTAACTAAACTATTTTTCTTCCAAAGTGCCGAGAGCAGAAGAAATATGTAAAAATTGTGAAAAAATGGCATGTGCCAAAATTTTCCCTTTTTTTCATGCAAAATTCAGAAGTAAAGGGAATGAGAAATTCCCTCTTAAGTTGCTGGCAGTGTCAAAGTGTGTTGGGACACACCTTTTCCATAAAGAGAATGTAATCATACATTTTCAGGAGGGAAAGTTGCAAAGTTCTAAGAAAAGATTATTCAGAATGATGGTCATATATTTATTGAAACAGACATGTCTAGAGAGATGACAATGTGCTTTAAAATTATTTAATGAACAACACTTTTTGTAACTACTCGTTGTACTCATTTAAGATTTAAAAACATTGCATGTCCCTATCTTTCTTATAATAAATGAAGTGTTGTAAATTCAGTTTAAAATATTATTTTAGGGCTCTTTCACACTAGCGTTTTTGTTTTCCGGCATAGAGATCCGTCGTCGGGTCTCTATGCCGGAAAAATCCTGATCAGGATTATCCCAATGCATTCTGAATGAAGAGAAATCCGTTCAGGATGCATCAGGATGTCCTCAGTTTAGGACCGGAACGTTGTTTGGCCTGAACACTTGCCGCAAGGCCGAATCCAGAATTAATGCCCATTGAAAGGCATGAATCCGGATCCGGCCTTAAGCTAAACGTCTTTTCGGCGCATCGCCAGATCCGACGTTTAGCTTTTTCTCAATGGTTACCATGGCAGCCAGGACGCTAAAGTCCTGGTTGCCATGGTAAAGTGTAGTGGGGAGCGGGGGAGCAGTATACTTGCCATCCGTGCGGCTCCCGGGGCGCTCCAGAGTGACGTCAGGGCGCCCTACACACATGGATCATGTGATCACATGGATCACGTGATCCATGTGCATGGGGCGCTCTGACGTCATTCTGGAGCGCCCCCGGAGCCGCACGGACTGTAAGTATACCGCTCCCCCGCTCCCCACTACTACTATGGCAACCAGGACTTTAATAGTGTACTGGCTGCCATAGTAACCCCAAAGCATTTCGAAGACTGATCAGGATCCTGATCAGTCTTCTAATGCTTTCAGGCGACTTGCGTTCTGCCGGATCCGGCGGGACGGAAGTGCCTGCCGGATCCTCAGAACGCAAGTGTGAAAGAGGCCTTATACAACCACTTGATTCAAGTATGGCAACCCTTGGTTTCCTTTGCTCACCCCAATCTAGAAACTCCCTAGATCCTGAATTGGGTTTCCAATACTCTCTAGTGGCTCACTCCTAGGATGGAACCGAAAATATATCGCAAAACAATTTATATATTTTATTGACACTAATTAAATGTCACATAAGTAGAGTAGATACAGATAAGGACAGTGAGACCCTGCTCTGCAACCCCCATCTCCCTACCTAGTTGCAGTACAGGCCCTAGATGGCTAGACTGCAACTGGTCGATTGTCTCTACGCTACTTAAAATGTTTGTCTGCTTTTTAGTATTGATGATCTATCCTCAGGATAGGTCATTATGAATATCAGATTGGCAGGGGTCTGACTCACTGCACTCCTGCCAATCAGCTGTTTGAAGAGAAGGCAGCGCTCGTACGAGTGCTACCTTCTCTGCTTTGTTTACCAGCTCGCCGCACCAGTTGCAGTGGTGAGCAGGTATAATTACAAGTATGACATCCCCATTCACTTCTATAGGACAGCTCTGTCTGTTCAAGTGAATACTACAGAGCAATCCTATAGAAGTGAATGGGGATGCCATAATTATGTACTCTTTAAACAGCAGATCGGCGAGTGTGCAGGAAGCTGGACCCACGTCCATCTGATCTGATGATCAGGATATAAGCGAAACAGAAACTAGGAACAAGGAACTTAGCTAGTGAGCCAAACAAGACTATCACTGGCAACGGTGTATGGCCAGGAAGGGATTAAAATAGAGCGAGTCACTGGATCAGAATCTGATAGGTCCAAGACTCGGTGCTCCATTTGTCTGAAAGACTAGTATACAGTAATAGAGCAGCTCAGCTAATCAGGCCACTGCTTATATTCCCCAGCACATGCCCGCTGCAGAGAAAAACTGTTGCATCACCGAGTCGGTGGATCAGCAGCGTGTCTCAACTCGGCCGTAGCAAGGATCGCGCCGCTGGAGCCTGGACAATTACGTTTATTACAGTAATACAACAAAAAAAGGATATTATAAGCAATTAAAACAGACACTAGCCAGGAATCACAAAATTATTCACTTCCATTGCAACATAAAGCCCTAAATGAGGCAAAATAATAAAATATCAGCAAAATAAAAATCTGTAGTATGAGGACTCTGAATGTAATGGATGATACATCCAAAGTAAAAATTGTAAACATAAGGCCTCCTGCACACGACCATATGGTTTTGCGGTCCGTTTTAAACGGATCCGTTTTTCAGTTTTCTTGTTTCAGTAGTGTTTCCATTCCATTTTACTGTTCCGTTTTTCCATTTGGTTTCCGTTTGTGATCCGTTTCTTGCGGATCAGAAACGGAAGCATACAATAATGTTTAAACAGTAAGTACACTAAAAAATTGGACTGGGCATGACATTTTCAACAGATGGTTCCACAAACGTGCTGTAAAACGCTCAACACATGAAAACCAATGCTTTCCTATGGCCCTGGTTCTCACTTGAGCGTTTTACAGCGCGTTTGAACGCGCTGTAAAACGCCCGACGCATAAACAAGTACTTGAGCTTTTTTTGGGGCCTTTGTCGCGCGTTTTGTGATTGACACCACAGTAGTCAATCACAAGAACGCGCGTACGAACGCGCGTTTCCTATTTGCAAAAACGCGCTGAAATACGCGCGACAAAAACACGCGTTTTACGCGCGTTTTTAGAATGCTCAGGTCTGAACCCAGGGTCAGTGCTCTGGTTCTGGTTCAGTAAGTTCTCTGGTTTTGTACAGAGAAACGGGTTAAAATTCCTTCATTCACAGATGTGTTATTGGGTCATTTTCCCCAATCAATCAATAAATTACTAAGTCTAATATTTTTGACTCCTTTCTTTGATTTGTTTACCTTCATTTACTTTTAGGACTAAAATGTGATGTAGTTTTAGGACAAATTTAAGCAAAAAAATAGAAAATTCTGAAGGGTACACAAACTTTCAAGCACCACTGTAAGGCTACATGCATACAACAGTTGTTTTTTGCTGTCCGCAAATTGCGGATCCGTCTCCCTTTTTTTTTCACATCCACATCCGTTCCTTGTGTCCACAAATTTTGTAGGTTGTGTTTCCGTGTGTCTTCCGTTTTTTTTTGCGGATCCGCAAAATAAAACGGAAGGCTTGAAACAGTTTCTTAAAGTACCTGTACAAGTGCCCTGGTTTCCAAGCAACCATCTGCAAAAAAAAAGGATGCGGATGACAAACGGATGGCTTCCGTTGGTCATCCGCATTTTTTGCGGACCCATTGACTTCTATGGGTCCGCTAACCGTTTTTTGCGGACAAGAATAGGACATGCCATATTTTTTTTGCGGACGTGAAATGCGGACAGCGGATGCGGACAGGCAACGGAAGAGGCATCCGCATTTTTAACGGATCCATAGAAATGAATGGGAAACCATCGGATCCGCAAAAAAAACGGAACGGAGGCCGCAAAAAACCACTGCCGTGTGCATGTAGGCTAAATCTGATACTAATATGGCCCTGTCAAAAGCAACCACAGCATCTGAGGGATTACACAGAGGGAGGGAGCTCCTTCTTTCCTCTAATCAGTACCCACAAATGAAAATTCAGGGTGCCAAATGCTTATGATTCTCAGGCCTGCCATGTCCCAGCCTCTGGTAGGATGTACTAGCTTGCCTGTCAGAATAACTATTCGCTGTAATACAGCAGTGTTACAGTGCATAGTACAAGCAATTAAAATACTTAATGTTCAAGTCCTCTAAGGCAGTGATGCCCAACCTACGGCCCGCGGGCCAAATGCGACCCGCAAAGCTGTGTCATGCGGCCCGTGCAGTGACTGGAGGCCTGAGACTTTTCCCTGCTTTTTATCTGCGCAGGCTGCGCTGTGAATGGCACAGGCAGCGCAGCGATGTTGCCTGTGCCTGCAATAACCAATAGCAAAGCTCCGGACAAGGAGCTTTGCTATTGATTAGATTGGGCGGGCGCCGGAGCGATACTGCGCCCTGCAGTAGGGGAAGCCGGCGGGAGCTGGAAGGAGGAGGGGCCAGTTCCCGGGGGTGGGTGAAGCAAAGAGTGCCGGGCGCGCTGCGCAAGCAACCTAAAAAGCATGGCGGCGGAGGAGCAGAAGCCTACAGCCTAGACATCAAGATGGACCTGCAGAAGAAGGTGACAACGCAGGGTGTAATGTATCGATGTGTGTAATGTATGATATGTGCCCTCTTCACAGTAGTAATGTTCACAGGTGCCCCCTCACAATAAAGGACAGATATGTGCCCTCTCCACAGTACTAATGCTCACATGTGTCCCTCACAGTAATAATGGACAGATATGTGCCCTCTTTACAGTAGTAATGCTCACACGTGTCCCTCACAGTAATAATGGCCAGCTATGTGCCCTCTTCACAGTAGTAATGCTCACACGTGCCCCCTCACAGTAATAATGACCAGATATGTGCCCTCTTCACAGTAGTAATGCTCACACGTGCCCCCTCACAGTAATAATGACCAGATATGTGCCCTCTTCACAGTAGTAATGCTCACACCTTCCCCTCACAGTAATAATGGCCAGATATGTGCCCTCTTTACAGTAGTAATGCTCACACCTTCCCCTCACAGTAATAATGGCCAGATATGTGCCCTCTTTACAGTAGTAATGCTCACACGTGCCCCTCACAGTAATAATGGCCAGATATGTGCCCTCTTCACAGTAGTAATGCTCACACGTGCCCCCTCACAGTAATAATGGGCAGATATGTGCCCTCTTTACAGTAGTAATGCTTACACATCCCCTCACAGTAATAATGGCCAGATATGTTCCCTCTTCACAGTAGTAATGCTCACACGTGCCCCCTCACAGTAATCAATGTGATCTCAGAATATTGTATTGCCCTCTTCACAGTAGTAATGCTCACACGTTCCCCTCACAGTAATAATGGCCAGATATGTGCCCTCTTCACAGTAGTAATGCTTACACGTGCCCTCCTCACAGTAATAATGGACAGATATGTGCCCTCTTCACAGTAGTAATGCTCACATGTGCCCCTCACAGTAATAATGGCCAGATATGTGCCCTCTTCACAGTAGTAATGCTCTCACATGCCCCTCACAGTAATAATGGCCACATATGTGCCCTCTTCACAGTAGTAATGCTCACACGTGCCTCCTCACAGTAATAATGGCCAGATATGTGCCCTCTTCACAGTAGTAATGCTCACACATGCCCCTCCCAGTAATAATGGCCAGATATGTGCCCTCTTCACAGTAGTAATGCTCACATGTGCCCCTTATAGTAATAATGGTCAGATATGTGCCCTCTTCACAGTAGTAATGCTTACACGTGCCCCTTACAGTAATAATGGCCAGATATGGGCCCTCTTCACAGTAGTAATGCTTACACATGCCCCTCAAAGTGTTTGCATTTCTTTCTGGCAAAGCTACCTGGTTCTGGCCTGCAAAATTTATACCAAGTCTAGTGTGCTCATCTAGGGCCTTAAGATAAAAAATGGTTGGGCACCACTGCTCTAAGGGGACAAAAATTGTGTAAATACAGTTCATGAAGATGTTAAAACAAAAAAATAAAAAATAAAATGTATCTCCCCTCTCCCATGCTCATACATATAAAAAGTAAACATAATTAGTATTGTCACATCCAGAGTGACCCAATCTATGAAAATATCCCAAAGTGCCTGGTTTGATCCTTGCTATGGGGCCCTTACTTCTCTATGTACGCCACTGCATGTGCTGTCTGTTTCTTTTGTGGACTCATAAAAATGAATGGGTCTGTGTGCTATCTGCAAAAAATGAGTATATGGTAGTGTGCATGAGACCTTAAAGGGAATGTGTCATCAGAAAATGACCTGCTGTTTTTTTGTTTAACATAGTTTAAAATAATTTTAGATGATGTTATTTTTCACTTTTCATTTCATTTCATTTTCACCTTTTATAGTTAAACTAAAACCAAAAATCCTAACAATTGGCACCACTTCTTGGTTTATACAGATCCCTTTACTGTGGTTAACTCATTCTAATCCTGCCTGTAATGATATCACCTCTGTATACAGATAAGACAGGATCCACCATTCACAATAGGTGATTGTCAGAGCTTATCTATTCTTTCCTTGTACAATGACCTCTGCACAGGTCACAGAGCATGCCCAGAAAACTCTCCCATAGAAGTCAATGAGGTCCCCTCCTGTCCATTGTGTCTATGGACCATGGGGATGCCATAAAGCAATTTTTTAAATGCTGTGTAAATGCTGTTAGGAACAGCTCAGACAAGATGGCCGCCCCCATATTCATGTTCAGAAAATTAAAAAAATCTACAATCAGAAAATAAAAGCAAATTCGAAAAAGGAGATGTGTTACCATCTGGTTTTAAATGGCAGATAAAATTTTGGTGACACATTTTCTTTAAGGTGTTAATTTAGCTGTGCCTGCTCCTTTTTCTTTACTTACAATAGGGTCACGGTTTTCCTTTTGTTTTGCTGTTCCATCAAGTAGACAAATAAACCAACACTTAACTGCCTATTCAAATAATGTATGTATAAAGGGTGTTTTACGAGGCAAGAGACATTGCAGGTACTGACCACTCCTCTTGGATCCCTCAAATAAAGGAAAATGAATGACCAGTATAAGCACAATATATACCTTAGGCCTCATGCATACCACCGTATGTGTTTTGCGGTCCGCAAACCGCGGATCCGCAAAACACGGAAGCTGCTCCACGTTCCGTTCCGCAATTTGCGGAACAGAACGCGGCCCATTGTAGAAATGCCTATTCTTGTCCGCAAAACGGAACAGAATGGAGCAACTGATGCGGACAACGGATGATTGGTGCACAGAAAGTCATAGTGTGGTGTGTGAGGGGACGAAGATAGTGGGCCCATTCTTCATCGATGGTAGCGTTACTGCTGCCATGTATTTGCAATTGTCCTGTGTAGGGGGACACATACACTTTATGGAAGTCAAGTCCCTGAGTATTTGGATCAGCAGTTTCCGGGAACATGTGATTGTGAACATGCAACAGCGGTCCTGAGCTATTGCTCTCAGTGCATCATGAGTAGGATCATGAGTTGCCTTGATGTTTAAAACAATGGGGAGCACATCGGGCATATCCTGTAATGGATCATCATTGTGGTTCCATGTCACGGAAAAATTACTAACTGGCAGGAATAAAGGTACATCACATTTAAGTACGGATTTGGATTCCGTATGGCTGCTGGGTTGGACACTGCCCCTCACAGACTTGCCCTTATTCCTGTTAGCAACATGCCACACAATGGATGGCATTCCCAACCACCGTTTTTTACTTTATTCAGGTGTCTCCATACTTTTGGTATAGTAATGCAATTCAGAGTAATCCATGTTTCCAGAGTTTGCATGTGTCCTTGTGCTTGGAGCAAGGTGCTGCTACATATACTGTTTGTTTAATTCTGCCATCCAAGATGGCCCACCACTCCTCAGACTGCCTGATGCATACTGGTAACCCAAAACACTTCCTGCTGGCCTTAGATGGTCCACCACTGCTCAAGTAAACATTGCTGACCAATTCAAGAGCAGGGCTGGACAAGTAGGAAGTGATTTGGGTTACCGATGCACAGTGTGCACCAAATAGTCTGATAAGTGGGGTGGCCATCATCAAGGGCAGAAAAGGAGCCAGAGAATTAGCCGATCTGCAACTAAAATATGAAAAGGGGGGCACCATGTAAGTGTTCGTTTGTTCCCCAGTTAATATGATTTTTTTTCTTGAACTGGAGGGTTACTTTAAGTTCCATAGGATATCCTTGTTCAAATAGAAACAAACTGAAATATAAAAAAGTGACCATATAGTTAATATGGTTACTGACAAACGGTAATGAATAGCAAATGTCACAACAAAGAAAGCTTCCTCTTTTATTATATGCACTTGTTCGACTGGCTAAAAAGGTATGGAGAAGTTCTTAGCATCAATGTAATCTTACTATCAAAATCCAATGTTTAAATAACTTAACGCCTGATGTAATAATTTGCTTTGTACAGTTCTCAGATCCATGTAGCAGAGCTGTCTGAATCAGAACTCAAAGAGGCAGATTTATTATAGCCTTTAACCACTTTTTATAAATATAAATAAATAAATCAAATTTGGCACCAAATTTTTTTTTAGCACCATATTTGTAAAAAAATGGAGAAAAAATGGTATGGAGCTTAGTGAGATGGAGCGTGACTTCCCGTGGTCTCCTGGAATTGCTATAATTTACACCCACTGGCATAAATATAGTTAAAAGCTACATCAGCTCATAACTGGAACAGTTTTCAAATACTGGCAAGACTGCCGAACATTAAGGGGCTGTGTATGTAAAACCAGTCTATCTGCCTAAATATATCCAAAGGATCACAGTACACAGTATACAGAAAAAAGTCTCCTAAATCCAATGAAAATACTCAGAATAAAGATTTCCCCCATGTTATCATATGAGGTTGAAAAGTGTCAATCTCTGCCCTGCATTCTGCGGCGTAAATAAGGATGTGTATTTCTGAAGTGTCTCCAACTGCACCAAATTTATCACAGTGGCTCATGCTGTATTCTAAATGTGGTGTATGTTAGGCACTTTCTTTCTTCCTTAACCACCTCAGCCCCCCTAACTTAAACACCCTTAATGACCAGGCCACTTTTTACAATTCCGCACTACACTACTTTCACCGTTTATTGCTCCGTCATACAACTTACCACCCAAATGAATTTTACCTCCTTTTCTTCTCACTAATAGAGCTTTCATTTGGTGGTATTTTATTGCTGCTGACATTTTTACTTTTTTTGCTATTAATCAATCAATTTTTCACTTTCTGTTGTAAATAAAAAAAAATATATACATTTCTATATAAATTTTTCGCAAAATTGATTGTTCTACATGTTCTACATAGTATAAATACCCCCCAAATGACACCATTTTAGAAAGAAGATACCCCAAAGTATTCGCGGAGGGGCATGGTGAGTTCATGTATCATTTCATTTTTTTTTTCACAAGTTAGCGGAAAATGACACTTTCTGAGGAAAAAAAAATAATAATAAAGTTTCCATTTCTGCTAACTTCTGGCAAAAAAAAAATAAATCTCCCATGGACTCACTATGCCCCTCAGTGAATACCTTGGGGTGTCTACTTTCCGAAATGGGGTCATTTGTGGGGTGTGTTTACTGTTCTGGCATTTTGGGTGGGGCTAAATTGTGAGCAACCTTGTAAAACCTAACCCTGGGTTCACACCTGAGCGATTCTGAGACGCGCGTTTTAGTCGCGCGTATTACAGCGCGTTTTTGCAAATCGTGCCTCCGGAGACCAATTGAAAAAGGCATATCTACACTTTAACGCGTGTTAAACGCGCGTTTTACGCTCGTTCCCATTGAAGTCTATGGGTGCAAACGCGCGACAAAACGCCCCAAAGAAGCTCAAGAACTTCTTTGAGCGTAGGGTGTTTCACAGGGCGTTCAAACGCGCTGTAAAACGCTCAGGTGAGAACCATGCCCATAGGGAAACATAAGTTTTCTCCTGTTGAGCGTTTTACAGCGCGTTCGAACGCGCTGTAAAACGAGCAAGTGTGAACTGAGGGTAAAGGTACTCATTGGAATTTGGGCCCCTTTGCGCACTCAGGCTGCAAAAAAGTGTCACTCATGTGGTATCGCCGTACTCAGGAGAAGTAGGGCAATGTGTTTTGGGGTATATTTTTACATATACCCATGTTGGGTGAGAGAAATATCTCTGTAAACTGACAACTTTGTATAAAAAAATTTAAAAAGTTGTCATTTACAGAGATATTTCTCACACCCAGCAGGGGTATATGTAAAAATACACCCCAAAACACATTGCCCTACTTCTCCTGAGTACGGCGATACCACATGAGTGACATTTTTTTGCAGCCTGGGTGCGCAAAGGGGCCCAAATTCCAATGAGTACCTTTAGGATTTCACAGGGCATTTTTAAGCATTTAGATTCCAGACTTCTTCTCACGCTTTAGAGACCCCTAAAATGCCAGGGCAGTAAAAATGCCCCGCAAGTGACCCCATTTTAGAAAGAAGACACCCCAAGGTATTCCGTGAGGGGTATGGTGAGTTTATGTAAAATAAATTTTTTGTCACAAGTCAGTGAAATATGAGACTTTGCAAAAAATAAATAAAAAAAAAATATAAATTTCCGCTAACTTGTGCCAAAAAAAAAAAATTTCTGTGAACTCGACATGCCCCTCACGGAATACCTTGGGGTGTCTTCTTTCCAAAGATATTTCTCTCACCCAGCATGGGTATATGTAAAAATACACCCCAAAACACATTGCCCTACTTCTCCTGAGTACGGTGATACCACATGAGTGACACTTTTTTGCAGCCAAGATGCGCAAAGGGGCCCTAAAACCAATGAGTACCTTTAGGATTTCACAGGGCATTTTTACGCATTTGGATTCTCACGCTTTAGGACCCCTAAAATGCCAGGGCAGTATAAATACCCACATGTGACCCCATTTTGGAAAGAAGACACCCCAAGGTATTCCGTGAGGGGCATGGCGAGTTCACAGAAAAAAAAAATTTGGCACAAGTTAGCGGAAATTGATTTTTTTTTTTTTTTACAGTCTCATATTCCACTAACTGACAAAAAATAAAATTTTGCATGAACTCACCATACCCCTCACGGAATACCTTGGGGTGTCTTCTTTCTAAAATGGGGTCACATGTGGGGTGTTTGTACTGCCCTGGCATTTGAGGGTCTCCGCAATCATTACACGTATGGCCAGCATTAGGAGTTTCTGCGATTCTCCTTATATTGAGCATACGGGTAATGAGATTTTATTTTTCCGTTCAGCCTCTGGGCTGAAAAAAATAAATAAAATGAACGGCACAGATTTTTTCATTCGCATCGATCATCGTGGATGAAAAAGCCTCTGCCAAAATCAGTGACTGCGGTGCGGTGGGCTGGGCGCTAGCTACCTAACAAGTAGCTAACTGGCGGTGATAAGGGACCCTTAAAGCCCCATTCACATGTCCGCAATTCTGTTTGCGGAACGGAATTGCGGACCCATTCATTTCTATGGGGACAGACTTTGTCCCGTTCGGATCCGGAATTGCGGATCCGCACTTCCGGGTCTGCACTTCCATTCTGCAAAAATATAGAACATGTCCTATTCTTGTCCGCAATTGCGGACAAGAAAAGGCATTTTCTATATAGTTCTGGCAATGTGAAGATCTGCAAAATGCGGAAAGCACATTGCCGGTGTCCGTATTTTGCGGATCTGCGGATCCGTGGATTCACGGATCCGCAAAACACATATGGATGTCTGAATGGAGCCTTACAGGGGTGTGATCAATGACAGGGAGGGGATCAGGGAATCTAGATGGGGTGATCAAGGGGTTACCAAGGGGTTAATAAGTGACCGGGGGGGGGGGGGGTGTAGTGTGGTGCAACTTTACATAGCTACCTGGTCCTCTGGTGGTCGATCCCAGCAAATGGGACCACCAGAGGACCAGGTAGCAGGTATATCAGACGCTGTTAACAAAACAGCGTCTGATATAGGTCTTTGATGCGATTTATTTCGCATCTACAGCCTGGCAGGCTGCAGTACAAGTTGTGAGACGCGCGGCACTGTGAACACACGGATGCGTCCAGCCAGAGCAACAGGACCTCCGGTCCTGAGGAGGTTAAAGGGGTGTTCCCAACTTGGACAATGGGGGCATATCACTAGCATATGCCCCCATTGTCTGATAGGTGCGGGTCCCACCTATATCGAGAATGGATTTCCCGGAGTCCGTCCACCACCCAGCTCTTCTCCCGCCTCTCCCATAGTTCAAAACTCTGGCTTTAGGTATTAATTATGTATAAATCTGTTATAGATTAAAAGTACCATGTACCATGTCCATTCCCAGCCTTTTTTCCATATACCATTGCTACATCACTTTGAGGGGACTTTATTACCGCTCCCACAGTAATATCATCAAATATATATTTTCTTCCTATAGACCTTGTAATTGGATTATTTAATACCCTATCAGTATTGCACAGCATAAGATCACAAAGCATATTTATATAGTAAGTATATCACCTTATTTTGTTTTATAGGAATCTCAATATACTGAATAAACGTTTTTATATTGCATATCGGCGGTATATCTGAGGCTCCAACGGACTTCTTCCGAATTATATCTGACTCTTGATACAGGCGTCCCTTATTTACATTTATGTACTTTTCAAGTCATTTATCAAACTGTCTAAAGTAGAACTGGCATAGTTGCTCAAAGCAACCAATCTGATTACCCCTTTCATTTTCCAAAGGAGCTGTGAAAAATGAAACTTGGAAGCTGATTGGTTGCTATAGGCAACTAAGCCAGTTCTACTTTACACCAGTCTGATAAATTAAGCCATTTGTCCATATATATGTTTTGTAATGTGTATTGTACACCACTATTGTATGTGTAGCATTTCACGTTTATCATTTACCCTGATGAACCATTGCCTAATGGGGACTTTGGAGTAGGATACTCAAAAATTCTGCAGATTTACTGTAAGTACCCATACATTCACTATGTTGCTTGTACTAATTGTGCTTTATAGATTAAATGTATAGTAGATGGTTTGATGACTGAACAGTGGTGCCTCTGTATGCATATCCCCTAGTCGGGTCCTTCTACTCTAGGGAAGCCCGTCCCTGATTTCTTTATTGTAATCTTTTTGTTGAGATTGTTATCATTACATCAATAACTGGGCACAGTTTACTCCCTTTTGAGATCAGTGATTTGTTGTAGAGCTGCACAATATGGGAATTTTGGATTTTGCTTGGATTTTCAAGGTAAAAGCACACACAGATGACTGATAATGTGAAATGTAATTATGCTGAACTCAAGAACTGAAATGCGCAGTGTTTTTCTAAATAAAATACATATTTGCATTACTGCAAAAGTACAAAATACAAAACTTGCCATTTTTCTAATATCCCTGCACAGAACAGATAAATAAGATAGATATAAGAACATGTGTTCATTAAAATAATGACTTTCCACCAGTCCCTTCTCCCTCCCCGCACTGTAACTGATGTATCGCCGGCCGCGCTGTGCAGCATAGCGGCCGGAGATACAGTGTCACGTAGAAAGTCAACCATTGCTTTATAAGACGCACTGCCATTCCCCCCCACCTTTGGGGGGAAAAAAGTGTGTCTTATAAAGTGAGAAATACGGTAATATAATTGCAGCATTTTTGGGTCGGCAAATTGCGATATGGCGATTAATTGCAATTGCGATTGCTTTCGCGATATATTGTGAAGGCCTAATATGATCATGATCAGTAATATTTTTTTTTAAAGTCACAAACTCACTCTAGTCGCACAGAAAAACAAGAGTAGCATTTGTACGCAAAAATGTTAGGTTTAAAGATACACCAAATTTAAAGGGCTTGTGCAGTGGTTTCATATTGATGACCTATCAGGGTAGGTCATCAATATCACATCGGTGGGGGTCCAACTCCCACCACCCCCGCCAATCAGCTGTTTTAAAAGAGGTAGCGGCGTTAGTGTTGCTTTCGCTTCAAAATGACCTGTGTGCCAACTGACTTTGCAGCGGCCACTCAGTGTAATTATAACTGCTTGTCCCATTCACTTGAATGGGAAAATCAGTTGTAATCACCCTTCGCCACCTTTATACGCAAGACGGCGCGTAGGTAATTTTGAAGAGAAAGCAGCACTCGCACAATCGGCGGGGGTGCTGAGGATAGGTCATCAGTATTAAACCACTGTACAACACCTTTAACAAACAACAGCCCTGATTTATCCACAGAGGACAATCTGAAGTTTGTCTATTTTTGCGGTCCACAAAAAACGGATCTGCAAAAAAAGCGGATGACATCCGCATGCATTCCATTGTTTTGCGTAACGGAACATCTGGCCCCTGATAGAACAGTACTATCCTTGTCCGTGATGCGGACAATTATAAAATATGTTCTATCTTTGAACGGAACGGAAATACGGAATGGAATGCATACGGAGTGCCTTCCTTTTTTTGCAGACCCATTGAAATAAATGGTATACGGACCATATACGGAACGCAAAAAACGGCCCGTACGCTCGCAAAAAAAAAACGCTTGTGTGAAAGAGACCTTGGGTTACATTCACATGGTTGTAAACTGTGGATCTGCAAAATATGGATGCTGGCCGTGTGCTTCCCGCACTTTCTGCGGATCCCATTGTCAAAATGCCTATTCTTGGCTGCAAAATGGACAAAAATAGGATATGTTCCATAATTTGCGGTATGGCCGCATGGATGCAGACGGCACACGGATGACGCAACATTTTTTAAGGTAATTTGGTACATTTTGTTCTCTATGGCCTCATGCACACGAACGTGTGCACCCCGTGCCCGTACTGCGGGCCGCAAATGCTCGGGCACCGGCCGTGGGGCAGCCGCAGCGGATCGCGGACCCATTCACTTGAATGGGTCCGCAATCTGCCCGTTCCACAAAAAGATAGGACATGTTCTATCTTTTTGCGGGACGGAAGTACGGAACGGAACTCCGCGGAAGCACTCCGTAGTGCTTCCGTAGTGTTCCGTTCCGTCATTCCATTCCGCACTGTTCCGCATCTCCGGATTTGCGGACCCATTGAAATGAATGGGTCCGCATCCGTGATGCGGAATGGCCACGGAATGGTGACCGTGTATTGCGGATCCGCAAATGCGGTCCGCAATACGGGCACAGGGTGCACACGTTCGTGTGCATGAGGCCTATGTCCCTATGACAATAAATTGAACTCATTGGAGGGATTTATCATGACGATAACATTTAAAGTCATTTTGTCTGTACTGACGTACTTTGAGCCATAAATAAAGACTTTTGTCTAGAAACGCTATTGTTCTGTAGCTTATTTTTAAGCCAATCCCCTACTAGAATGTTTGGGATTATTTTTTATTTAAATCAGTGATAAATTTAGAATGAAACTCATATTGGGCAAATCATTACAGCACCACAATCGGCTTGGGCCGCAGAAAGTCTACTTGAAGTTTTGACAATGAACTGTCCAGTTTCCTGTTCTTTGCTGACAAGAGGACACTATACAGTAGACTTTCAATAGTGACATGTGGTGGCTTCAGAGAGGCTCTTCTGCCTTACCACTTATAGTTACTGAAGTGCTGAGCTGGTGCTTGATAAAAGTATTCAATCTGCATAAATATCCCAGAAAATTGATCATTTAATTCTAGCCATAAACATGAAGAAAACATGCTTAATGCTTATTTAGCTGACTGCTGCTTCTGAACATGATTAAACTGCACGGGGAAAAGCCACTGTCAAACATTGAAAGTGGAACAAAGACCAGGGTGTGCCTGATGGCAGCTGTTGGGCTGTCCCCACACACAACAGGCTGGTTTCTACATTCAAGTTTTTTCTATGCAGTTTATAAAGCATAAACAACAGATACAGATAAGGGCTCATTCAGACGGCCGTATGTGTTTTGCGGTCCACTAATTGTGGATCCGCAAAACACGGATACTGGCTCCTGTGCGTTCCGCAATTTGCGGACCGCACATGGCCGTCGCTCCCATAGAAATTGCCTATTCTTGTCCGCAATTGCAATAAATATGGCCATCTGAATGAGTCCCAAAGGACAGATAAGGAATCTACTACTATGGATGGCGTCAAAAACTGCATCAAATAACCTGAATGTGGAAACCCAGCCTTAAGGTGGATTTACACGGGACAATTCTGCAGCCGATTGTCAAGAAGGAAGCGTTCCTTCCAGACAGTCAGCTGCTTGCTCAGTGAAGGAGACACATTTACATGCAGCGATCTTCTTCACTGTATGAGGACGAGGGATCGCTATTGTGATCCCTCATCCTCATACAGAATCATTGTTTCTGAGCAGTAGATCGCTGTTTAGACCACACAATCTGCTGCCCAGAAGCCATGATCGGTGGTGCCTGCATGAACGACAGGATCACCTAATGATCAAGAGCTTTGCTGGTTCATCAAGTGATCAGCGGCACACTTACATGGGCAAATTGTTCACAGGAACGGTCATTCCCGATAATCTGGGCAATTATTGGCTCATCTAAATGCCGTTTAAGACTAGTTCTTGTAGACTAGCTCTCGTTAGATTAGTCGTATCAATCCAAAACTGGTAAGATTACTTAAGTCATCCCATCTGCAGTCAATATGCATTTTATGATCTTCCCTACCCAGGCAATTGTTCCGAACAACAATTCAATCTCTTGACAGTGTCAGCTTGTGTATTGAGATGCTGCCAAGTTATTGATTAGATATTTAAAGTAATAAGTGGGAAAACAGATGAACCTAAGAAAGTGACCATTGAATGGATATTAAAACACTGTATAAGAAAATATGTTGCTATTTATGCCAAGTATAAAGAAATATAAAGAAAGCTCTGCGCATTTGTGTCCAGATTCTTGTATCATAGTCTGGTTTATTGGTACTGTGTCAGATTATCCTGGGACCTATGATTCTACTGTCTTTCGTTGCTGCCAGCATAGTAGTTGTGTTTGTTGTGGAATCTGTTTTCTGTTTGGATTTCATGTATATTCACTGTCTGGCTGGGTTATATTGCAGAGCAGGAATTGTTCTGCAGTGTCTTTATTTCTGCTCATTTACCACTCTCTTCCTGAATACATTTTCTGATCTATTGCCAAACTTCCATCTCCATCATCTGAAAAATTAGATTCGCCAACTTCTCAGAGAAATTTGATTTGTTACAAATTGCTATAAATCAGGTATACAGGTACACTGTCCCTAGCACATGAGTGCATGCCACGTCTCCTTCTATGCTCAGCTCAGAGGACAAACACGGGATAAGGGTTCTAAAGGGCTATGACGTCACAGGGGATGGCTATCTGTGGATTGGCTGGCTGCACAGCATTATGGTTGATCTTGCATTCCCGGGCTTGTCTTCTCTACACTTAGTTTCACTTTGTAACAAGCGCAGCCGCCAGTTTAGGAAAACTTGATTTGTTACCAGTGTGAGAAATTTAGGATTAGTTTCAAATCGCAGTTTTCCTAAACTTCGGACCGAATTCAGCTTCAAATGCTTCGCTTCGCTCAACACTAATCATGAATTATTTATGTACATTTGCTGCCTGCAAGTGTCTACACATGATTCATATACTTTTTCTTTGTTACAGGACAGAGTAAGATACAATGGCTCACCTGTTGGTACACACGGTAGTGGTGCTCTCTCCCTGGGTGACACACTCACCAAAAAAAAGTTAATCAATGACAAAAAAGGAGTAGTGGAGGGCACTCACTTATCTAGGAGTTAGGAATATTAGTTAAAAGTAGGGTTTATTATATTTCAGACAATCATAAAAGTATATAATAGAATATAGAATAACCGGTACCGGTATCAACATAAAATATTACACATAAAATATGTTATATAAAATCTGATGTGTGGAGGGGGATTGATGCACGTGGATATAAGTCCCTGTATCCACACAGCAGGGTTATTGTCATGTAAAATGGTGCATAAATCTCCAGCAGTAACAGTCTCTATTGGGAGAAAAAATCCTGTTTGTATAAAAAGAGATTGTCACAATTGTCCATATATAATTTCTTTTAGATGGATCCCAGATCGTAGTAGGTCTGGTTAGTTCCTATATAAGGAGAAATATATCACCTTTTAACAAGATAATATTTTCCTTATTGATGGAGGCTGGAGCCGTTTTGATCAATACAAGTGTTTGACCGGCTCTGACAATATTGTCCAGTGATAGTAACAAAGTCAATTCAGATAGTAGCAAAGGTATCGATGTGGATTATTTCAAAAATATATTCTATATTCTATTATATACTTTTATGATTGTTTGAAATATAATAAACCGTACTTTTAACTAATATTCCTAACACCTAGATAAGTGAGTGCCCTCCACTACTCCTTTTTTCTCATATATTTTTTTCTTGCAATTGTCTGGTTGTTAGGCATTTCTGCCTTACTTTAACGCTGGGTTCAGACCTGAGCATTTCTGAGATGCGTGTTTTCCGCACATTTTTGTCGCGCGTTTTACGCGCATTTTTGGCAATAGTAAACGCACGTTTTACGCGCGTTTGTGTGATTGACTGCAGTGTTGTCCAATGACCAAATATCCCTGTCTATATGAAGTTTGGCCTTTCCAGCATGTTGCAAATTCCTAAACGCGCGTTCGAACGCGCGTTTTCAGTGTCAAAAAGGTGCAAAATACAAGCGTTGCGCGTTCCCATTGAAGTCTATGGGCCAAAGCGGACGACAAACGCCCCCAAAAAAGCTCAAGTACTTGTTTATGCGTCGGGCGTTTTTCAGCGCGTTCGAACGCGCTCTAAAACGCGAAAATGTGAACCAGTCCCATAGGGAAGCATTGGTTTGCATCGGTTATGCGTTTCACAGCGCGTTCGAACGCGCAGTAAAATGCGCAAGTGTGAACTGAGGGTAAGACCTGAGGTATCTAAATACTGATACACACTTTAGTACTTGGGAAACACAAATGCTATACGTGAAGTCCAGTTCTGCAGTCTTGTGAACAACCAGTGTCAACACAAAAACATAGTTTTCCAAAGAGATGGGCGAGAATGGAAGTGTCCACTGGGAGCTTCCTTCCAGTCTGTCCCCACTAACTCAGCTTGATTGACAGTTCTCTCCCTATAAGAATTTCATTATTTGTTGGCAGCCCACCCCCTATTTACACAGGGAGATATGATGCTGACAAATGTTGATTTTTATGCCCACATAACAGATGCAATCACTGACAAATGAGGGTATGTCGGGTGATCATTGGGCATATTTACACTGGCCAATGACTGGGAACAATCATTTTATCGATCACTGATGCGTGTAAAAGGCCTTTCGTAAATTCTCCCCTATGTACTATCTGAAATGTCGAGTAAAGATAGTTCTTTGTAATAGGGTACTAGGTGTAATCAGTATTTCATGCCATGCCGATTGTGGTTAGGGCAGCATGAATCTACTGACAGGTCCCATTGATTTACATTCAGAACTGTTGTATTATTTTATAAGTGGGATTTGAGATTATGTGTCTTCATGCAAATGAGTGTGTGCATTCCCCAGAGTATTTTAGCAAAGGAATTCATTTTCCATGTCAAATCTTTCTACTGGGGTTAAACAACAGAAGATACACTGACATTATTATACAAATGGGCTTCACTTGTAAATTCAGTAGTAGATGTTGTCTGCCTTGAGGTTTACATATAATGCAAACATGCAAAACATCCCAGGAGCATATCCATAGAACTCATGCCTCTCAAGTCTTTGCAGAGAACAATCTTCACCCTTCTGTGGGAGTCATCAAGACTTGAGCCCTGAAACCGGTTGTCCAAGTGAAATAAAAATTTGCCCCATATCATTAAATTCTATAAAATAAAAATATTCTATACTTACTGCTGTAAGCTATGCTTACTTCTCTGTACTGCTGTTGTCAGCACCGCAGCTCCAGTATTGCAGTGTTTGTATACATGGCTGCAGAAGACCACTGAGGACAGTGATTAGCTGCAGCGGTCATGTGCCATATACCTTTACTTCACTGCTGTAGGCTTGTATACAAAGCACTAAGTGTACTTTCACACTTGCGTTCGTGTGATCCGGTAGGCAGTTCCGTCGTCGGAGCTTCCTGCCGGATCCGCCGATCAGTGTGACAACTGACAGCGTTTGTAGACGGATCCGGGTGCGGATCCGTCTACAAATGCATTGCAAGAACGGATCCGTCCCTCCGCTTGTCATGCGGATGGACGGATCCGTCCTGCACTCTTTTTCACAGTTTTCCGTCCTTCAGTTGTTTCGCAATGTCGGATCCGGCACTAATACAAGTCACTGTAAATTAATGCCGGATCCGGCATTCCGGCGACTACTCAGGCACTTTGGACGGACATAATACCGCAGCATGCTGCGGTATTATGTCCGGCCAAAACGCCTGACAGTGACTGAACGGAAGGCATACTGATGCAAACTGAACGGATTTCTATCCATTCAGAATGCATTGGGATAGGCCTGATCAGTTGTTTTCCGGCATAGAGCCCTTTTGACGGAACTCTATATGCCGGAGAAGAATAACGCAAGTGTGAAAGTACCCTAAGAATGGCGGTGGAGTAATGGCACATATATCATTATATATTTTATAGCATTTACCTGCATGGTACAAATTTTTATTGATAGTCTTTGAACCCTTCCGAATTTTCTATATTTCTTAGAAATATCTTTTGTTTCGTGCCGTGATACATTTCCACAAACATGTTGTCAAGATCAGACTTTAGTCACAGAAAGGGAGAAGTGTGAAAAGTGAGATAAAACTCAATTATATTGGTATATATTAAAATATTAGAGAGTGATGGGGGATACCCATAAATAATATTTGCTCAGTCTATAGCTACTATCTCATGCAGGCAGAGGACCACATGCAATTAGGTCATACCGCATATGAGGATGTGCTAAGCGAGCCACTGCACCCTAAAACACCTATGGTAGGAAAGCTTGGTTTGTAATCAAACTGCGCAGGAGTGCAATATGTACTGGCAATGGGATTTCTGCCAGTTGTTCCTAGCGCAGCGAAATCACAACTAATGTGGTCCAGGGCCCAATTGTATAAACTGGCATCCCTAAGGAAGGGAATACGGGTGCCAAATATTATAGTGAATTGGGAGGGCTCCTAGACCATGCCAAATTAATCTTAGGTGTTTGAGGATAAGTGGATGTTGCACCTATGCTTGACACGAGGACCCGTACAGTCAGCAGCGCTGGAGGCAGGACGGGACACAGCCTGATCGTGCTTCGCTGCAGCCAAGGACTCAGGAGAGGAGGTAAGTATAAGTCAAGTGTTTTTTTTTTTGTTGTCATTTATTAACAGCTGTGGCTGGCTACTGGACCTGGGGGCTGGGGCACATGATGGGGGGGGGGGCACTTATTGGGCCTGGGGTACATGATTGGGGGTAATTATGGTATGGCAAATAATGGCATTGGCTACTTGGACTGTGGACAATGGAATGGAGTGGACTCTGGCACTTATTGGGCCTGGGGTACATGATGGGGGGGAGGGGCTAATTATGGTATGGCTACTTGGACAATAGTGTGTGGACATATAGCTAGCGGCTACTGGCACTGTCACTGTGTGTGGCACATTATAGAGGGGGGGCTATGCTACGGCTACTACCGGCAGTCAGTGGCACTTAAGGAGGGGCCTATGGCTACTGGCACATGATGGGGGGGGGGCTCTGTTACTTATTGTTACTTATTGTTTTTCGCCCCAGGGCCCCATTTCACCTAGAACCGGCCCTGGTGACAGTCACTTCTTTATCCTATGCGATCGCCGAATCAGATCGGCATCGCATAGTACTGTCCTGTGTGTGCGTGGCTCCTCCCCTGCCTTGCTGCGTGGCCGAGTAGCGGGACCGCGACCGCATGATGATCTTGTGAAAGTAAGTGTCCCTGAATGGCAGTTAGGAAATGTGGTCACCCTAGGTGGCATGGTTAGCTCTGTCTGAATCCCCGTTGGGGAGCTGATCGAGCCAGGTATATTTAAAGCCACCCTAAAGGATCTGTGGGCATCTGGGCTAGATGCCACCATCGCTTGAGCCATCCAGGGCATGAGCCTGTCTGGGGTGTCAGGGCTGGGCAGCCACGGCCCACTGCTATAAGGCTATTTGCGTGGACGAGGTAGTGGTGCAACTGGTCAGCAGCCTATGCCTCTAGGTCCGAGGAGGGCCACGGACCTTGTTCCTCTGGGGACGACTCGTGGGTTGAGAACAATTGGCACGTGCATAGGACCTCGATTTGTCTCCACTTCTACTCGTATCTAGCTCACAGGAGACAGTAAGCCATCCAAGCTAGGTAGTCTTCCTGCAACAGGAGCCAGTGCCTTCTCAAACAGCTGATCAGTGGGAGTCCCCGGGTGTCGAACCCCCACCAATCAGATACTGGTGACCTATCCTGAGGATAGGTCATCAGTATCCAAATCTCAGAAAAGCACATAAAGTTTTTTTTTATTTTTATGATAATTCATATAGTGGTTTTTAAGCCGCCGGAAGTTGCTGAAAATGACTCCTGATGAAATTTAGCAGGGTGGAAACATGTATGGTCACAGCTTCTGGCAGTTAGCTATAGCTGCCATTTTCTGTTCTTGTCATGATGATAGGATTTCTACAGAACTATAACCTGGAAGGTATCTGCGATGAAACTTGTGCATGAAGCCTTGTACTGAAGCCCATAATCGCTCTCAAACTGAGCTGGGGCGTCTACTGTCTAGTATGTGCCTCTGTTTTTGTGAAAAACGAACTTTTATTTTATGCAAATAAATAGTAGGGGGGACACCCCCATTGCTCCTAGAAGCTCTATGCACATAAAATAAAAGTTCATTTTTCCACAAAAACAGAGACACAAAGAAAGAAGCGACAATGACTGTTAGCTTCAGCTGACATTAGGACATGACTAATGTCAGCAAGTTTAATGACCATGTTCCTGTTGACAGAAGCCCTTTAAGTGTTTGTCCACTTTTTTTTACATTTTCTTCACAGTAAGATTACATCATTCCCAGGGTGATACTTTTCCTAAAACAACAGAACAGCTTCAAGAGAAGCAGGCTGCACCAGTCCAACAACTAACCGACTGACCCCAATCACAACCTTGCACCACGCATGCGCAGGAATGTGTTCTGCTCAGGCCGCACATTCGCCAAAAAGACAAAATTAACCAGCAGACTAAAGGACGAAATCTGTAATTGGTCTTCCCGTAACACTGCATATAGATGCTCACTCAAGCGTTAACATTATTCTATATTAGCTGTAGAACTTTCTGCCGACAATTTTCGCGCGGAATGTGCCGCGTGGAATCGCCAGTCTTCTGCCGTGTGACGTGGAACTGTAAGCAGCGCTTCCGGGAGGGACACCGAGCCCATCAGCTGCCGCAGTGGTGTGTGCACGGCCGCTTCTCCGTACAGCATGGGTGAGTGCGCGGGCAGTACCCTGTATCAGGCTGTAACCTGACAACCCTTGTGATATCCATTTACCATGACACCTTCTACATTAGGTGGTCAGTGATTTCCCTCTGGGCATCCAGTCAGACACAGGGCAGCTAATACAAGGGTCTGATCTAATATTTACATGGCAGCAAGCCCTCTAGATAAATAGTAATGACCTTTTCATAAACTGATCAGGATGGTTGGTTAGTGCCCTGACTCCCCATTATTGGCTAGGTCGCCCCAATCTGGGTGAGACTGGCGCGCTCTGTGTTTTTTCCCCATTTTTCTATTGGAACGCTTCTTAGATCTCTCATTATGAGTGGTGTTTAGAGAACTTGTGTGTGAAGTTCGGTGTACGGGGTATCTCAGAATTCCGTTATAGATTCCGCTACCACGGAGAATAACTTATTGTCCGTGGTAGTAAACGATATTCTTAGAAACAGGGCTCGACAAATCCCAGGCGCCAGGTTGCCATGGCGATCAGGAATTTGGTCCTGGCACTTGGGTATTTGTCAGCCTGTTTTGAAAGGTGCCCGGGCGTCGGGTGCGGAGCGCCGGAGGAGGGCCCGTTCAGTCCGGAGGCTTCCATTGTGGACGTGCTCATCTCAATATTCATCTGTATCACCGTCCTCAGGAAAGCGATACAGATGAATGGTGCGGAGGAGCAGGGGAGAGGCGTCTCCCTTGCCCGTTCCTCTGATAGGCTACAGGCCTAGTGCCTTTAGCCTATCAGAGGCCAGTGCAGGAGGCGCGATGACGTCATCGCGCCACCTAAGCCGTACAGTGCGGGACACAGGCCGGAAGAGGCCTGCATCGCATCACTGACAGCAGCATAAGGTAAGTATATGAGTTTATTGTTTTTATCATTTATAGTATACTGTGGCAAGAAGGGGGGTGGGGGCCCTATATACTGGCACAATATGGGGGGCGGGCACTATGGAGAAGAGGAGAAGCACTATGGGGCCCTATATACTGGTATAATATGGGGGGCACTATGGAGAAGAGGGGAAGCACTATGGGGCCCTATATACTGGTATAATATGGGGGGCACTATGGAGAAGAGGGGAAGCACTATGGGGCCCTATATACTGGTATAATATGGGGGGCACTATGGAGAAGAGGGGAAGCACTATGGAGGCATCTATTTGCGGGCTTTATGACACGGCTCTGTCTGGCTCCTAACTTTTTTAGCTGGCTCCTAGATTCCAAGGAAATCTGTCAAGCCCTGTCTTGGATAACCCGAACCTTGTACGCCAAACTTAAAACCACAAATTCGCTAAACACTAGTAAATGCACTTATGAGGATTTTCCGAATCCCCCATTGCTTCTGGTCCATCAGCCTTGGCTCTGTTGTCTGTGTCGCCCCAGAACTGACACAGGATTATGACATCTGTTTGGGGTTGAGGTTTCACCAGGTAGGTTTTATTACCTGGAGGATGGTTGGGGCAAGTGACAGATTAGATTTCGCCTCCAGAGGTGTCTCCCAAGAAAGGGAACCATTTCGCCAGTGCCCATGACTCAAGATCCAACCTTTCGGCAAGTCTTGGGAATTCATTTGGGAAGATTGCTTGGCTGTATTCCCTTGTCACATCCCAAGGCTTCTTGGAGCCACTTCTAATAGGAGGCACTGTTGAGATACCTCTTTACTAGTGTTGAGCAAACTTGTGTTTTAAGTTCTGTGTCCAAAGTTCTGGTTCAGGTTATCGAACAATCTCGTCATGGATTCCGCTACCACGGACCATAACAGAATTTGGAATCCATAACGGTATTCTTTGATAACCCGAACTTTGGATGCAGAACTTAAAAAACAAGTTTGTTCAACACTAATCTTTACGTCTTCCAGTAAGCCTCCATACAGGACTGGTCTCTCTTTAAGGAGATTCAGCACCCTGCCTAAGCCCTCTCCAGAATCCTAAAATATGAGTCTTCTCAAAGTGTGTGAATGAGATTTTGAAAATTCATCCAAGGGACCTGCCATGGCAGAATTTAACATGACTGGCCTTTGGCTAGTCCCATGCATGGTGCTTTCACACGATCTCTCACCGAGTTAAAATCACATGACTTACACCTGACTTACACGAAAGTGGCATGTATATAACGCTTTAAAGTTATTTCTGTCTTGGCGTAAGGCTTTGTCGTAACATTATGGTCTCTGGGAGCCCCACCAGAAAGGATGTGACCAAGGTCCCTTAGATTTTTCCCTGAGCATTTGTGGTGGGTGGACCGTCACCCCAGAAAAGTGTTGCCCTCCAAATACAAGAAATTACACAGTCACAGAGTAATTAAGGGGTTATCTGGTAATTAATATTGATGACCTATCCTCATGAGCGGTAATCAATATCGGATTGGTGGGGGGGCTGATACCTAGGACCCCTGCTGTCCACCTGTTAGAAGAGGCTGGTGCTCCATGAAAGCTGCAGCCTCTTAGACCATGTGAAGCTCAGCCCCATGGAAGTGAACAGGGCTTTGCTGCAATTCCAAGCACTGCCACTATACAATGTACGGCGCTGTGCTCAGAAAGCTGCCGGGAGACGGCTGTGCTCACCAGGTGACCGCTCCCTGCAACAGCTGATCGTGGGAGTGCCAGTGTTCTATCAAAAAAACCTTACCTCATTAAAAAAAACTTACCCCTCACGACTTCCGGTGACGCGGCTGCACCAGACATGACGTCGAGGAGGGGGTGTGCGCCTTAACGCAAGCGCACTACCACTGGTGCGCTTAGGGGAAAATTACAGGGAGAATCGACCACACTGCGCACGCGCGTACACGGCAGCTGGCTGTGTCCGCGCGTGCACAGTGTGAGGGTAAGAAGATATCACAAGATAAAGGAGCATCAGATCTCCTTACTCCTGAGGGCGCACGCGCGGTGTCCACGACTCAGACTGTGCAGGCTTACATTGCCTCGCGCACGTGTGTAGTTGGTGGCCGATTCTTCCTGTAATTTTCCCTTAATGCGCACCAGTGGTAGTTCGCCTGCGCTGAGGCGCACACCCCCTCCTCGATGTCATGTCCGATGCGGCCGTTTCACTGGAAGTCACGAAGGGTAAGGTTTTTTGATAGAACCGGGACCAACCACCGATCTGATAATGATGACCTATCCTCAGGATGTAGGAGTGACGGGGAGAGGACATCACCACGGTCCTCGTGATGATGCTCATAGGTTAAAGGACCTTTTGATGATGTCATCACTATGTGACCAGTTACATCTACTTGTTACTGGTCACATGGCGATGACTTCATCACAGGTCCTTTATCCTTCAACATCCAGTAAGATGTTTTTACAGGCATGTGCCTCATGCTGTGTGCCTGTAGTAATGTGAGGCACATGGTCTTAGGCCTCTTTCACACGGGAGTCCCGTGTGAGGGTGGGAAATTGCGTGATTTTTCCGTGCAAGTGCTATGCGTTTTAAGGCGTTTTGCACGCGCGTGTAAAAATTTGAATGTTTGGTACCCAGACCCGAACCCGGACTTCTTCACAGCAGTTCGGGTTTGGGTTCGGTATTTTGTATATTTTATTATTTTCCCTTATAACATGGTTATAAGGGAAAATAATAGCATTCTTAATACAGAATGCTTCCTAAAATGTGACTTGAGGGATTAAAAAATAAAAAAAATTAACTCGCCTCATCCACTTGATCGCGCAGCCGGGCATCATCTTCTTTCAGGACCTGCAAAAGGACCTTTGATGATGTCATCACGCTCACCTCTATCTTCATTCAGCGCGATTACATCACCAAAGGTCCTTTTAGAGGTCCTGAAAGGAGAAGAAAGAAGACGATGCTGGCTGCGCGATCAAGTGGATGAAGTGAGTTAATTATTTTTTTTTAACCTCTCAATCCACATTTTACTAAGCATTCTGTATTAAGAATGCTATTATTTTCCCTTATAACCTTGTTATAAGGGAAAATAATGCAGTAAATTGACTTTTATCAATTTACTCACATCTTCTTCATGTAACCATGCGTGAAAATCGCATTGCATCCGCACTTGCTTGCGATTTTCATGCAGCCCATTCATTTCTATGGGGCCTGCGTTGCATGAAAATTCAGAATATAGAACATGCTGCGATTTTCACGCAACGTACAAGTGATGCGTAAAAATCACCGCTTATGTACAGTCCCATTGAAATGAATGGGTCAGGATTCAGTGCGGGTGCTATGCGTTCATGTCACGCATTGCACCTGTGCGGAATTCTCGCCCGTGTGAAAGAGGCCTAATTATTTTACCACCTCCATTACATTAATAGTAACAGAGACCCCACCATGTCCTCATATAATGGACAACATGAGGTTAATGATGGTGTCACTTACTATTAATATGAGGCATTTGTAATATGTGCCTCAAGTTAATAGTAACCCCATAATGTACCTCCGCAGATAATGGACAACATGGAGTTAATGTGAAGTACATAATGGGGTTACTTACTATTAATGTGAGGCACGTGCCGTCATTTACCTCATGTTGTCTATTACGTGAGGAGGTACTTGACGAGGTTACCATTATGGTTTGTCAATTTAGACTCCATGTGCCTCACATTATTAGTAAGTGGCCCCGTCAAGGACCTCCCCATACATGAAGCTTACTTTAGGTAATATTGCGTTAGTTCCTATTGACTTTACCTCTCCCTCCTTTTAGGGGGTTTCTTTTCCAGCATCTTTTCCAGCTTGTTTGGAACCCGGGAGATGAGGATCTTGATTCTGGGTCTCGATGGAGCCGGAAAGACCACAATACTTTACCGACTACAAGTGGGAGAGGTTGTTACCACCATTCCAAGTATGTACTTGTGTGAGATAATAGTCTGTATACACGTTGGTGTGATGGGCACTTTTATAGGTACGTGCCTAAATGCCCATCGCTCGTTCTCTTAGTGGCTGTGGCACAGCTTTTTACACCATTTATATAAGAAGGGGGCCAGTATGCGTATCTGCTCTGGATAACCGGTGGCCTATCAGACAGATTTCATGGTATACTATTTTGAGCCATGTTGAACGTGCTGATTACAGCTAGTGACATTATATGTTTTTATCTCCAGCCATTGGTTTCAATGTTGAGACAGTAACCTACAAGAATCTGAAATTTCAAGTATGGGACCTTGGAGGACAGACCAGTATCAGGTAATATTGATAGCTGTTTGGGGCTTATTTGGAAGGCATTAGTTAGATCTCCTGGTTTGTCACTTTCAGGATCGTATGTTGCAGCTCTTCAAATATCACTTTTGTCTTTTTTTTTTTTGTTCTCCGTTTTAATCAATTACCTTTGTTTTCTGTATAATTGACGGGGGTGGGGAGCTGCCGGGCACAGGACACTTTACAACCATAAAATAAGGAGCAGTGGGGCAGATTTATTAAGACTGGAGGGTGCCAAATTTATTTAAAGGTGCATTCCTCTTTGGCACATTTTGGACTGTCCTAAAGTTGGGACTCAAATCTGAGAGTGCTACGGGTAGGCATAGATTTGTGCCCAAATTTGCTCAATTTTCTGTCCTTAGTATTAACAAATCTGTCCAAGTTTTAGGCCATGCCCCCCTCTGGTAAACCGTGCTCAATGACTGAGCATTACGCGTGGGCTCCCTCGCTCTCCAGTCCCTGAATGACGGGTTTCTGTGTATTGCTGAGAGGCATGTCAATCAGTGGTTGGAGGGCAGCCTCACAGGCCTCGTGCTGTGAACTGTAACTTGTGCATTCTCACAATCTACTTACTGTTAAAGGGGTTGTCTCACCTGGAACATTGGTGGCATATTGCTACAATATGCAACCGATGTCAGATAGGTGTGGATCCCGCTCTTATCTCCAGAATGAAGCTCCCAAAGAGAACAAGAGCGCACCGTGCACGTGCTGCTGTCCTCCATTCATTTCTATGGCAGTGATGAAAATAGCCGAGCCACTTGGCTATTTCCAGCAGTTCCATAGAAATGAAAGGAGGGTGGGTGAGCGCTTTCTCTTTGGGAACTTCATTTCAGAGCTAGGTGCTGGTCCCAGAGGTGCCACCAATGTTCCAGGTGTCACAACCCCTTTAACTCCCAAGTGACAGACCACTGAAATCCGCGTGTGATGAGAGGTTCTCTTTAGGTAAATTGCTAAATGTTTTTCTTCTCCAGTGTGGGTGTTTCATATGCCTTTTGTTCCATTACAGACCATACTGGCGCTGCTACTATTCCAACACGGATGCTGTAATATATGTGGTAGACAGCTGTGACCGAGACAGGATTGGGATTTCTAAATCTGAACTGGTTGCAATGTTAGAGGTAACAGTAACATATTAATACGTGGAAGTATATACACCTTTGAATAGCCCCTATAATTAATCTTGAGAAGCTCTTTTGCTGTTTTAACTTTTCATTAGCTAGCTGGGAGCTAATTTCTTATGACAGGTAGTTTAGCATCATGTACTGTATTTGGTTAAATCGAACAAGGGTATCATGACGGGCAAAAACCACACTAAAATTCAGTGCTATCACAAATGTCTAGGCATTTATTTTTTATTTTACTTGCAGAAAACCACACAAACGCAAGCAGCGTTTTACAGCGCATTCAAACGCGCTGTAAAACGCTCAACACATGAAAACCAATGCTTTCCTATGGCCCTGGTTCTCACTTGAGCGTTTTACAGCGCGTTTGAACGCGCTGTAAAACGCCCAATGCATAAACAAGTACTTGAGCTTTTTTTGGGGCGTTTGTCGCGCGTTTTGTGATTGACACCATAGTAGTCAATCACACGAACGCGCGTTTCCTATTTGCAAAAGCGCGCTGAAATACGCGCGGCTAAAACGCGCGTTTCTAGAACGCTCAGGTCTTAACCCAGGGTAAGGCCCTGTTCAAACGAGCGAGTTCCACACTCCGGACTTACAGCAGCTCCCGGCCTAAACTTCCAGCACTGCTGGGGTAACATAGCATTACATTGATTTATGATGCTATGTAACACTGACAGCATTATGTCTGTGTTATTCAATACATTCCAGACCTCTAAGGGTTATATAACATCATAAATCAATATAATGCTACGCGACCTGGTCAGTGCTGGGAGGGCAGGATGGGAGCTGCTGCATACTCACGCTGGGAGTCCGGAGTGTGGAACTCGATTGTCTGAAAGGAGCCATAAGGTACATTCACATTTCCGCAGTTATAAAAAGAATTGCTAATTTGTGAGGTTCGTTAAAATCATCAAATCTAAAGCTTTTCTTGGAGGCAGAAACATATTGACAACCTTTAAATATTTATGGCATATGCTGTAATTTATCACTAATCAAACTTACACTGACATTTTCTTCATAGGAAGAGGAGCTGAAAAAGGCCATTCTGGTGGTTTTCGCTAATAAACAAGACATGGAACAGGCAATGACCCCCACAGAGGTAGCAAATTCATTAGGGTTACCCGCTTTAAAGGATCGTAAATGGCAGATTTTCAAGACATCGGCTACAAAAGGCACTGGCCTTGATGAGGCTATGGAATGGTAGGCATTTAATTCAAACATATCCATAGGGTCCAGTTCACCCGATGGGGGCCTAAAGAGTGTCCTTTTGCCCCCTGGGGGTGTTATTTGTTGCATACCTCTTTTTCCTATTGTGGACTGCACTTTCCTGTGGGACCTGGGTGTCCCGCAAAATAAACTATCCTGCTTGGTATACCTTTTTTTTTTTTTTTTCAATGAAAAACATATGCCACTGTATGTCTGTACACTGTTATACTGTGGAGCCTTCTGCTGGAGGTATATGTCGGGAAATTCTCCCATGGAAGGCTTAAACACAATGTGCATAGCCCGATGCCAAGCGGTAAAGAACACAA
Organism: Bufotes viridis; assembly: GCA_033119425.1. NCBI lineage: Eukaryota > Metazoa > Chordata > Amphibia > Anura > Bufonidae > Bufotes > Bufotes viridis. Next base: position 283,059,456 of record CM065590.1, read on the forward strand.
TAGGGGAGATTTATCAAAACTGGAAAACTGGCTTAGTTGCCCACAGAAGCCAATCAGATTTAACCTTTGAAAAATGAAAGAAGGATTGGTTGCTATGAGCAATTAAGCCAGTTTCCCAGTTCTGATAAATCTCCCCTAATATGTAATTTTTTTGTCATCTAATATTGGCAGGTGCCTAATTTAAAAAACAAATTTTTTTCAAGTATGTTGTTAAGGATCCTGAGTACGTAGGGAAGAGTCACATATTTGGAAATCCTCATGTACTAAACAACAGCGACTGTCTACAAATTACAAATATGTCATTAGACATGACACTGGCTGACATGTTACTTGGCTTCTGAAGGCGTCTGTGTTGGTCCCATGTTCATATGTGCCTGTGTTGTTGAGAAACATTTCGTTTTAATATATGCAAAGTGGGTCTCTGGGAGCAACGGGGGCGTTGCCTTTACACCTAGAGACTCGGCTTTCTCTGCAACAGCTGTGTCCTCCCCACTTTGATTGACATGTCCTGGTATAATGACCTTTTCACTCACTGGTCCTGTCAAGTAAAGTGAAGATGTCATGGCAGTTGCAGATAAAGCTCTAGGTGTAATGGCAACTCCCCTGTTGCTCCTAGAGGCTCATTTGCATATTTTAAAACATCATTTTTCTCAGCAGTTCGGGCACATATGAAGATGGGACCAACACAGATGCCTTCAGCTGCCAAGCGCACATGTAACAGGTCAGGCAGTGTCATAGGTACAAATCTGCTGACATGCCCTTTAAGCTCGATTTCGCCCATTACATTGTAACAGATGAAATCTGCATCATTTTCATAACAGATAGGGCATGCAGTAGATCTGAAATTGCAGCAAGTTTAGAATCCGCTGCAGACTTTTTTTTTGCTACAATTTAAAGAGGTTATCCGGGCTTTTTCTATTAATGACCTGTCCCCAGGATAGGTAATCAATATCAGATCAGCGGGGGTCTGGCGCCCGGCCGATCAGCTGTATGAGGAGACAGTGTGCGCGCAGTGTGCACATGCTGTCTGCCTTCCTGTCCGCTGCTGCTGTCCCATAGACATAGCAGCAGGAGGAAGGGAGACTGCACCTGTACACTGTGCACAATCTCCCAGTAAAGCTGATCGGCGGGCATCCACACCTGCTGATCGGATATTGATGACCGATCCTGAGGATACATCAATGGAAAAAGCCAGGACAACCTGTTTAATTGGGTCTTGTCAAAATCTCAATTTACTTACATTATACAGTATTTTGGTAACTTATTTTGATTTCTTTGTCTTGCAGGTTAGTGGAGTCCCTGAAGAGCAGGCAGTAACGTTATCTCCAGTGTAAGAATGGCTCTGGATGTACATAATGTGCACCATCACCACCTGACTTCGCTCCAACAGTGACTGACAAGGGTGTCTGAAGTCTGTACCTTCTGTACCCATCTCCAGTAGCACTGTATCATACTGCACTATTCCTCGTGCCTGTCCTGTAGTGTAGTTTCACCTTATTTATGACCGTTTTGTAATGAGAACTTCAATGTGGGGGATTGCACAACTTGGTTTTGAGATCACATATCTTTCTCTGTTATGTGAGATTTTTATTTTTGTGTAAAAACCTGATTGATTTAGACGATGGCCAGCTGGACGAATGGCCCTCGGCTGTGTAAAGATTGTACTCTGAAATCCATCTGTATAGAATAAACATTTATAATTGGAATATTCATGTGTGAGAAATTATCACCGTTTTGGTCGTTTTTTTGCTTTATAGGGTAGTCCCTAAATGACCTACCACCTATCCACAGGATAGGTAAGAAATGCCAAAACCCCCAGAAACCATGACAGTAGGAGGATTCCCGAGTCCTCTGGGATAGTCTTTGCTCTCTAATAATTAAATCAACTACATTAAAAACTGCAGTATGTGGATGTGGCTTAAAGCAGGGCTCTACAAATCCCGGTCGCCATGGCGACCAGGAATTTGGTCCTGGATATTTGTCAGCCCGTTCTCTCAGGTGCCAGGGTGCAGAGGCGGCGCGTCCTACACACGGACTAGGAGCGCCGGCCCCCTTCATGCTGCAGCCGCCCGACTGCTCTATATAGAGCCTCAGGCGGCTGCAGCACTGCCCGGGCTGGCGCGTCCATGAGGGCGCACCGCCCGGGCGCAGCATGAAAAGAGTGACTGACAGGAGGGAAACGCTCAGCGCTCCCTCCTGTCAGTCCCTCATTGTAGCGTGGCCGAGCCCTGTATGGTCCGCGGTACAGGAGCATCTGTCTCCTGTACCCGGCCGGACTGACATGAAGTGCGCACACAGTGTGCACTTCCTGTCAGTCCGCCCGGGTACAGGAAACTAAAGCTCCTGTACCCGTGGGACCATACAGAGCTTGGCCACGCTACATTACAGGCGGGGGAGAAAATGACAAGAGGGGGAAAGATAATGACAAGGGGGAAGAGAAAGTGAATGACAAGGGGGAGAAAGTGAATGACAAGGGGGAAGAGAAAGTGAATGACAAGGGGGAAGAGAAAGTGAATGACAAGGGGGAGAAAGTGAATGACAAGGGGGAGAAAGTGAATGACAAGGGGGAGAAAGTGAATGACAAGGGGGGAAAGTGAATGACAGGGGGGAGAAAGTGAATGACAAGGGGGAGAAAGTGAATGACAAGGGGGGGGGGAGAAAGTGAATGACAAGGGGGGGGAGAAAGTGAATGACAAGGGGGGGGGGAGAAAGTGAATGACAAGGGGGGGGGGGGGGAGAGCTGGGCGTTGTAGTGATGCGGGGACTGAGCGCCAGCTGGGGGTTGTAGTGCTCAGTAAAATGTCATGGTGCCCGCTGTGTTTGTGCCCTCCGGTCCCTGTAATCCTTGTAAGGGTTTCCACATGTAATGGCGGCCGCAAGTGGCTTTCACTTAGACGCTGGCAGCATCTGACGTGTCATATAACCTATTGAAGAGGGGAAGCATTATGGGGGGCACTATGGAGAACAGGGGAAGGAACACTATAGGGGCATCTACTGGGGCCCTATGTACTGGCATGCATTATTGGGGGGCTCTTTGGAGAAGTGGGGGGGGAGGAACACTATGGGGGCATCTATTGGGAGCTTTATGACGCGGCTCCGCCTGGCTCCTAACTTTTTTAGCTGGCTCCTAGATTCCATGGAAATTTGTCAAGCCCTGGCTTAAAGCATTGTAACAGCAGGTGCTTAGAAGCAGAGAACTGAAACATGGCATTATGGCCATACCCATTAAATAGAAATGCAAGTGAATGAGGTTTTAGACAATCATTTAGTTAGATGCAGGTCCAGATCCATGGTTTTATTGATTGCGTATATTAGTTGCTATACTGCAGTTGCAAAAGTCCATACTATGGACTGATTGACTGCTAAATCTGAAGAGGTATTTGGATGATCATTTAAATAGCAGCTTTATAATGACCTATAGTACTCAAGGGATATTTTATGTCTGGGGACATAATAAAAAGGAAATTTTGTTCTTTGCGTAAAATCTTTTCCTCATTCGCAGCATTGGCAGACAGTCTTAATCATTGGGTATACCTGCTGTTACTAGGAGGCAACACTAAGTGTATTTAAAGCGTTCCTTCCCGACAGTCGGCTGCTCGTTCAGTAAATTTACAGGCAGAAATCTCCTTCACTGTATGAGGATTGGCTATTGCGATCATTCCTCATACAGACTCATGGATTCTGAGCAGTAGATCGCCGTTTAGACCACATGATCTGTTGCCCAGAAACTATAATCTCTGCTGCCTGCATGAACGACAGGATTACCCGATGAACAAGCGTTTCTCTCGTTCACTGGCAGCACATTTACATGGACAGATTGTCGAGAAGAACCGCTCGGAGGACGTTCTCCGTAATGTGGACCATTATTGGCTTGTGTAAATGCAGCTTAAGTAAAACAAGGGCTAGCTCCTCTTACAGCTATATCCCTCCTCTAAACTCTGAGCTAGCTAAATCATTTCCTATTAGAGCAGAAGGAGAAGCAGAGAAAGAAACAACGGAAACATAAAATGGAGGAAAGAACCACATAGGAACTGCCTCTACCTAGCACTGTGTGGAGGTAAACAAACAAGCCCTTACCCTGCGCTGGATGAAATGCTCCTATGCTCGTATCATAGGGCCGGGGGGTGAAGATGGGGATATGTCCGGGTTCAGCTCTGAACCCGGACAACCACTATAACTGCTGCCTGCAGAGATCTGCGATCATGTGGCACACTATAAAGTTTAGCAAAATTGTGAAAGGGTGGCCAAGTTGCTGCCTTCACACCTCCACAGGTGTTTTGCGGTCCGCAAATTGCTGATCCGCAAAACACGAACACCCAGCCATGAGCGTTCCACATCTTGCAGACCGCACATGGCCGTTACTTTAATAGAAATGCCTTTTCTTGTCCGTGTATGCAGGCAAGAATAGGACATGTTCTATTTTTTTGTGGAACAGAAGTGTGGATGCGGACAGCAAACTGTGTGCTGTTCGCATCTTTTCAGGCCTCATTGAAAATGAATGGGAACGGATCCATTCCAGACGTGTGAATAGACCCTTACACACATGCATGGCCGAAGCCTGTGTATTGGACTGCCCAAGACGAATAAGCAGTTACTCGAAAGGGACTGGGTTCCTAGTCCTTGGAACAACAGGTTTTAACAAATTAATTGGGCTTTGGTGACTTTCGATGCTGCCAAGCCACCTTTGGGAACCTAAAGAATGGGGCCTATGGCAAAGTGGAAAAAATGTTGGTGAAAATTACAATTGGAAATGTGCAGGTAGACTCCTTGACATCATGCCAAAGATAGGTATTGCTGCTGCTTCATAGAGGTAATTACTGAGCACAAATATTCCCCCATTAACCACCAGAGCTTGAAGCCATTTAGTCACTTCAAGCCCAAGACTGAACTGAGCCCCTTTTCTTTGGGACCACAAAGAGGATGGAATAAAAAAAATTGCAAAAGGAGAGACTGAATGGCTGTGGACACCTTGCATGCCCAGGTATCAGTCTTCTACCCATTTCAAGTGGATCGGGTGGGAACCATGTTTTATTTAGACGTGGACTTGGTGGCAAGAGTCCAGGGCGCCTCTTTAAGCACATACTTTTACTAAAGAAATCATTTAACAGGTCTTCATCAGGATTTGAACTCCAGATCTTCTGTATAGCAGGCAGAAGAGTTACCATTACACTACAGACCCGCTCTATTGAAAAAGGCTGGATTTTCTGTGCTTAAAATTCTTCTTCACAGCCATAACACTAAAATAGTACATTACTGAAATGAAGGGAAAAAATTGCATCATCTACCAATCACAAAAATATGTTCACTATATTGTACAGCTTACAGATATGCAATCACTATTAGTAAGTGATATGTTGTCTCCTGTCAATTAAATGTGTTGTGCAGGGGTTTTACATTGATGACCTATCCTCAGACTGAGGGGGGAGGGGGGCACCCCCACCGATCAGCTGTTTCCTATTTATGTAATTACAAGTACTTGCTCCATTCACTACGTTGCCTTTCCAAGGGAGACTATGCGTAGTGTAATGAAGAGGAACAGCTGATTGTGGGGGAGCTGGGTGTCATTCTCCCGCCCATCTAATATTGATGACCCATCTGGAGGATATGTCATCAGTATAAAACCCCTGCACAAGCCCTTTAATGCTGAAAATCGCAAAAGCGGAATATCCCTTTAGCCCAAAAGTTGTCAACCATGGACAACATTTAAGAGGGGAATGAGTTGACACAAACAGGAGTCAGGACAAGGACAGCTGGGCCACTTGTGTGGTCTACTGCGCAGGGGGTCTGGAAAAGACGACTTTTCGCAGTTCAAGGTTAAGGTGACATGAAACCCAGCATGTCACCTCAGTAAGGTCCAAAACTGCCAGTGACAAGGAACATTCCCTCTTGGTTTGGTACAATGACATGTTATCTTAGTCCTGAACATGAAATGCAGAGGGACTTTAACTGTAACATGAAAAGAGGGGGAGGGGGTGCAAGCTGTGTTCCTGGTGCATGACTTGTTGGCCCAAAGGAAAACCTGTGTATGCAGTGGATTTTAAAGGGGTTGTGCCATAAACTACTTAAGTTTATTTTCATCAACTATTCTATTCTTCCTTGGATTGTTTTTTTTTTTTTTTTCAAAATTTACCTCATTTGCAGTTTTCTCCCCCATGCTTCCTGATTTGTCATGTGTCTTCTATCATGTCTCATGGCAGTGGAAATGTGTCCTGACATCAGCAGATCATGTGACACTAACTAAGCTCCTTATTCTTACCAATGAGGCGTCCTACATTACAAGGATCCAATGTAGGAAGAAACCTACAGCAAACGAAATACCTATCACAGGTATATTCCAAAACAGGCCTGCAGGTGGAAGCACTGTATTGGAATACAGTGAATGATGTTTTCTGTGATGGATAAATACCTATCAAAGAATAAAATTAGCAATCTAGGGCTAGTGACTTAAAAAAAATGTAAACAAAAAAAAAAGTTCAAATCATCCTCCTTTCCCCAAAATCAAAATAAACAAAAAAATCATAGGCATTAACAGTATCCGAAAACACCCATATTAATAAAATATAAAAATATTTATCCCATACGGTGAATGGCGTAACGGAAAAGAATTCGAAATAGACAATTCCTTCTTTTTTTGTCACCTCTTCCCCCCAAAAAATGAAATAAAAAGTGATAAAAAAGTCACACAAAAGTCAAAATATTACTGAAAAGTACGGGTGGCCCGCAAAAAATGAGCCCTCACACAACTCCTTAAACTTAAAAAGTTATGGGGTTTAGGCAACTTTCACACCAGAATTAATATTTTTCGGTATTGAGATCCATCATAAGAATCTCAATACCGGGAAAAAAAAAAACGCTTCCGTTTTGTCCCCATTCAATGGGACAAAACATAACTGAACAGAATGGAATGCTCCAAAATGCATTCCGTTCTCATACCGGAGAGCAAACATGCTGCGGTTTGCTTTCTGTCCGGGAATACAGAGCAAGTCGGATCCGTCATGACCCACAACGCAAGTCAATGATGGATCCGTCTTGGCTATGTTAAAGATAATACAACCGGATCCGTTCATAACAGATGAAGATGGTTGTATTGTCAGTAATGGAAGGTTTTTTGCTGAGCCCTGCCGGATCCAGCAAAAACACTAGTGTGAAAGTAGCCTTAGAATATGGCAATAAAAAGAGAAAATATTTTTACAAAGTATTTAATTTTCTTTCAGTATTAAAACACAAGAAAAACTATACAAGAGTGGTATCGTTGTAATTGTACTGACCTGGAAAATGAAGACAATAAGTCAACTTTACAGCATAGGGAACGCTGTAAAAAATAATAAAATTCAACCCCCATTTGGAAATTTAAATTTTTCCAGCTCCCCACTACTTCATATGCAATATTAAATGGTGCCAATAGAAAGTACAACTTGTCCAGCAAAAAAACAAGCCCTCATGTGAATGGAAAAATAAAAAAGTTAAGGCTCTGGGAAGGCAGTGAGTGAAAAAACGCAAAAACAAAAAAATCGCAAGGTCCTCTAAGGGTAAAGTGGGAAGAAGAAAATAGCCTCTCTACTGACACTAGCCAAGTTGTTAGAGAGTATTGGCAGGGAAGGAGTGCTGCCACAGCAGAGCGTACTACGGTTCCACATAAGGAAGAAGAGGATGTGAAGGAGGGGCAATGGCATCACTGGTGAGCACACCTAGACAGGAGTGTTGTGCTTAGATACCACTGGATGCCAATGGATAGACTGAGAATAACAGTGTGTTTTCCATTGGATATAAAACAGGAAAAGCTGAGCAGATTGATATATATTTATGTGGGATTCTCTCCTCTTTCTTACTTCAGTTGTACACAGGAAAGGTCTCATTAGTGATTGATAGCATTCTCTGTGTAAGTGTGTATACATAGATAGCTGTCAGTCACTGATAGTTATACACGGGGGAGGTGTAATCAGTAATTGATAGTATTCTCTGTGTAAGTGTGTATACAGAGATAGCTGTCAGTCACTGATAGTTGTACACAGGGGAGGTGTTATCAGCGATTGATAGCATTCTCTGTGTAAGTGTGTATACATAGATAGCTGTCAGTCACTGATAGCTGTATACAGGGGAGGTGTTATCAGTGATTGATAGCGTTCTCTGTGTAAGTGTGTATACAGAGATAGCTGGCAGTCACTGATTGTTGTACCACGGGGAGGTGTTATCAGCGATTGATAGCATTCTCTGTGTAAGTGTGTATACATAGATAGCTGTCAATCACTGATAGTTGTACACAGGGGAGGTGTTATCAGTGATTGATAGCATTCTCTATGTAAGTGTGTATACATAGATAGCCGTCAGTCACTAATAGCTGTACACAGGGAAGTGTTATCAGTGATTAATAGCATTCTCTTTGTAAGTGTATATACATAGATAGCTGTCAGTCACTGATAGTTGTACACAGGGGAGGTGTTATCAGTGATTGATAGCATTCTCTGTGTAAGTGTGTATACATAGATAGCTGTCAGTCACTGATAGCTGTACACAGGGGAGGTGTTATCAGTGATTGATAGCATTCTCTGTGTAAGTGTGTATACATAGATAGCTGTCAGTCACTGATAGTTGTACATGGGGGAGGTGTTATCAGTGATTTACACAGAGAATGCTATCAATCACTGATAACACCTCCCCATGTACAACTATCAGTGACTGACAGCTATCTATGTATATACACTTACAAAGAGAATGCTATTAATCACTGATAACACTTCCCTGTGTACAGCTATTAGTGACTGACGGCTATCTATGTATACACACTTACATAGAGAATGCTATCAATCACTGATAACACCTCCCCTGTGTACAACTATCAGTGATTGACAGCTATCTATGTATACACACTTACACAGAGAATGCTATCAATCGCTGATAACACCTCCCCGTGGTACAACAATCAGTGACTGCCAGCTATCTCTGTATACACACTTACACAGAGAACGCTATCAGTGTGTATACATAGCTGTCAGTCACTGATAGTTGTACAGGGAGGAGGTGTTATCAGTAATTGATAGCATTCTCTGTGTAAGTGTGTATACATAGATAGCTGTCAGTCACTGATCGTTGTACAGAGGGTAGATGTTATCAGTGATTGATAGCATTCTCTGTGTAAGTGTGTATACATAGATAGCTGTCAGTCACTGATAGCTATACACAGAGGGAGGTGTTATCAGTGATTCATAGCATTCTCTGTGTAAGTGTGTATACATAGATAGCTGTCAGTCACTGATAGTTGTACATAGAGGAGGTGTTATCAGTAGAGTTGTTTGGGTACCAAAATTTTGATTCGGTATCGATACCATAAAAAAATATTGCGATACTCGATACCACGCGAAAAAAATAAAAACGCCCAAAAAATCCGCGTGCATTCCACATTTTATGAAACCGCCGGCTCATAATACAACAGTCCTATCCTACTTTTTTGTGGGGACAAGGCGACTAAAAGAAAATGGCGAATCGTGCATTTTTTCTTTTTCTTTTTTTTTCTTTTACGGCGTTCACCGCATAAAAGTGGATTTTTTAATAGTTTGGACTTTTGAGACGTGGCGATATGTAATATTTTATTTATGTATTGTTTATATATTTTATATGTAAAATTGGGAAAGGGGGTGATTTATAATTAATATTTTGGTGTACTTTAACTTTTTTTTTTTTTGTTACAGTTTATTTATTAACTATTTTCCCCCTTAGGGGCTAGAACCTGGGATATTCTCATCCTATTTACCCTGATAGAGATCTATCAGGGTGAATAGGATCTCACCCTTTCCCTGCTGCCCTGTGCTCAGTGCACACAGCAGCAGGGAGCAGACCAAGGCAGCCAGGACTTCAGAAGCGTCCTGGTTACCACGGTAACCGATCGGAGCCCCAGCATTACAGTGCTGGGGCTCCGATCACTGCCACTGCCACCAATGAGGAGGAGCTGAGGGGACCCTGTGGCCACTGCCACCAATGATTTTATTACTGGGGGAAGGGGGGCACACTGCCCACTGCCCACCAATGTTTTAATACTAGGAGGGGGCACACTGCCCACCAATGTTTTAATACTAGGGAGGGGAGGGGGCACACTGCCCACTGCCCACCAATGTTTTAATACTAGCGAGGGGGTGGGAGTGCGGAGCACTGGCCAGCCTAATTACGTTCATATATAATGCAGGCAGAAGGCACAGGCTGCCGGCACCTGCCTGTGACCGAGCGCTGCGATCAGAGGCTATTAACCCCTCAGGTGCCGCACCTGAGTGGTTAATAGCCTCTGATCGCAGTGCTGGGTCACAGGCAGGTGCTGGCAGGCTGTGTCTTCTGCCTGCATTTATATAAGAAACGGTACTCTGCATTGCTGGCCAGTGCGCCCGCCCCTCCTCCCGCCCCGCTCCGCCCCCTCTCCTCTATTGGTTGCAGCGGCAGCACAGGGGGAGGGAGAGACTGCCTCCTTCTCCCTGTGCTGCCGAGGAGAACATGGGCGCGCTGAGAGCAGCGCAGCCACGCTCTCCTATACTGGGCTGTGCAGTAGTGCAGCCCAGTATCGATAAAATACTTTTCCTGGTATCGAGTGCGATACCAGAGAAAAGTATCGATTGGGTATCGAAAGTTCGATACCCGAAACAACCCTAGTTATCAGTGATTGATAGCATTCTCTATGTAAGTGTGTATACAGAGATAGCTGTCAGTCACTGATAGTTGTACACAGGGGAGGTGTTATCAGTGATTGATAGCATTCTCTATGTAAGTGTATATACATAGATAGCTGTCAGTCACTGATAGTTGTACACAGGGGAGGTGTTATCAGTGATTAATAGCATTCTCTGTGTAAGTGTATATACAGAGATAGCTGTCAGTCACTGATAGCTGTACACAGGGAGGTGTTATCAGTGATTGATAGCATTCTCTGTGTAAGTGTGTATACAGAGATAGCTGTCAGTCACTGATAGTTGTACACAGGGGAGGTGTTATCAGTGATTGATAGCATTCTCTGTGTAAGTGTGTATACATAGATAGCTGTCAGTCACTGATAGCTGTACACAGGGAGGTGTTATCAGTGATTGATAGTATTCTCTGTGTAAGTGTGTATACAGAGATAGCCGTCAGTCACTGATAGTTGTACATAGGGGAGGTATTATCAGTGATTGATAGTATTCTCTGTGTAAGTGTGTATATATAGATAGCTGTCAGTCACTGATAGTTATACACAGGGGAGGTGTTATCAGTGATTGATAGCATTCTCTGTGTAAGTGTGTAATCATAGATAGCTGTCAGTCACTGATATCTGTATACGGAGGGGGTGTTGTCAGTGACTGATAGCATTCTCTGTGTAAGTGTGTATACATAGATAGCTGTCAGTCACTGATCGTTGTACAGAGGGTAGATGTTATCAGTGATTGATAGCATTCTCTGTGTAAAAATAGGTGTGTTTACATAGGTCACTGATAACACGTCCCCGGTGTACAGTTGTATCGTGGAAAAGTGAGCGTGCCTGAATGTAGGGAAACCAGGAAAGAGCGTACAATAGGGTAGTATGTGCTACACAGTTAGATAAAATATATAAAGTGCAACAAGTGGAGGCTCACCTTAAACGATTGTGCTACAAATAGGTACAATTGAGCTCAGAATTAGCAGAACGTTATGTTAATATATTGCACGTTTTACTGAAAACGCTATCAATCTGCTCAGTTCCTCCTGCTCTATATCCTGCTGTCTGCAGATTACATTGCATTTTGTAGTGACAGGTCCTCTTTAATTATACAATACATTATACAGTATCTGTTCAATGTGTCCCAAGAAGCCATCAATTAGAAAGGTTTTCCTGTTGGTTGCAGCCATAATGAACACCTGGCCATTCTGCTCATGTTTTTTGGTCTAACCAAGAAAACCATAGTTATTTTTGTTCAATAAAAGATCAATAAAACAGAAGGATGACAACGTGTCTGCAATACATCCATCAAATTGCATCCAAAAATACAGTTGTACTCAGCTAGTGTATGCTGTGAAGTAACAGGACATCCATCAAATACAAAATTAAAATTCATAAATTAAAAAAAAAATACTAAATTTCAATGAGAAGTAGAAAGTTTTTAATTGTAATATGTACATTAAACTGTACTAATTTTTTCTAGCAGCACAACACACATGGATTCACATATGAAACGCCAACAATTTTTCTCTGTTACTTGTTTTTATATGTGCATCCATAGCATTAAGCAATGTTTATGATTAGGGATGAACGAATCGACTTCGGATGAAAAATCCAAAACTTTGTTTGAATACTGTACGGAGCGAGCGCTCCGTACAGTATTGGCTCCAATGAGCCAAAGGTATTACTTTGCGAAGTCTCGCAAGACTTCAGGTAATAACTTCAGAAATTAATTTCTACTGTTAAAAACCTTTTATCGAACTCAGGTTCAGTTCCAACTTGGACTAATTTCTGAAGTTATTACCAGAAGGAGCCAATAAATTCTAATACTGTACGAAGCTCTCGCTCCGTACAGTATTCTAACGAAGTGTTATGCGAATCAACTTCGGATGTTTCATCCGAAGTCGATTCGCTCATCCCTATTTATCATGTGTCTTAGCCACTATTATTCCACCATTGCTAAGTCTTTGAGAGAATGACCGCGTAGCTTCTTGGCTTTATATCCAGGTCGCAGAAACTCTATTTTCCTCTTCTTAGCTTCAATTTTATTCTTGTGTTTCTTTAGCTTTTTCTTGGCTGCTACATCAGGGTTTGCAACCGCCTAAAAGACAGACACACAATCTCGAGTATTCCATAACACAAACGACAATCACGTGTGCAAATTATAGAATTTATTGAAGAACATGTCTACCCCCTCTACTCCCAGCCCCGGTTTGCTATCAGAAACATTACCTGCAGTGCTTTTTGCTTTTTCCTCTTAAACCTCCTTAGATTGGCTTCTTTCTGTACGCTAGCAAAAGACCAGGAGAAACACTCCAATCCAACCAAGCTTTTTAGAAGCTCAATGATTTCTTGAGAAAGGTTTTTCAGTGTAGGGTCTAAAAAAACAAGGACAAGCCAAATTTGTAGGAAAAGCTGAAAATGTTCACATGAAAAAGAGTCAGGAACTGTTAGGCCCCATTTACACGTCCGCATTTCAGTCTGCATTTTAGTCCGCATCTATTCCGCAACACACTACGGACGTGTGAATGGGGCCTTAACATTCCAATTAAAGCCATTGCCTTACAGTTATTCCCTTGCTGCTGTCCCACTAGACTATTTTGTCAGAATTCTTAGAATGCTCAGGAAAACAATATAACAGGCCTCATTTTGACATGTCTTGTACCAGTGTCTAGATTTCTGAATTCTGAATGCTCTCTGGGCTCTCTGTGGTTCAGATGCGCTGACTTGTATATTTACTAAATTGCAGGCTACATGTCTACTATGTCAGGATGTACACTAATGCTGTTAAAGAGCTTGTGACATCCACCTAGTTTTCTTAACCCCTTAAGGACTTAAGACATACCGGTACGGCATGTTTCTCAAGTCCTTAAGGACTAATGACGTACCGGTACGTCATGAGTATTTCTGATCACTGCTGCTCAGCCGGCAGTTATCGGAACAAGGTACCTGCTGAAAACATTCAGCGGGTACCTTGTTACAATGCCCAGGGGGGTCCCCTGATGTACCCCTACAGTAGAAACTCCAAAAAAATTACCCATTTTGGAAACTACGAGATAAGGTGGCAGTTTTGTTTGTACTATTTTAGGGAAAATATGATTTTTGGTTCCTGTATATTACACTTTTTTGAGGCAAGGTAACAAAAAATAGAAATTCTGAAATTTCATCTCCATTTGCCAATAACTCTTGTGGAACACCTAAAGGGTTAACAAAGTTTGTAAAATCAGTTTTGAATACCTTGAGGGGTGTAGTTTCTTAGATGGAGTCACTTTTTTGGAGATTCTACTCTAGGGGTGCATCGGGGGGCTTCAAATGGGACATGGTGTTTTTTTTGGTGGTATTACTATGTGTTATAGAAGTAGAGAAATCGAAACTTGGAAAATTGCTAATTTTTCCAAATTTTTGGTAAATTTGGTATTTTTTTTATAAATAAAAATGAACTTGTTTGACTCCATTTTACCAGTGTCATGAAGTACAATATGTGACGAAAAAACAATCTTAGAATGGCCTGGATAAGAAAAAGCGTTTTAAAGTTATCACCACATAAAGTGACACTGGTCAGATTTGCAAAAAATGGCCGGGTCCTTAAGGTGAAATAAGGCTCAGTCCTTAAGGGGTTAAAAAGGTGATACTGGTGATTCCCAACCACATGATGAAACTTGCCATATAATACCTTGAGCCAACTTTTTTTAAACTTCTGAGTATGCTTTATGTATGTTTACTTTACTCACTCATATAGTGTTGACTATACTTATGTTCATCAGGGCTTTACAGACAGTATCACTTGCTGTCTCCAGTGGAGCTCACAATCTTAACTTCCCTATCAGTAGGTCTTCAGAGCGTGGGGGGAAACCCACGCAAACACAGGGAGAACATACAAACAGATGCAGAACATAGGAGCCCAGAGCTGCAAGGTACCAGTGCTAACCACTGAGCCATAGTGCTGCCCGTGTTAAGTGCCAAAGAAGAGAAAGGCAGTACTGCCTAATATATATCAATGTTTCAGCTTGTAGCGGACTGGACCCTGTACCAGAGTCTGCCCCAGTTTCCTGGAAGGGACTGCTTGCTCGCCTCCTGCCCTGCGACTATGGCCCCATGTATGCTTGTCCTGTTTGAGCGGTGATACCCCAGATAGCTCTGCTATGGAGCCCATTCGTATAATGAAAGACTATGGGAAAGACTTTAGCTCCATGGCAATTGAACTGGATATGTGTGGTCTGAGCGCCATTCAATAATGTGCGCTCAGACCTAAGCTATCTGGGGATATGTTGCATGTATATGTTTTATGTAACATTGTGTAATTTTATGATCTTTTGCAACCATGTGCTCAATGGAGTCTGCCTCTATCCTTGGATATATTGAGCGCTCAGATCCAAGCCATCTGGGGATATGTTACATGTCTGTGTACTGTAAAGGGTGGGACATTGTATATTGAATAGTGATGTCTGTCCTATTGTCCCCACATGTGTATTGGCGATTTCCCTTTGTCCTGAGAGATAATTGAATGACTCCTCAATTGTCTCCAGGACAGAAGACATTGTGTATTCTCCGGCCTGTGATAATTACATTAACCTGTGTAGGGTGATTGTATCACAGGCAGAGGGGAGGGATATGCTGGGGGTGTCTGTATTGTCCCAATGTGTGTGATTGGCTGCTGTATCCCCTGTGTCGCAGTCTTCCTTCTGGTCCCCTAGGGGAGTGTCCACCAGGTGGGAGACCTGCATAAATACCGGGCAGGTAGCGCTCAATAAAGTTAGAGTTCCTGTTTAACCCTCAAAGTGAAGTGTCGTCTCATTATTGGGGGAGGAGTTATTGGATGCTGTTCCAGTCTGACTGCTAGGAGTGCAAACCTATTCGTATGGTTCCTATTCAACTGTCTACAGCATTCAGAGGCTTGAGAGGATTCGTATGCTTCTCAGGTTCGGTGGTTATGGTGTCGTCTAGAGCGCTTGGAATCCTCAAGAAGCGCTAGGAGCATCTTTCAACGGAGGTACCCAGTCGGGGTGCCAGGCGATCCGTTACATTGGTGGTAGGCGGTGGGATGGCGTCCTAGTGCGAGGTAAAGCAGCTCATTCGTGGATTTACAAATTGAGGGCGACGCTAGGGTTCATACAGCGTCCCTATCTACAGAAAGATTTGGGAAAATGGGGTTCGTGGACCCCTGGGCAGCACACACACCTGAGAAAGAGAGTGAATTGGAATGGAGAGATAATGCCCGGAAAGAATTATGGTACGATGCCCTGGAGGAAGTCCAGTATCAACGGCAACAGCGCCTTCCTGGTGTCGCATACCAGTTGGAGAAGCAAATGGCCTGGCGGATGCCGCTTCTGGGAGACCAACCCGGAGTGCAGCAGGTAAGACAACTTGAGTACCTCGTGGAAAGGGAACTGAGCCTGGATGCCTCATACCGGGCACTGTGGTGGTGCACTGTCCAGCCAGAGACGTGGAGGGCAGAGGGCATCCAGCCAGAGGGGGAGAACTACACGAGCCCTGGCCTGTTGTGGAAAGCCTTAGCGGAGGACGTCGACTTCGGCAGTCCAGCAGAGTCACGGTACTGGGCTATCTATCATTACCGAAGTGAGATGCTACGGGGCCCGAGATCTATTGGACTGGGAGAAGATCTCCGCCGTTTCGTTGCCATGGAACGAGGCTGGAGATGGACTATGTGGAACTACTCAACTCAGGTCAGCCACAAAGCATGGACGCAGAACAGGAAAACTGGGTGGCGGACCCAGACCTGCCAGCCTACAGCTGGGAAAACGTGGCAGAGGTACCCCCTGCTTCACTACCAACTGCAGAAGTAGGGGACCTCATAGACTTGTCCTGGAGAGACCAGATGGCAGGTGGAGATGGGACCGAGATCTCTCTACCGGCCCTACAGGGATGCTGGGCAGTCGGCCCAGATCCCCAGCAGCAGTGTGTATCCCAGGGAGCTGAAGGTGTCGTCCTTCCTCCCCAGCGGCAGTGTGAGTTACAGAGGGCCGAAGGTGTCGTCCTTTCCCCCCAGCGGCCGTGTGAGTTACAGAGGGCCGAAGGTGTCGTCCTTCCTCCTCAGCGGCAGTGTGAAGTCCAGGGGGCCGAAGGTGTCGTCCTTCCTCCCCAGCGGCCGTGTGAGTTACAGAGGGCCGAAGGTGTCGTCCTTCCCCCCCAGCGGCAGTGTGAGTTACAGAGGGCCGAAGGTGTCGTCCTTCCTCCCCAGCGGCCGTGTGTACCCCCGGGAGCTGAAGGTGCCGTCCCTTCTCCCCAGCCGCAGTGTGTACCCCCGGGAGCTGAAGGTGCCGTCCCTTCTCCCCAGCCGCAGTGTGTACCCCCGGGAGCTGAAGGTGTCGTCCTTTCTCCCCAGCGGCAGTGTGTACCCCAGGGAGCTGAAGGTGCTGTCCTTCCTCCCCAGCGGCAGTGTGTACCCCCGGGAGCTGAAGGTGCCGTCCCTTCTGCCCAGCAGCAGTCTACTGTTCAGGGAGAGGAGCTGGTTACCCCTCTCCCCAGCAGAAGCATAACCCACCAAGAGGAGACACTAAGCCCCTCACCAGCGCAGATGGGACCGCGGTCTCTGCGCCCAAGCTACAGGGAGTACGGAGGGTCAGCCCTGCTCCCCAGCGGCAGAATCTTTTACCAGGAGGGGAGAGTCTTGTCCCTCCTCCCCAGCAGCAGCCTAGCCCACCAAGGGGAGACAGTAAACCCCACAACAGTGCAGATGGGACCATAATCTCTGCACCTGCACCACTGGAGATATGGACAGTCTGTCCTGGTCCCCAACAACAGGACATGGTATTGGAAGAGAAGGCGGTTTGTTTTCCCGTAATACAAGAGAGGACGTCGCAGGGAGAGGAGCCTGTTACCCCTTCTCCCCAGCAACCGCTTTATCCAACCAGGAGAGAGGACACCCTGGTTACTTTTTCCCAGACTATGGATTTCCCACTGGATACATGTGGCAGGAGAACACCAGGACAGCTACACCGGGTAAGAAAGGCCGACCGACTATCAGAGCCCCAGACCGATTGGAGGTCTGGAGTCTGGATAGTCTCTTTGGTAAAGGGGAGAAATGTAGCGGACTGGACCCTGTACCAGAGTCTGCCCCAGTTTCCTGGAAGGGACTGCTTGCTCGCCTCCTGCCCTGCGACTATGGCCCCATGTATGCTTGTCCTGTTTGAGCGGTGATACCCCAGATAGCTCTGCTATGGAGCCCATTCGTATAATGAAAGACTATGGGAAAGACTTTAGCTCCATGGCAATTGAACTGGATATGTGTGGTCTGAGCGCCATTCAATAATGTGCGCTCAGACCTAAGCTATCTGGGGATATGTTGCATGTATATGTTTTATGTAACATTGTGTAATTTTATGATCTTTTGCAACCATGTGCTCAATGGAGTCTGCCTCTATCCTTGGATATATTGAGCGCTCAGATCCAAGCCATCTGGGGATATGTTACATGTCTGTGTACTGTAAAGGGTGGGACATTGTATATTGAATAGTGATGTCTGTCCTATTGTCCCCACGTGTGTATTGGCGATTTCCCTTTGTCCTGAGAGATAATTGAATGACTCCTCAATTGTCTCCAGGACAGAAGACATTGTGTATTCTCCGGCCTGTGATAATTACATTAACCTGTGTAGGGTGATTGTATCACAGGCAGAGGGGAGGGATATGCTGGGGGTGTCTGTATTGTCCCAATGTGTGTGATTGGCTGCTGTATCCCCTGTGTCGCAGTCTTCCTTCTGGTCCCCTAGGGGAGTGTCCACCAGGTGGGAGACCTGCATAAATACCGGGCAGGTAGCGCTCAATAAAGTTAGAGTTCCTGTTTAACCCTCAAAGTGAAGTGTCGTCTCATTATTGGGGGAGGAGTTATTGGATGCTGTTCCAGTCTGACTGCTAGGAGTGCAAACCTATTCGTATGGTTCCTATTCAACTGTCTACAGCATTCAGAGGCTTGAGAGGATTCGTATGCTTCTCAGGTTCGGTGGTTATGGTGTCGTCTAGAGCGCTTGGAATCCTCAAGAAGCGCTAGGAGCATCTTTCAACGGAGGTACCCAGTCGGGGTGCCAGGCGATCCGTTACACAGCTCTTACCAGAGTCTTTGCCAAGGTTTGAGAACCAAAATGCTGCTTGGGTGAATAAACATTTTTCACTAAGGGTACTTTTACACTTGCGGCAGGAGGTAGATCCGTCCTGCCGCAAGTGCCCGTGCACTGCTCCGTCCCCATTGACTATAATGGGGCAGGGGGCGGAGCTACGGCGCAGCATGGCATTGCACTGCCGGAGATCGCTGGACTAAAAGTCCTGCATGTCCGACTTTTCAGTCCGGCGATCTTTGCCGTGCACTGCCGTGCTGCGCCGTAGCTCCGCCCCCTGCCCCATTATAGTCAATGGGGACGGAGCGGCAGCACGGCAGTGCACGGGCACTTGCAGCAGGATGGATCCGGTAGGCTGAACAGCCTGACGGATCCGTCCTGCCGCAAGTGTAAAAGTACCCTTAGAAGTCAAGTGTTGCTTTTCAGGTGAGCACAAAATTTTGCTTTGTTCATTGTGCTGCTGTCATTTCCATTCTTCATATTGGAAGACTTTATATAGATATATTCCATTATACTGCCCCGGCTGTCTGGCTAGGCAAGCACTGATCAGTAATAAAAAGTGCATCGACCAGAGATCGATTGCATCGGTTTATTACACTGGCCGATGGAAAGTATGCATGGGAGGAAGAATTGCTACTTCCTAATTCAGATGTATCGCCCTCATTACACAGGGCGATGTGCTACTGATAAAGAATGCTGCATAAAAGATGAAATGACATGCTGCGGTTTCTCACCTTGGTCCGCATATGTGCTGTTCAGTTCTCTGTAGAGTGGGGCAATGATAGTCGGCAGGAATGGCTTCACTTTCTCATTTCCAAGATCTACTGCTATTGCTCCCAGGAATTTAAATATACATATTCTCTATGGCAGAAGCACAGAAAATCAATAAGATTGCATGTATTTTAGGAAAATATCTAAATAAAAATAATTAGACAAGTATATAGAGAACAAGACCCACACACAATAAAAGACATGAAAAGATTCTACAATTTCATAAAGTGCCATAAACAATTGGATTTTTTGTGGCCCACCTGTAAAATCCTTTTCTCGCTGAGTTCATTGGAAGACCAAACAACAAGTTAGTATGGGGAAGAGCGATGGCATCAGTAATCGCTCCTCCTCATGCTCTGCAGGAGATCACCGCACATAAATGCAGCAGTCTCTTCCACCAGCAATCAGCAGATTGTGGGGAAGGAACGCTTCCCTCCCGACAATCTGCTGCTCTCTTATCCCATGTAAGGGACCCTTGATCAACATCAGCAAAATAACTGAGTGGGAGCTGTGCCCCCAATGAACTCAGTGAAAAAGGGATTTTATAGGCGAGTCACAAATAAACTTATTTTCTCGCTTGTGTCATTGGGGTCACAGAAGACTATAGGATGTCCTAAAGCAGTCTCAAGATAGGGAATTAAAGCCGAAGCACAAAACATAAGACCAGCTGCAGACTCCAGCAACCAAAAAACATCTATGGATGCCAAATGCAACCTCCTATAAAGACAGGAGATAGATGTGGAAAGGAGATCAGACAGTGGCTTGACACAACTCTAGAGTGGAAGCATCATGGCACCCTAGCAAGAGCAAGACAAGGATTAGACTTGCCCTATGGAGCTAAACCAATAGGGAAGCTGACTGCAGAGAGGATGAATGACAACTGGGAAAATAAGGAAGGTAAACATGAGGATGGAGCAAATCCAAGTGCCCACTGAAGATGTAGGGTATACAGGGCCTAGTATGGGACCAGAATCCTCCTTAGGGAAAAAGATAACAAGTGGACCACCCTGATAGAAGTGCTGCCATCATCTGTCTCACTATGGCATGATAACTAAAGAAAACCCTGTCAATCTCTGAGTGTCTTTTCAGATTGGAAAAGATTGATGCTGTAAAAAATCTGGACAGAAACAGCCTGCAGAACTGAAAAGCCTGAAGGGGACGAGAAGAGCAGCCTTAAAGGGGTATTCCCATCACAGACAATGGGGGCATATCGCTGGATATGCCCCCATTGTCTGATAGGTGCAGGTCCCACCTATGGGACCTGCACCTACAATGAGAACAGGGCGGGTAAATAGGCGGAGGGTGCACTGCGCATGCGGAGCTGCCCTCCATTCATTTTTATTGGGCCACCGAAAATAGCCGAGCACTGACTCGGCTATTTCCGTCTGCCCCATAGAAATAAATGGGAGCAGGGGCCGCGCGTGCGCGGTGCACTCTCATTCACTTCTATGGGAGCAGCGGGTAGCAGCGTTTGGTGGTGGACAGACCTTGGGAAACCCAAGGTCCTCCAGCCACAGCTCTCCCCGCTCTGTTCTCGTTGTAGGTGCGGGACCCGCACCTATCAGACAATGTGGGCATATCCTAGCGATATGCCCTCATTGTCTGTGATGGGAATACCCCTTTAAACATAAGAAGCAACCTCTCTCAGAAATCTAGGCCAGGAGGATGCCTTACCAGAAAGATGTTTAGGTATGAGACTTTGACAACGCCACAGAACAGATACATGCTATGGCTGTGACAAACCACCCTGCCCATACATGGACAATAGAGTATTTTCACCCCAGGAAGAAAATACAAGCTCCCTCTACAGTGGAGGCAGATGGTAAAACAAAAAGGCACCCTAGATCAAGGATGCATACTAACAAACATAGGGGGACATTTACTAAGACTGGTGATTTAGGTGCACTTGAAGGCGCCGACCTTCGCATAACTTGGGCGCTCCCCGTGCAACTTGCTTAAAGCTACACCAGCCCCCTTGCTGGCATAGATTTAAGTCCTTTTCTACACCAAAAACGGGCCTAGTAAATCATAAGTAATATCCCCTTCCCAGCCCACACCACACCGCCACCTCGGAAAAGTGGCGTGAGCGGGGAAAAGTCGCAGATTTGGCTGTAAATCCTCTCTGCGACCGAATTTGTGACAAAAGAACTCCAAAAAGTGCCATACTTCGCTTCATAAATGACCGCCATAGTCTGAAAGTCAAAAAAGGCACCCAATAGAGACAACTGCAACTAAACGATGCAAGAATGCAAAAAAAAAAAAGAATGAATCTTTATTCTCCATGGATCCTGGATGACGCCTTACCACAGTTAAGGGGATAATCTTGCTAAACCTGAGACTGGGGTGCGAAATCAAACTAGAAGACTGGAAAACAGATTAAGGAATCTCTGGGTGGTCAACTGCAGAAACCTTCCTGGACTATCAGACAGGCACGTCTACATATAAAAAATTGTGAGGAAAAAAAGCAGAATATATAATTTAAGACCAGAAATTTAATCCAGTTACTCCTTGTATTTCCTTGTAGAGGCCTATAAATTGAAAGATGGACAGAGGAGAAGGGAGCCCAGGGCAGCCTCCAAGGTGGTATTAGTCAGATGAACTATCCCTGATGTGCTGTGAGGTGGCCCAAATAGGGCTGACTCAAGCAAAGACACAGAAAGTGGCCAGGTCACCTGAGGTGTGAAAATGAAGTAGGCAAGTGGCTGGTAGGGAAGCTGGGCTGGTACAGGGCATTTATGGAGCACCTACTCCAGACCCAGAAGATAATCAAGAGCCAGGAGGGCAAGGGGAAGGCCACAGAAAACCATGGCTTGAAGGAGGACAGGAGCGAGGACAGGATGGAGGAGGGGGAGAGTATTAATACTAACCCCTCAAAAATCTCCTGCACCAAATCCAGCTAGGTCACCATCTTCAGCGTGCTGTCCCTTGGTAAAGTAGGGAGTGAGCAAAGAGTTTGGTCTCCTTCCTTGCTAATAGGGTAAACGGGCTTGCTGCCTCCTGTATACCCATAATAAAGAGAAAAAAGATAGCAGACCTGCAAGCAGGGATGTCTGGCTCCTACAGACACTAAAACGGATTTGCTCAGTGTCTGCAGGAGGGGTATAACTGACAGAGCTTAGGAAGATCTGCAGAGAAGAAATGAAAAAAAAAAACGCCAAATTCAGGCATCACATCCAAGAAGACTGGAGGCTGTAATCGCTGCCAAAGGTGCATCATCTAAGTCCAAATTTCTAGGTCAATGCAATATTTTAGTTTTTCCTTTTCAATAACTTAGCAAAGATTTTAAAATTCTGTTTTGTCTTTCTCATTATGGTGTATTGAATGCAAATTGATGGGGAACTTGATTTTTTTTTATTTTAGCAAAAAAGCACGTAACAAAATGTGAGAAAAAGGGAAAGGTTCTGAAGTCTTTCTAAATGCATTGCAGATATATCATAAAAATAATCAGAATGAATGAATGAATGAAAGCCACTCCAAGCTCTAAAACAATTACATGAAACAAATGCAGTGAAATATTCAACACTCACTTTTAGTGGATTTTTTGGTGTGTGCGCTGCTTCCCTCGTGGCCAATATGGAAAGCTTTTTCATAAGCCACATCAAGGTGGCAACTTTCTCATCACCTTTCTCTTTTTCAGCATCCGCCTCATCCTCAGAGCCATCTTCTTTCTCACCCTGGCCATTGCTTTCCTCTTCAGTAACTGTCTGGGTGACCTCCACTTCAGGATGGAGGAGATACATCACTTTCGCCACAAATAATAAATTCTTTATAACCTTAAAATAAGAAGAAACATTACAATTTCAGATTGCAAAATACTACTTGTGGGGAAATTTCGCACCACAAGAATGCAGTTATTCCCCAAATGTCCCTGATATACCCTGCGATTGCCCAAAAAATGAA
This sequence comes from Bufotes viridis, assembly GCA_033119425.1. NCBI lineage: Eukaryota > Metazoa > Chordata > Amphibia > Anura > Bufonidae > Bufotes > Bufotes viridis. The sequence continues at coordinate 283,082,846 of CM065590.1, forward strand.
CTTTAATCAGGCATATTTTAGGCTACTACCCCTCTAAATGGTCCCAGCCATGCAGATGACAGATTATCTTACCAGACCTAAAAAGCTACACACAGCTACCCATTTTTCCTTTCTGGGCATGGGTACTCTACAGCAGGACTTGTGTGATAACTGCTGCCAAACAGACCTTGTGTTTCTTCATTCAATGTTGCTCCTATTCTAAAGAATAATGTTTCAGACCTCACAAGAGGTTATCATTCATTTTTTAACATACCTGTTCCCCCAGCGTCTGGTCAAGAAATTTTGACTTCAACTGATGGCAGAAGGCAAGAGCAAGATCCTTCATCTGTGGAAAGGACAGATATACAGTATGACAATGATTTCAAATACCTGTAGACAACAGATCATGTTTGCCACTGATAAAATTCCTTTTTTTTCCAATTGCTTTTAAATCAATTGAAAAAAACCCAAAGAGACTTGGTTACCTTTGTTTCCAGCTGATCAGCTAAGAACAAGTCCGAGCACTCAGGTTGGCTTTTCTTCTTCTTGGTTTTCCTAGCCATCCATTTACTCACCAGTTCATCTGGTTTTTGAAGGGAAAACAACTGTCCAAAAATCTGGGAAGAGGTTAACCAGACCCAGCTGTGGGGGTACCATAAATGGGACTGAACATGAGCTAAAAAACATAATAAACAGGACAATTAGACAATTGACTACAGCTCCTGAGTAAACCTACACATTTCCACAGTAACATCAACAACCCAAACCCATTTAGCCAGATCTTGCATTCATACTCTGTCTATCTGCTACAGTTAAAATATATTTTGGCACACGATCATACAGTATATGATGTATATATATATATATATATATATATATATATATAAACTAATAACACATCAAATAAACAGTTAAACATGAGGTGCTTTGCAAGCATATTTTGATCAAAAATATCTGCCCATCCACCACAACAAGGTGACCTCTGTACAGATGGCAACCTACTCTAATACCTTTGCCTATGCCATACATGGACATCTAAATTCAAGAAGAGCAGAACTCATATATATACTTTGACTGCTACGATTCTTACCTCTCTGGGTTAGCAGGCCATGACCTGCCATGACGTGACTATGTGCACCTGCCTATTTATTTTAACCTGCAGGATGTACTGACTAGTTTTGTTCCCGTTCATGAGATCCTATATTTAAATTTTTTTTTGTTTTCTGTAGGAAACTTAGAAAGTCCCAATTAGTATTTAGCTGTAAATCCAGAAGAGAGGAGCGCCCTTACCACATATTTTATGCATGATCTCTAGGTGCTTTGGCAGCTGCATAACATTGCACTCCTTGATCAGCTTGGTAAGCAGAGTCAGTAAACTGAACAGTAATCTGTCTGCTGCCTTTTCTTCAGTTTCCTCCTGTAACTGCAATACATTAATGAAGTATGTGTAAAAAAACTTCACCTGATGTTTGTTTTTTCTTTTTCAAAAAAATTGATGTTGTATCAATACTTACATCCTCAAAGTGTATAGGATCAATCTCGCTTTCAATTTTTGACAGAACAGCTTTAAGTCTCCTCTCAAATTCAACTCCTTCAACTTCAACAAACAACCCACAGGTCAGAGCACCCAACCTCTTGTGAGAGGACTAAAGGGAAAAAGAAAGAACTTCATCAGGCATAGCAGTTGTTCTTTTTACAGATCCCATATAACAACGTGATGCAGAAGGGTGGGAAACGAATGCGGTTTAGTACAGATATTTTCTCTGATATTACTTGATCAAGCCTAGTGCAAGTGCTCTGGTGCATGGTGTTACACAGCCAACTATATGGACTACATAACATTCCCCCACACCCAACAACATAGATGGGAGCTGCATTGTGAGGGAAATCACGCCCTAAAGCTTTGTGCAGTTGGTTATGTCCTAAAAGGTTGTGCAGGTGGCGATCAGCAACCTAAAATGAAACGCCTATCTTGGACTTGACCAATATCATGTGAACGTAATACTGTGAATACTATAGCTAAGATAAAGCACCAGTTCTGTAGTCACACAGATACACAAGTAATTAATGGGATTATCTGATTTATCAGGATGCTGGGTGTCCCACTGTTCACTAGAATGGGGGTCCTGAGTCCACAGTGATGGATAGAAGTGCTGCTTCATGTACTGTCTATGGGGCAGACAGAAAACAGTTGAGTGCTTTACTCTGTAGTTTCTCTCGCCTTCATAGGCACTGATTGGAGAGGCAGAGCAAATGCTTTCAAACCCCTCCCCACAATGGCTATGTGGTCAGCAGAAACAAGGGACTAGAGACCAAAGTTCTAGTGATTGATGGGGCCTCCAGCTATCAGACATTTTCTGTGGATTGGTGATAAATGTTAATTGTGGTATATTCCCTTTAAAGTTTGTTCAAACAGGATGCTGTACAGCCTTGCGATTACCTTTTCATTACTCAACCATTGTGTAGTCAGTGAAAACATCAAGTCCTTCTGCTTATTATCGACTTTGCCAAGAAGGGATTTTGCTGCCAAGGCGGCCATTTTTTTACACTTTGTCGAATCATCGTTGACCATCAGCAAAGCAAGGGGCACAAACATGAGTCCACAGAATTGATTAAGTATTCCCTGATGCGAGGAAAGAGCAAAACAAAAGCCTTTGTCAATTGGGGATGGCCTTGGCTCTACTACATACTATAAATGTAATATAACCATATGTAAAGATAAATGTGTTTCCATTTGAAATGGCCATATATTGAAACTAGCGTATATTCACGTATTAAGAGGCAACAGAGTGACCAAACCAAAATCTACGTTACTTACCGCTGGGAAAGTCTGGAACAGATAAGCAATCATTTCCAAGGCGGAATCCCGCCCTGTTTCATATTCATAACTACACAAAAGGACAGAAAGAAACAATGATGTTGGTAAAAGGAAAAAAACTGTCAATTCAGTTATAGAACATATATAAAAAGAAGACAAATGTGCAGTGCTTTATAAGAATATAGTATCAGTGGCAAGAAGATAGACAACAGACAAGTTCCTTTCAGCAGTGCTGTTATCAGGAATGCCAATGTTCACACCTGTGTTTTATATGTTTGCCATGTCAAGGCAAACATACTCCTCGCCTATCCTCCAGCATAAAATACAATAGCGAGAGTTGCACGGTACACTAAACAGACATAGTGCACATTCGTATCACTATATGTGCGGCCATTCAGCAACCTAGTCTACCACTTGTATAATAAACCACATTTATAAGCCTCACAATACACCTATAAGAGATTACACAGTGAATGCCTATAGTACGTAAAATAGCTTGCTGTAATGTGTGCTTTAATGGGAATGTGTATGAATACTGTAGTACATCCAAATGATACATATACAAGAACGGGTCATGCGCAACAAAGTAACCTGAATATTGTTCACTACAATTTACTGTAATCCTTGGTAATCACCACTGTCAGTTCTTGTCTTTATGACTGATTTATGACTTAAAGGGGTTGTCCCACGAAAAATATTCCACAGTTTTCAAACGAGCTCTTGGATCTGAATTCTTTTCTAATTGCATGTAATTAAAAATGTAGCATAGCCGCTGAGTTATTCAATAAAATGTATCTGTATAGCGCCACCTGCTATCTTTTTTCTTTGTCCTGCTCACTGAAATGGCCGCACATGCTCAGTTTCATCCTTCAACCGCCTCATGAGCTGTGATAGGGAGAGCTTAGACAAGCCTCCTGAGCTGTGATAGGGAGAGCTGAGACACGCCTCCTGAGCTGTGATAGGGAGAGCTGAGACACGCCTCCTGAGCTGTGATGGGGAGAGCTGAGACACGCCTCCTGAGCTGTGATGGGGAGAGCTGAGACACGCCTCCTGAGCTGTGATGGGGAGAGCTGAGACACGCCTCCTGAGCTGTGATGGGAAGAGCTGAGACACGCCTCCTGAGCTGTGATGGGGAGAGCTGAGACACGCCTCCTGAGCTGTGATGGGGAGAGCTGAGACACGCCTCCTGAGCTGTGATGGGAAGAGCTGAGACACGCCTCCTGAGCTGTGATAGGGAGAGCTTAGACACGCCTCCTGAGCTGTGATGGGAAGAGCTGAGACACACCTCCTGAGCTGTGATAGGGAGAGCTTAGACAAGCCTCCTGAGCTGTGATAGGGAGAGCTGAGACACGCCTCCTGAGCTGTGATAGGGAGAGCTGAGACACGCCACCTGTGCAGTGATAGGGAGAGCTGAGACACGCCTCCTGAGCTGTGATAGGGAGAGCTGGGACACGCCTCCTGAGCTGTGATAGGGAGAGCTGAGACACGCCACCTGAGCTGTGATCGGGAGAGCTGGGACACGCCTCCTGAGCTGTGATAGGCAGAGCTGGGACACGCCTCCTGAGCTGTGATAGGCAGAGCTGGGACACGCCTCCTGAGCTGTGATAGGCAGAGCTGGGACACGCCTCCTGAGCTGTGATAGGGAGAGCTGGGACACGCCTCCTGAGCTGTGATAGGCAGAGCTGAGACGCATCTCCTGAGCTGTGATAGGCAGAGCTGAGACACATCTCCTGAGCTGTGATAGGGAGAGCTGAGACATGCCGCCTGAGCTGTGATAGGCAGAGCTGAGACACGCCTCCTGAGCTGTGATAGGCAGAGCTGAGACACGCCTCCTGAGCTGTGATAGGGAGAGCTGAGACACACCCCCTGAGCTGTGATAGGCAGAGCTGAGACATGCCTCCTGAGCTGTGATAGGGAGAGCTGAGACATGCCTCCTGAGCTGTGATAGGTAGAGAGAAGACACACCCCCTGAGCTGTGATAGGCAGAGCTGAGACACCCCTCCTGAGCTGTGATAGGGAAAGCTGAGACACGCCTCCTGAGCTGTGATAGGGAGAGCTGAGACACGCCTCCTGAGTTGAGATAGGGAGAACATGGACACGCCCCCTTAGCTGCAGCAGACAAGACACTCACCTTAAGCTGTCAGCTTGATATAAATCTAGTAGAGCAATGAATAAGGAAATCTCTGGATCCACGTGAGGTACAGGGCTGGTTCTAACTTTGTTAGAAAGAGGTTGCCATGTACTATACTATGTCCGATTTTCATTTTTTACATTAGTCATGGGATAACCCCTTTAAAGGGGTTTTCTGGGATTTCAATATCGATGACCTATCCTCAGGATAGGTCATCGATATGTGATCTTTGGGGTCCAACACCCCTGACGATCATCTGTTTGAAGGGGCTGCTGTGCTCAAGTGAATGCTTTGGCTTCCTCACAGCACACCAAGCACAGTGGTGTACATTGTATAGCTGCTGTGCTTAGTATTGCAGCCCAGGCCTACTCATTTGAATGGGACTGAGCTGCAAGTAGGGCATGTGACCTACGAAGGTGATGTCACTCGCCTAGCAAGAGACTGTGGTACTCATTTGAGCACTGTGGCCTTTTCAAACAGATCAGACCCCCACCGTTCAGATGTTGATGGCCTATTCTGAGGATAGGACATCAATACTGAACTCCCAAAAAATCCCTTTAAGGGTACGGCCGCACTGTCCGGTTTCTGCATGCAGTTTTTGAATCCAAAATCAGGAGTGGATCATAAAAGGAAAGAAAGTATAAAGGACAAATACAATTTTTTTTTATTCACTCCTGGTTTGGTCTTGCAAAAATCTGACTGTGTGGCCATACCCTAATACTTGGTCACCTTTAGTATACCCCATATATACTGTATGGTAAGAGGGTAAGGTTTGGCTTGGTCCCCTAAGATTGTTATTGGTATTATGTTACATATCTGTTTCGCTATACAAGTGTAACCTACTACTCCCATCTGCTAACAGTTGTCTATGACCGCAGACATTGCCAAATGTATCAAAAGTGAAGTGATTTTAAACAATGTGCAAGATCGAGCTAATATATTGACAAATGTTGCATCAAAGTTACGACTGCCATCTTTGATAAATTTGTCACAACATATCACGGCATTTTCTATTCCAGTTTTTGTGTGGAGTACAGATGGACCTATTTCCCTCACTTACTCCTTTTTGACAGGATACACATTTTGTGACTTTAAAAAAAAAGTACATCAAACCTACTTTTAACTCCACAAATTGATGGCATGGTGCAAACGATTAATAAATATATGTCGCAGCACAAACACCACAGATATCTGCAGCAAAAACAAGGTGTAAACTGATACATTTGGGACATTACATACAATCCCTATTTTTAGTCTCGCAGTCCATGCTTGCTTGGCTGCTTCCATGACAGGTGTGGCCACCTCTCCATTCATTCACCACCTGGATGGCCACTAGGTGCCTTATCGGGTCAGACATGGTTAGACGATCCCCATTCTGGAGTTGGGACCAGCATCTATCAGACATTGCGTATCATGTGGATACACTATAATGGGGTCATTTATCAAACTGGTGTACGGTAGAACTGGCTTAGCTGCCCATAGCAACCAAAGGAGCTGTCAAAAATGAAAGGTGGCATCTGATTGGTTGCTATGGGCAACTAAGCCAGTTCTACTTTACACGACTTTGATAACTGACCCCATAAATATTTAAGAAAGGACAACCTTTAACAACTGCGCCCTGAGTAGATTTCTGCAAAAATCTCCTAATGAGATAGGATTAAAACATTACACATAAGACACATTGATGATTCTGGACCTTCTGTGTTACAGGTTTCTGGGTACTATTGTATAGATCTATACATGAACACCAGTACTGGAAGCATATACATTAATATTGTAATGTATACTAATGGTTACACATGCTTTAGAAGAAATATCAGGAGAGGTCATATCTTCACATTCGAAACTATGCACTTACTTTAATTGGGCAATTATAAATTCCAAGTTGAGTTTGAGATTTTCTCCAAGCGGATAGTCTAGCAAATACTTTAGGTATATCTGGAAGGACAATTGAGAGAGGATGGATTTGCAGCAGATTTCCAGGACAGGCATCGCATACTATTGTTTCAATGTAGCATTACACTCACCTGACGACACTGGACTCTCACTGTGTCACTCTGGGCAGTGACTGACAACTTTGCCACTTTCTTCATCACCTCATCCATCTCAGGAACAATAAGTTTTCTAGATACTATAGCCTTTAAAAGAGACAAACACAATATCTTAATACATTTATGCTTGGAGAAAATGTACCTTAATACAAGAGGCTGAAATCTGCATGGGTTGACAAAGAGGTGGTTCCATGAAGAACCATATACTGTGTTAAAGCATATGGACATCTGTTAGGGGGTCCTCCACTCAAGACGCCCCTCCAGTAGGCTAGGACAGAGACATATTCTGTACAAGCAGCTCCTGTTGTTGTGGACTCGAGTTTTTCTTGTATTATGGGTCACCAATCATTTCAGTGGCGCCCTAGTAATACAATAGTCTCCTGCAGGAGGTGGCTGGCTGTGGCGTCCCCCAACATAAATCAGCTGTTTGCTAGGCAAGGTGAGAGTAGAACCCCAGGGATCAGCTGCTAAGACAAATCATTTACAACCTAACCTGATAATTCATGTTTTCCTAAATCAAAAGAAAGGGGGGGAGAGAGAGAGAGAGAGACACAGACCTGTGATCAGAATGCCATTCATTTTAGCTTTTAATCCTGACAAAGCAAGACCAGATGTGCAGGTTGTTACTGGACTGCCCCCTAGCTACAGGCAGATAGCAAGTTTAAATATGAAAAAAATGAATAACTTTAAATATGAAATAACTTGAATTGCAAAACGTTAGGAAATTACTTACTTTCAACAATCCAAAAGCTGTGGCCTGACGTGATGAATCGTAAAGATCCTCCTCAGCATATCCAAGTAAGACCTGTAGCTGCTTCTCAGTGATGGTTCCCTTCATATGTCGTACCAGTAAGGTAACACACTGCACAGAAAAGAAGACATATCATATGCATGTTTATAAATAATGTCAAAGTGTAAGCCGCTCGAACCCCTTGTATCAGCTATGGTTTGGTGCACACCCACCGAGCTACCCCTTGTCAGATAAAGGGAAAAATGGAAAATAGTAAACGTAGGGGACACTCGGCTAACTTGAAAAAGACGGACACAAAATGCAATCAAAATAAAAAGAATGTATTAGTATAGCTGTGGAAACGTCTAAGTGTAAAATATCCATGCTATTGCAATACCATCTCATTGGGGATAATGTTCTCACATATAGCAAAGGACTATCCGTAGGATATAGGTACTGGATCAGTCTCTTATGCCTCGTTTCCACTGAGCGGATCGGTTCGGGTCGGCAGAGTTTGGAAGATTTATAATGGTCCAGTCTATTTAGGTGAGCGTTTCCACTACACCTCGGGACGCCGGGTCCATACGTGGCGCGGCGTTTATGTTGCGCTTACGTTTGACGTAATGCAGGCCACCAATCAGGAGAATGTATTGTATGACGCAAGTAGCTCCTCCCTAACCGAACCGTTCCAGTTTTCTATGGCCCTACATCTGAAGCAGGACCCTGAATGGTGCGGTACGGTTCGCTTGTATGGATCGCTTTCATAGTGGAAACACCCAAAATAGCGAACCGTACCGTACCTACCCGAACCGATCCGCTCAGTGGAAACGAGGCATTAGAGGCTCCAAAAGAAGGAGGATCAATCCCTTAGAGGCTCCAAAAAGGTTCCCAGAGGCGGCATCTGACAATGTATAAGTATAATTTTCATGCTAATTGCTGACACATATATAAAAGGGGTTGCCCATCCAATAAGGGTGTTGAGCGTTTGTTCATTTAAAAAAAAAAAGATCCTCCTTTTGGAGCTTTTAAAGAGACTGATCCAGTACCTATATCCTACGGATAGTCCTTTGCTATATGTGAGAACATTATCCCCAATGAAATGGTATTGCAATAGCACAGACATTTTATACGCTCCATTTTATATGCTGCTATAATTTTTTATTTTGTTTGTATTTTTAGCTTTCAGGTTGATCAACCATGTTTATGTATTTTAAAATGTGCACTTTATATGTGTTGACGATATAGTGAATGCAGCGCTCCTATACAGTGCTTCACTTACCTGTTAACACTGAGACGTTTCCACAGCTATACTAATACATTCTTTTTATTTTTTTTGCATTTCGTGTCCGTCTGCTTCCAGTTAGCCGAGTGTCCCCTACATTTATTATACGCATGTTTATACTTATAATATATTTGATAAGAATTACAAAACCACACAACACCAGAAAAGCTAGTCTATTCACAGCAATCATTGCTCCGAAAACTACTGCACTAAAAGCACTGCAGCCCATCAACAACCTCTTCCAATGAGCCACTATCAGGGTGTATGTGCAGACCATGAGTTAACATTATATAATCATATATATGATCCATTTAACTGTGATATTAAGAGAGATTGTGCAGTGTACTTTCAGTAAAGCTTTGAGATGTCATAGTGACAAAGTTTAGATCAGTGGATATCTGAGCACTGAGACCACCACCGATCTCTAGAAAAAGAGGAGACAAGTGCTCGCTTAGCAAGTTCTTTCTCCTTTCTGCAGGTCAGAAAGCAAGACGGACTCAATAGAAAGTCTATGGGCTCGTTTCACTCCCATTTTGAGCACCGAGAAGAAAGATATTGATGGCATATCGCTAGGATATACCATTAATGTCACATAGGTACAGGTCCCACCTATCTCCAGAAGGGGACCCTTGAAATGAAGGAGAGCGCACCAAGCAAGCATGGCTGCCCTCCATTCACGGTTATGTGAATTCTGAAAATAGAACAGCACCATAGTGGTGACTGGAGAGAAAGTTGTCTATGTAGGGTGCGCGCTCCTTCACTTCAGGGGCCCCGTTCTGGAGATAGGAGCAGGTCCCGTCCCCATCTGACATTGATGGCTTATCCTAACAATAGGTCATCAATGTCTGAGATGGGCTTACCCCTTTGAGTGTTCCCCTAAGATTTTTTGTGCAGTGTATATTGAGTATTCTACTCCATCATCTGAGTATAAGATTTGTATAGTGGGTAGACAGGAGGACTGCATCACTTACCTTAAAACAACTGACTACCAGGTGGAAATTCTTCCCTCTGGCTACTCCAGCTTTAGCGTAATCTTTTAGCAAAAGGAAAACCTGTTTAATTAGCTGCTGTGTGTTCTCCTGGACAGATGGTAAAGGAAACTTCAATATCCAGATCAGAGACTGCAAAGCACCCGTGATAACCTGCAGAAAATCACCAACTCTTCTAGTATTCAATTATATACAGCAGAACATACAATACAAATGCTAGATAGAACCTACAGATCCATACGTTAAGTTAGATTTTAATTTGGAATAACACTATGGGCCAGATTTATCATTAGCTAAAGTCACTTTTATGGAGTGAAAAAGTCGCAAAAAAATGTGCAATCGGTAAAATTGCGCATTTTTTTGCGACTTTTTCAAGCTCTGCACTAAGCTCTCCAGTTTTGTGAAAGTGGGCGTGTGGTCTTATGTAAATGAATCTCTAGACAGATTTACTATTGCAACCATTTAAAAAGTCGCAAAAAAGTCGCAAAAAAATGCGCAATTTCACTCCAGGGGGGACCATGCTTATCTTATGCGACTTTTTAATAGAACATGCGACTTTTTTGTAAAGACGTACGACTTTTGTAAAGCCGCTTACTGAAGGATAAACTGCTACCGTCAATCCACATTTATCACAGTATTAAAGGACCATTAATAAATCTGACTGAGCCAAAAGTGACTTTGGGGATATGGAAAAGTGGAGTAAGATGTAAGTGTAATGATAAATCTGGCCCTATGTGTACCACGGGCAGCGTCTCAAGGCAGAAAGAACACATGTGCCATGTGGAGGTTATCATATTGACTGCGGTATTGTAGGAGTTTTAATACATGTTTTAAGAAGACTCAATAAAAGTGATTGTTCCTGGTTTGGTTTTGTACCAATGGTATTTTTTATTAGACTTTTCTTTGGGTAAGTAACTTGCCCATGCATATCCTAATCAGGATGCATGTTGGGCCATGTCAGTATGACTGCATTAGTGATTAGAAAGAAGAAAGAGCAAGTTCTTGGTCAGGTGCCGCTTCTAGAAAAAACGGCATTTACACCTTTACACTAAGAAACATTCATATAAATTACCAGTCTGTCTTAGGCTACATGCACACGACCGTATGTGTTTTGTGGTCCGTATGGCAGCTGTTTTTTTTTTGCGGATCCATTGTAATAATGCCTATCCTTGTCCGGAAAAAAGACAAGTATAGGACATGCTCTATTTTTTTTGCGGGGCTACGAAACTGACATACGGATAAGGATAGTACACTGTGTGCCGTCAGCATTTTTTGCGGACCCATTGAAATTAATGGGTCCGCATCCTATCCGCAAAAAAAAAACAAAAAACGGGACAGACACGGAAACAAAATACGTTCATGTTCATGTAGCCTTACAATGTACAAGGAGACTGATAAGGTTCCCATTTTCAGTGTAAACTATGGAAGGAAGCTATGAGCCACACATAGATATGTACAGGTTATACGTGTTTATTTTTAAGGGCTAAGTTACAAAACTTTGAAATAAGCCTTAGAAGAAGGACCTGCAGAAACCCAGGCACCTGCTGCAGAAACAACCCCATTCAGATAAATGGAGCTGGTTTTCTGCAACAGAAATTTCAGCAAAAAATCTGCAAAATATAAATATACTCTTTCTGCTTTTCGTTTGCCCCATCTTGTACTGTCATGTCTGAGGAAGGCTGGTATAGCCGAAACGCGTCACAAGATGTTATAATGTGACAATAAACTACAACTTTACTTCAAACAAGCAAGTGCCGTTTTTTTCCCCTACAAATTTACAAACAAGAGGGACATAAGAAGTGGAAATCTCCCTTAAACGGGCAAGACAGATATAACAATGGCAAAATGACTAACCTGGACATCCCTGGAATGCAGGCAGCTGATCAGCATGGGAACAAAGGGATCCAGCATTTCCAGTGCTTGCTCCTCAGAAGAGTTCACTTTGGACTTTCTTAAGCTCATATACAGAAGCTGGATCATAGGAATGAATACACAGACAAATGCACATTAAAATACACCGACCAGTGAAAACACACTGACTATATACATGTAAAACATTTTGTGTGGTTTTGGTTTATAGCCATATTATCAATGAACCAATTCATTTACTGGGTCTGCATGAACAGACTGCCCTCAGAATTTTATACGGTATATACAGATTCTGTTAGTAATCAGAACTAAATGCTAATTGAGTCAGTGGGATATTGACTATATACCATCTCTCCTGCTTCCAGACTGTGATATGAACACACTTACTGTGATCTTGGTTCATACCTTTTCAGTCACACAAATCGTGTTGAGTTATGCTCTATATAATATTAATTATAGAGGATTAAAGAGGACCTTTCATGGGTCCGAACATTGTAAGATAACTATCTGGACATGTAGAGCTGCGCCCAGGGATCTCAATGCACTTACTATTATCCCTGGACTCCGCTCCGTTCGCCCGCTGTAGCCCCGTCACCTTCTCCCGCGCTGTATGGTAATTGCTACTAACTTCGCACCAGGGAGGAGACATCAGCTTCTCTCCCTGGGCGTGTCCAAACGCAGCGCAGAGCTCTCAGTCTGGGAGAAAAATAACTCCGAGGCTGTGAGCTCTGCGATTGGACAGCGCTACAGCCAGGGAGAAGGCACGCCCAGGGAGAGAAGCTGATGTCTCCTCCCTGGTGCGAAGTTAGTAGCAATTACCATACAGCACAGGAGAAGGTGACGGGGCCACGGAGGGCGAACGGAGCGGCGTCCAGGGATAATAGTGAGTGCAGTAAGATCCCTGGGCGCAGCTCTACATGTCCAGATAGTTATCTTACAATGTTCGGACCCATTAAAGGTCCTCTTTAAGGTAGATTCCATTATTAACTCATTAGCATCATAAGAGAGTAGAAAGTAGTATGTACTATATATTTCTACTAGTACACATCATATCAACAATGACATCTCCTAAGCCAGCCTAAATCTCCTGTGCGGGGGAATGAGATCCACCTAAGAGGCTTAACAAATTAGGTGCATCTCTGCCCCTATGAGAAAGTGAAATCTATGCCAGGTCGTAGCCTTGAGCTATAATTTCGGCCAGTTTCTGACATAAATTAAGGTAAATTTGGGAGGCTATAGGAGACTCTGCCTTCCCAGCTATGCCCTGGCCCTTTTTCTCCCCATGTGACCATTTTTTAACCTGAAATACACCTATATTAGGCACATTTTTGAAGTGCAGATTGCACTTGGAAGAAGTGGGCATTGCATGGGCGGGGAAGGGACGGCAGGTTTAGGGGTAGAAAAATGGTAGCAGTGCTGGATGAGCCCAAGTTATGTAATGGCTGGCACCTCTTTATAACTCCGGCAGATCCACCGCCAGGGCAGGGCTTTATTAAGACCGGCGCCTAAAACGCCGGTCCTTAATAAATGACCCCCTAAAAGTCCCAAATTATGGTGCAAATATAGCATGCACCAAAATGTGCAACTCTTATTCCACAAAACTGGTGGAGAAACTTTAATAAACCTGTCCCTGGGGTCACCATATAAAGCCAATCCCCAGCACGATTATACTATGAACACCTTTCGTGACACTCAAAGAAGATAGAAGATTTACGTTTGTGTTGCTTGTCATGTTAAGGCCATTTTCACATTTTGTATGAATATTTAAAAGTCAAAAACTGAAATGGAATCTACACAGAAAAAAAATTAAATGGAAAGACTTCCAATAGATAATGCTTTCACGTCCCAATTTCTTTCCTAGATTTGACTTATAATACTGATGCGAATAGTGACCAAAAAGCTGCCATGTAAAAATGACCTAACTGCGACTTTTAGGTGGAGGCACAGAGACCTGATAATTAAAAAATAAGGAGTATAATATCAATAGCGGATTATATTGTACTTGCCTTATCATATATACTGTATTTAACATTAGTTTTCTCTTTCTGTACTGCCATCTCTACCCAGCAGCATAGTGTTGTAAGCCAGGGTATGAAATACAATCTATGCCGTCTACAGCCGGGTGCACAACCAGCAGCCCACAATGCCTTCTTCTGTCAAAAGATAGCTGCATTCTTCTGATGCAGAAAACAAGGAGCCATGCAGTGCGTGGCTAGCAATGATACAGGAGTCATGGAATGGCACTGCTAAGGGAGACCTGAGGGGCGATACGAGTTCTGTTTCAAGCAATTTAAAGACGAAATCCAGGCAAAATAGCAACTGTCATGCCTAGTACAGACCATGATTGGTCCTTTAGCAGCTCTTCAAATCTCTTTCAGGTTTACTAGGCATAACATAGTGCATCATTATACCCAGTTTACGCCCTTAAAGCGGTATTTCGCATATGTATGTACACATTCACAGGTTCTTTCTCAGAAGAGAAGGCAGAAGGTAGTTTGTCTAAATCTCCAAAACTACAGTGAAGAAAGCCACAGTCATACGCGGACACATTTTCTAGTTTTCTTTCGAATGCTGAGGAGGCGAGCTGGAGATACCCATTCTCTCAATACGTGAGAGACCCAGAAGTGGAACCCACACCTATCAGACATGTATGGCTTTAATTATTCAGACAAGAATACCCCTTATTATTTAATTGCAGCCCTTGAAAGTAGTACAATGTGGAATTGGACAAGAAAAGGATGTGCATATCTGGTATCTGGTCTACAGGTCTTCTAAGGCTGGGTTCAGACTTGCGCGTAAAACAGCGCATTTTTGCAATTAGGAAACATGCGTCGTACGCGCGTTCGTGTGATTGACTACTGTGGCGTCAATCACAATACGCGCGACAAAACGCCCCAAAGAAGCTCAAGAACTTTTTTTGAGCGTAGGGCGTTTTTCAGCGCGTTCAAACGCGCTGTAAAACGTTTAAGTGAGAACCAGGGCCATAGGGAAGCATTGGTTTTGATGTGTCGAGGCAGGTCTGAACCCAGCCTAATTGACTTTTCTACCATAGACCAGACAGCTTCTGTCAGTTTGATGCGCCCACATTCAAGCCATAAGAGAATACACATAATATACATTACTAGCAATATCTACAGAAGTATACACATCAAGATCATCGAAGGCTTCGAAACAATTTGTGACCACTGTTACAGCTAACCTTCAGTCCAGTGTCTACAAGAATATGCATGTTAGTCTTGGTGCTAACAGCAGCTTTCACACCACCACGAGGAGGAGGGGGCTGGATTATCAAACAGCTCGTTGGTGGAAGGCGAGGATCTGGGGGAGGCATCTCCAAGTTTTTGTTTCTGAAAGTAAAAAAATAATAATAATAAATGTACCAAACTCATATTACAGTCATTTCTCACCCTTTGACAAGTGGTCAACATTTCTAGACAGGGGGAAAAGGTCGGCAAATTAGCTCTCTTTCTAAAAAGAAAACTGTGCCTCTGGTGCCACCAGATGTAAGGTACCTATCCTAAAAATTAATGTCCCCCCTTTTATATAGGCCTTGGGATATAATTTAGGATGATAAGAATCAGGATTATAAACAATGTCTCAAGGCCTGCTTTAAAGGTTAAACATTAATGTATACGATCGCTATCTTCCAACTGGTGGCACTAGAGGCACAGCTTTCTTCTCTTTTTAGAAAGAGCTAATTTGTATACCTTTTTCTCAGTGGTGCACTGGATGTCTTAGGTAATAATATATTAAGATTAGATTGTAGCAATTATTTCACAGTCTAATGGAACATAAAGAGAAATGTTTATTGGTGATCAAATCGGAGTAAGGCTACTGTCACACTAGCGTTTTCAATTGCGCTATTGCGATTCGTCATTAAATGTGTCCAGTGCTGCAAAACACTTCATCCAATGTCATCAAAGCGTTTGCAATAGAACAAGTTGGCAATCTAATAAAGAGGGGGTGATTATAGAAAGAAATTATACTTAAGGGAAGCATTTTGGACTTTCCGGCTGAATACTCGTGTCCCCACAGGATTAAATAAAAGGAAAGAATTAATGTATGTTTATCAATAATTATTTCCTGTCTTAAACACTGAAATAGATGTAAAGAAACATACTGACTTATTCATGAACACGTACTGTGAACTGTTACTATGTTTTTATGTTATATGTGAATTTTTGTATTGGGCACTGTGCACATATATCCCATGAAGTCTCTATGCAGGGACTTTTTCCATTCTATACTATGTGACGAAGGGTTCAATTTCTGAACAGGGAAACAGCCCCGGAGGTGACACAGGTGCTTTTGAATTGAATGCCAAGTAGCAGGTGATGGAAGTCTGACATGGCCAATGAGTCAAGTTTTTATAGTAAGGGGAGGGAAGAAGTCTCCCATAAGAATGGCCATTTCAGACTGGAACATTGTTACGACTAAGGACGTACTGTCCGAAACGCGTCAACAATTATCGCATACTGAATGGATTGTATCTACTTGTGAACACGTCTCAATAAAGAGGAAGCTGGTGTTAAATCGAATGCTGGTGCTGGAGCAGATTTTTCTTTACTACTAAAACTCATGTATACCTGTATATAAAACATATACTGTAGATGTGTCAGGGGCAAAAAAAAAAAAAACTATTGCCAACCATAACAGCTCAGTTTTACAGGCCTAGACACACTATAATGAGTAACTGATGTGTGGGCTTAAAGGGGTTATCCCACAAAAATATTCTACCGCTTTCAAACCAGCCCCTGATCTGAATACTTTTGTAATTACACGTAACAAAAAAACTATTATAGCTACTGAGTTATTCACTGAAATCCTTCTGTGTATCGCCACCTGCTGTTTGCTCCTTTTCTAATTTCCCTGTCCAGCTCAGTGAGACGGAAGCACATGCTCAGTTCCATCCTTCAACTGCCACCAGCTGCAGCAGAAAAGATACATTCCTTAAGAAAGTGCACGCCCCCTAAACGGGCAGTTTAATTTAAATCTAGAAGAAAAATTGAAGCAATGAATGGGGAGATCTCTGAATCCATGTTAGGTACATGGGTGGGTTTTAGCTTTGTTAGAGAGAGATTGTCATGTACTGATTATGTATGATTTTCACTTTTACATTATTCATAGGATATCCTCTTCAATACGAATAAAACATACTTTTCTTGATCGGTTAAGAGAGGAAGATTTTCACTGACGAGGCCGTAACTGAGCAGAAGGATGGACTGTGCAGT
This sequence comes from Bufotes viridis, assembly GCA_033119425.1. Classification (NCBI taxonomy): domain Eukaryota; kingdom Metazoa; phylum Chordata; class Amphibia; order Anura; family Bufonidae; genus Bufotes; species Bufotes viridis. The sequence continues at coordinate 283,099,926 of CM065590.1, forward strand.
CATGTCTTCATTGGCTATTAAGCCAAAAACAATTCTGCGGAAAGCTTCATGCACTTTACGAGCCAGTTTTAGACTTGTGGTTTTCTCCAACACCTGCACATTAAGAGCATTGAAAAAAGTTAGCTAGATAAAGAAATTCAGATATCTCCACTGTACATAATTATATATATGAATACCATTCATAGCATTCTACAGGTATCTTACCTCTTTCATGGGAAGGATCAGTTTTATAACGTTATCCTTTCCAACAAACTGTGCAAGAAGTTCATAAGAGTCATAGCTTTTGCTGCTTCGGGCTTCCATGACCTTAGAGATTATTCCTTTTACTTCTTTTTCCTCCGCAATGGCCCCAAACAATTCGTGATTAAATATCTTTAAACAACAGTAAATTCAAAGATTAAATGATACCAAAAATGTAATAGGCATTTATTTTTGATTGCACAGGATGGCTTTCATATATAGTCATATTCTGACCCCCATAACTTTTTTATATTCATGCCTACAGAGCTGTGTGAGGGCTCATTTTTTGCAGGGAGGGCAATCTGTAGTTTTCAGAGTTATCATTTTGGGGTTTTATGACTGTCACTTTTTTATTCATTTTTGAGGGGAGGTGAAGTGACCATAAAATGGTGAATCAGACATTTTTTCCCCCCCCAGTTATGGCATTCGCCACATGGAATCGATACATTTATATTTTAATAGTTATGCATTTTGGAATGCAAATGATCTTTATTTTTTATTTAAATTATTAGGAGGGGGGTGATTTGCATTTATAGATTTTTAAAAACTATTTATTACTTTTTCAGCCCCCATAGGGGACCAGAACATGCAATCGTTAGATTGCTTCCTCCATACATTAATGTAATTTAATACATTTAATGTATGGGAAATTCAGAATATTCCAATGCAGTATTGCCACCTACAGACCTACATCAGAATATACCTGTTATAGGTCTGGTAGTCTCATACAGGCTCCAGCCTATCACCACCAACGAACAGCTTTCTTGATTTCAGTGAGGGTAAGCCAAACGGCCCAGGGAGCGCTCCAGGGAAAAGCATGCGTGTACGGCACATCTTGTCAAGGGGTTAGGTATGCATAGGCATAGACATTTGAAAGCCATCAACCTTAAAATTAATTACCTGAAGTAGAGATTCAATGCAACCATCCAGGTCTCCACTCTTCAGTCTGGAAGAAAGGCCTTTCAGCAGTAAGTTTACTGTAAATGTTAGCACATGAACCTATGAATTTACAAGAAGGAGAAAGAGTATTGTAAGTAATCATGCCATTTACAGTATGTTTCAGTTCACCATGGCTTGCATATCTATCCACAACTGGCAGCCAATACCTGGTATCCTTTAACTAAGACCGTCTGCATCTCCTTTAATAAATATTGCAGGTAACGAGGCCCGAGTGTTTCTATGATCTTAATTAGAGTGTTTCTTGCAACGTCACGAATTTCCTGTGCTCTGTTTCTTAGGTGAATACACACCTTTAACAGGATGCTGAAATACAACAGATATATTAAACGTAAGATTTAAAGTGTTAGAGAAAAAAATAATAATCAGCCTTATGCATCAATCTATGCAAAACGTGGAGTGTATTCCTTGAAGAAATATTCTACGGAAAAAGCTGCCAATTTTACAGGGTAGTACCACATTCTCCACCCATACGCTCACTGATGTTGGTGGCCCAGAATGTAACTTACAGAGTTATGTTCCTTCATCTGGTACAGAAGAGGAGACCCGGGTGCAGAAAAGCAATGTGTCAGGCCATATTATAATAAAAATATGGGTCTTCTGGAAGCAGTGGGGGCAGCAAGTAGTGGGAAGTAGAAAAAACTGATTTTTACTTTGCCTAGAATATTTATCTGGATTTAACTTAATACTACCTTGGCAGATTGACTTCCATAACCTCTTGTGGAAGTGTCTGCATCAACTTGATTAAAGCAAATGCTATTGGAACACGGACCACTTCTTCTTCATTAACTACTTTGGTTTTCACAAGTTTGTGCTCTTCATCACTTTTAATCTGTAGGGACAGTACAAACATTCAATGAAAAGTCACTATATTTGGATAATCTTTAAAGGGTTTTTCTGGGATTTTTATATGGATGGTCTATCCCACTGATCAGCTGTATGAAGAAGCTGTGACATTGCATGAGCTCTTAGGACTCTTCTTAGGCCAGTGGCATCACGTTCATCAGTCAAATGACTTAGGCGCAGCTCAGTCCTATTCAAATTAATAACACGGAAAGCAGCGTGGAGGAAGCGGCGCTCAATGGAGCACTGCGGCCTCCTCAAACAGCTGATCAGTGGGGCTGCAAGGAGTAGTACCCTCACTGATCAGATACTGATGACCTATCCTGAAGATGGGTCATCAATATGTAAATCACGGAAAACCCCTTTAATAGTACATTAATATATCCATTCATACAATTTAATTGGCTGTCAGTGGCCACATGCATATATACAGCATGTCACTTCTGGTCAAGCAGGTACCAGAAGCATTGTGAATAGGAACAGCCATGTTGGAACTGGGACACTGTGACAAGGTGAACGCTTTACAAAAATGTAAACTAATGACATACTTGAAATAAAAAAGGGAAACCAAAAAGAGATGGAAAATCTGAACCAGATCTTCAACATCCTGTAATACAAAACACCAACCTTTGCATCAATACACTTCTGCAGCTTTGGAATTATGTTATTTGCCACAGTCCCTTGAATATGACTAATAAGTGATGCCAGATCTTCTTTGTTTCTTGGAAGAGAGTTCAAGACTTGCTTGTTTTTGGGATTGTTGTCTTGCTGTTTACAAGGGGTCTCGTTCTCTTTATTGGTGGGGGCTGCTCCCTGAGTGTCCATCTGCTCTTCCTCCTCCTCATTCTCTAACTCCATTAACTCATCTTCCGCATTGTTCTCTTTTAGATCTATAAAAGTAACCAGTAGGGCAGCACTATAATATCAAGTACCAGTAGACAAGATGTAAGATATGAAATGTACAATGCTTACCACGTTTACTGTCTTTTATCTCAGCTGCTTGAAGTTGCTTCTCCATAGTCATATAATCAAAGTGAAAAGCGTCGAGCACAGTCACCAGTAAGCTGTACAGAAGACACCGGTCGCATAATTAAACATTTTCCTACATATTTGACATTTCTTAATGGGGCTTTTAAATTAGAAAAAAACTCTTGACTTTCTTTGCTCCAGAAACGGTGCCTTTTTCTAATCCCAGAAACAACCTTTTAAAAAGTAACTACACTTTGCAAAAACCTTTGTTATGTCATAGTGATATATGAAAGGTTTTGATCAGTTGGGGTGGGAGTGCGGAGACCCCACCAATCGCTATAACGAGGAGTTACAAGCGCTCTCTCCTCGCTGCTGAAGACAGCTTCACAGACTTTCTATTGAGCCTGTCTATGTGAGCAATTCTAACTTCTCATTTTAGCAATCAGTAGAGGTCTCAGCACTCAGATCCCCACCAATCAAAACCTTTCATATTTTATTATGACATTGTGGAAACAATATGTCAAGGCAGTGTCCTTTTTAACCGCCTTTTTAGGACATTCAAAGGTATACTCCAGTTATTTGAAATTATCTCCTAAAAAAGTGGGAAGGGAGACAAGTATAAGTGTTCTGGTCCCAACTGATCACCGGAATGTACCCTGTACCCTGCCAAGGAATGGAGCGTCAGGTCAAGCATGCACACTGCCACTCCACGCATCGCTGTGGGACTGGCAGAGATAGAATACAAGCTCTCAGCTATTTTTGACAGTCCAGTTAGATGAAGGAGCAGCAGTGTGCATGCTCAACCTGCTTAACTATTCATTTCAGGGTTCCCCAAGGGTTATGGAGTCCTCGTTCTTGAGGTCACTGGGGGTCCCAGCAGTCGGACCCAATAGTTATTCCCTAAACCAGGGGTAGGCAACCTTTGGCTCCCAGCTGTTGTGAAACTACAACTCCCAGCATGCATAGTTGCTCTGCTCTTCTAAGAACTTACATAGAAATGAATGGAGCATACTGGGAATTGTAGTTTCACAACAGCTGGGAGCCGAAGGTTGCTGATGCCTGCCCTAAACTGTGGATAAAGGATAACTTGAAATAATGGGCATATGGAAAATACTCAGTGATCTTCTGACATTACTTGTCAAACTCCTCCTTCATGATCAGCTCAATTTTAGGGAAAGTACTCAAGAAAGAAAAAGAAAAAAAAAACAACTAAACACTTTACCTGACTCCCAGTTTTTGATTGATTTGTCCCATCTGAAGCACATGAATAAAATGTTTTAAATAATACATGTATGCAGACCAGGACAGATTTTTACACACAGAGCCAATCATTTCCACTGAGGCATTGACCATGTTCTCATGCTGAAAAATAAGAAGACATAATAGACAGGATTATATAACAAGTTTACCTGGAATGTAAAATTTCCCATAGAAACACTGACAAAAAAAAAAAAAAACACTGCCACCGCTTCAAAAGTTTTCCCCTCTGCTCTAAGTGACAGCTGTAGTGGTCTCCTGGTTGGATGCTACAGCTGTCACTTGGAGAAGAGGGAAGGGGCTGTGAAGCAGCTTGACTGCAGAGAGAACATCACAGTGAAGCTCTGCCCTGGCCACTCCAGGGGCAGAATCTGGCAGAATAAAATTTCATATGCACACTACTCCCAATAATAAAAGTTTCACAAAAGATTCCACTGCTGATAGCTCACCACAAACAGAATTAGTAATCATTACATACCTTAAGCATTTTCTCATCAAATATAGTGCTGGTTGCATACGGCATTATGTAATTTTGCAGGGATTTGGAGGACAGCACTACATTTCCTTCAATTAAATGCTTTGCTAGTTTTCTCAAAGCTCGCGCTCTCCTGTGGATCTGTTAAAAAAACCAAAAAAAAACACAGCAGTAATATCTTAAAGATGACATATTTTCCCACACAGCTGTAAATAAGTCCAGATATATAGCATAAAAACACTGCACATACCTGAATATGTTTCATATTCTCAAAAAAGTCCATTTCAGGATCATTATAATCTGTAAGCTGAACCAAGTCAGAGAACTCTGGATGCTTAGGAAATATTCGGATCAAATTAGAGAGTAAAGTAGTATAATCCTGCTGAATAGTCTGTTAAAAGAAAAGGGTTACCTAGATTATGTACATGACATCACTTGTATTTCTAAGAGCCTGGACACAAACACATCTGTGCCATGGCACTTGCACATTACAGCTTACGTGTTTTGAGAAGCAGTTGCTCTTACTCACAGATGCAAGAGCAACTGCTGCTTGAAACACATAAGTCATTTTCTATACTGACCACACATTTTTTTTGTGAAATGATAAAGCATTAAAGACTTTAACGTGGAGTACAACACTTTACCTTTGAACTAAGTGGTTGTGAAACACCACATCTGTGTATTACAGATCCATAGGCAATACATTTTAATACTCTACAGCAGGCATCCTCAAACTGCGGCCCTCCAGCTGTTGCAAAACTACAACTCCCAGCATGCCCAAACAGCCTACAGGTATCAGCCTACAGCAGGGCATTGTGGGAGTTGTAGTTTTACAACATCTGGAGGGCCGCAGTTTGAGGATGCCTGCTCTACAGAGACAGGTCTTCCTACAACATTAAAACTAAGACTTCGGACCTATGATCTGTAGCTCAATTCACCCAACACTAATTGTCAATATCTGATCAGTGGTGGCCAACTCCGGGCACCCCTACCAACTGGTGCTCCTGTGATTGCGGTGACCCCCTACTAGCCCATTCTTATTGCTTATGTGCAGCTCAGTCCCATTTAAGTGAATGGGCCTTGGCTACAATATTAAAGGGGTTGTGAAGGCCATATATATTAATGACCTATTCTCAGAATATGTCATCAATATCTGAATGACAGGGGTCAGACACCGGGCACCCATGCCGATCATCTGTTTGAAGAGGAGGCGGCGCTCCATGCTAGCACTGCTCCTCTTCATTACACTGCCCGTCGTCTCAGAAGAGCAGTGTAATGACAAGCACTTGCTCCATTCACTTGAATAGAGCAAGTATCTGTAATTACACTACGCCACCGCTACAAGGGAGATGAAGCGTAGTGTCATGAAATAATGTTCATTGTGATGTAAGGGTGCCGCAGATCAGATATTGGTGACCTATCCTGAGTATAGATAATCAGTGTATATGGCCTGTACAATCACTTTAAAGGGCTTCTGTCACCCCCACTGACGAATTTTCACTAGCTGACATTAGCTACTTGCTAATGTCAGCTGAGTTCAAACATATGTTTCCTCACTTTTTCTCTGTTTTCAATCTTCTAAAAAACTTACTTTTGTGATAGGTAAATTATCTTCGCTACCAGCAAGTTGGGCGGGTACTTGCTGGTAGCCGCCGCATCTTCATGCCCTTGGAACGCCCCCTCTTCTTTTGATAGACAGGGCCAGCGCGCTCTCCTCCTCCCGCTGGCCCTGTCTGCAGCTGCAATCCCGCGCCTGCGTTGTATCGGTCTTTAGTCGGCGCATGCGCTCTGAGTGAAGGACGCTCGCTTAGGCGCTCCGTCCTCAGTGCGCCTGCGCCGATGACGTCAGCGCTACACCCGGAAGAAAAGACGCCGGCATCCCTGGTAAGGAGCAGGCGATGCCGGCGTCTTTTCTTCCGGGTGTAGGGCTGACGTCATTGGCGCAGGCGCACTGAGGACGGAGCGCCTAAGCGAGCGTCCTTCACTCAGAGCGCCTGCGCCGACTAATGACCGATACGGAGCAGGCGCAGGATTGCAGCTGCAGACAAGGCCAGCGGGAGGAGGAGAGCGCGCTGGCCCTGTCTATCAAAAGAAGAGGGGGCGTTCCAAGGGCATGAAGATGCGGCGGCTACCAGCAAGTACCCGCCCAACTTGCTGGTAGCGAAGATAATTTACCTATCACAAAAGTAAGTTTTTTAGAAGATTGAAAACAGAGAAAAAGTGAGGAAACATATGTTTGAACTCAGCTGACATTAGCAAGTAGCTAATGTCAGCTAGTGAAAATTCGTCAGTGGGGGTGACAGAAGCCCTTTAGGCATAGTCACTGTACAATGTATGGCACTATGCTTGGTATGCTGTGAGAAGCGGCAACTTCTTCAAGCAGCTGATAGGCAGCAGTGCAGAGAGACGGAGCCCCACAGTTCTGATATTGATAACTTATCCGCAAGATGTTAAAGCATAAAAAGAGCTTTCCTATAACATGGCACAAACACAGATAAAAAAGACAACTTAAAACACAATACAGAAACCAAATGTGGAAACAAAAACTCTACAAACTGCATAAAAAAATCTGTACTGATATGTATACCCATGTGTTAAAGGGCTAATGCAGTTACTACAAGTTATTCCTATACTTGACTGACTTTCTGAATCAAGCAGCAGTCTAGACCTGACACTCTATTAAAGGGGTTGTACGGGTTCAGAGCAGAATCCGGACATTCCCATATTTTCACCCCGGCAGGCCCCTGAATCGCGCAGGGCAAATGCATTTTCAGGAGTACCGGTGACGTACAGGGCTCTCCATGGGGTTGCCAGACGGAGGTTTCCACCCAGCAGTGAGCCCGGTGATGTCACCGGCACTGATGGGTGGGCTTTAGCGCTGCCCTAGCCTGTAAAACGGCTTCCGCCTAGCAGTGTATTATTGTAAACAAAAAAGCCCATGACATGCTCCGATGCTAAAATCAGGGGGCTGCCTGGGTGAAAATATAGGTATGTCCGGGTTCAGATCTGAACCCGGACAACCCCTTTAAGATGGGGGACTAAGATCCAATTCTCTGGATTGGTGGGGGTCCCAGCGGTCGGATCAGTTATTTATCCACTATCAAGTGGATAAGAGATACGTTGTTGTAACTGCAATACCCCTTTAAGGTGAAATATTAATAAGATATTCGTTATCCATCAGCTATGTCAATAAAATATTGCTTGTTTAGCCAAATAAACATTTTTCATATAAAAATAGATACTTTTTTTTACCGTAATATTGCAACTACCTACCTCAACTTTACTTTTGAGGCCAGTCTTCAAGCTGTCAAGCAGAGTGCGCTGAATGATCTCCCGGTACTCCTCCTCTGTGTGCTTTACTGCTGCTAGCTGCTTCATAATACTGGTCAGGAGTAGCCCTGCATTGTCACTCAAAGACATATCGCCAAGCTGGAAGAAAAAAACATATTAAAGCATTATCATAACTGGAAATTCAATATGAAAACATAGCATATTCCAGTCCAAGACTTGCAAAAACTAGGGAAGTGGTTTACAATCTACCTGCAAAAAAGGCGGATTTAGCCATGCAATTATTATCCAAATGTTTAATTCATATTCAAAACTATAACCCAAAGGGAAAGGAGTAAGATTTACCTGGATTGTGTAGAAACAGTTGTGCATAAGTGGAAGAATGTAGTTCAAATCTATAGATTTCATCTCTTTAATAAGGGACGTTGCTTTTTGGAAGGCTGTTAATCGAACATCAAAGTGGATATCATCCAAATGTCTCTGATCATACGCATTTAACTGTGTAAAACAAATAAAACAGCAAATATAAGCTCAAGCCAAGTGTTGCCGTAAGAGGAAAAAGGAATCCTAAAAAAAACAAACCTTGACAACAACATCGGTGATGTACTGTAACGGAGGATCAAGTTCTGAGAGCACCTGAAATAGGAAAACGCAACTTATAAACTACTAAACACGGAGTGAAAAGGTTCATGAGCAGAAACCACACCACTAAATGCATACTTTACCTGAAAAGTAGTACAAAGGGTCTGCCGGGATAGCTTATTCTGGATCACAGCAAACAGTTTGGCTAGTGGCTTTAAGAAACTTGTGGGCTTCAAACAGTGTCTCAGCAAGTTCTGCACAGTCTCCAGGATGTCCACTTCTGTGTCCTAGTAAGAGAAGAACCGGATTCACTACATAGCACAACTCATTTTTTTCGCCAGGGACACTGTCTAAATGTTTCAGGTTAAGAACAGATAAAATAACAGTTTTTAATTCCTCCTGCATGTCGTACATGCAAACTAGCTCGGAAGTCACACACCAACTCACTGCTAAGGACATATCATACAATTTTATACAGAACATATCACTCACCTGAGCCAAGTTAGCTTTATGCAAGTAGGATACAAGGAGCCCTATGAGTAAATTACTCTGTTCTTTGTCTTGGATGAATTTGCTGATCCTGTTAAAGACAAAAATATAGATGTCAGTAATGTTCTACCATCTATGTATGGATGCCCCCATATCTCAGGGGGCAACCACGTATTTTATATGACTGGACTCCATTTAATATGGACATTTCTCCTCCAAATGACTGTTTACGATAAATTAAGAAAATAAAGCAACTCTTCAGATGGGAGGAGAGCTGGGGGTCATAGCTCAATTCAGCCCTATTTTATTTTTGTGAAAATGATAGCAATTTTATATATTTTATATATAGAAATAACTAGCAATGTGAATGCTAAGGAGCAGATGAGCAGAGACTGCTGAGCTCATTTACCAGTGCCGGCCAGTCCACTCACACTTTTTATTTTTTGGTTACATAAAATGTTACTAACAGCCCTAGAGAAAAAAACAGCATGTAATCTACCTGTAACAATTTTTTTCTTGCTTGGCAGATCTAAAAGGTATTCCGGAAAAGTCATTTAAACTGCAAACTACAGAGCATTCTCCGCTACAGAGACTTGTAAAGGGTTGGAAACATGACAGGTGTAAGAGTACGCTGCACTCTGTGAATACAGACACTAGAGGGAGACAGAGAGGCAACACATAGCCTCTTCTGCTAGGTGTATTACAGCACAGCAGATCTGACTGGACCTTTCAGAACCCTAATAAATCCAGAGATTATTGTGTGTACTTCATACTACCTAGATAAATAATGGACTCTGATCCCATTTGGGCATGCCTTATAGGAGTTTTCTGGGATCTGGTCCTCTAGTATGAGGTGTCTAAGGAAAGAATCATACTCCCCTGCTCCCTGCCGCTCCAGTCCGGAGCTTTGGGCCAGGGTACAGACAGAAGTCACATGCACTGCTGCAACCAATGACTGGCCTCAGCAGTGATGTGCCTCAAGCACCACATGACTGCTGGGTTATGTGCCATTTGGAGACAAATCACAGGCTGCAGCAGCACACGTGACCCCATTCATACACCAGCTGGAAGATAGCCAAACAAAGCCAGGGTGCTGAGATGGCGGTAGCAGGTGATTACGATTATTTTTTTTAGGTACCAAATGCTAAGGGATCTAACTAAAAAGGGAAGAAATCCCAGAAACGCTTTTAATGCAATGCATGCAAAAAGGCCATTGTTTTCACATACAAGTAAATGATAATTTAATGTACTATAAAAGCTTAGTTTTATTGCTTGTACAATTATTACATTCCACGTAGAAGCACCCTTTTTTTGTAAATTCTTTCTAGTAAAAATACAGAATGTGCACAGTATGCATCTACTGTTCAGTCTAGATTTGTGCCATCAGTAGTCATTACTCTACTATCATTCATTTTAACCACCCCCCTTGGTGATTATATTATCATACCATCCCTCAGGGGAAACCACACTTTGTATTGATGTTTTTCATCTTCATCTCTTCTTATGTTATGTATATCTATTCAATAAAGATTATTATATATACTCTGAGCTATAGAGACTCTGGTGTCTTTATGGAGATTTTTCTGTCAATATTGAGTTAGCTCTGTGTGAGGGGTTTAGATATTTTGCACCTTATTGTTTGGGTTTGGATTTGTTTCTTTGATGTGTAACTTTCATATAATAATAATCATTCATTTATATAGAAATAGATTTGGATTAAACCTATAATATTTCAATATTTATATTATAGAAGATGTGACCATATTTATCATTTCAGATTGAAGCAAGGTGGCAAAAACATAGATCCTCCAGTGTCACGACAGGTTTAAAGCTAAGTATTGTAGATAATGGCCGGCACTGCGTTGGATGATGGCGGTGCACGTGTCAGCGGGCGGGCATCCCAACGAACAATATGCAGAAAGAAGACCGGCACTCGCTGTAGATTTGCAGAATAGGATTTATTCCAGTCACTTATTGACTCAATAAGTGACTGGAATAAATCCTATTCTGCAAATCTACAGCGAGTGCAGGTTTAAAGCTAAGGTCTGTCAAAGCAACATTCCTATTAAACCCAGCCTGTGGCAGGGCTGTATAGGGGACAAACTGATTTTCCAATAGACTGCAATGGAAAGCCATTGCAGTCTATGGCATAAAATAAAAAAAATAAAAAGGTTTTAAAAATAATAAAATAAAGATCATAGGTATTGCGGTGTCCCAAAATGCCCAAACTATTAAAATATAAACTTATTTTCCCCCATATGGTAAACGCTGTAATAAAAAAAATCCAAATGAACAATTCCCCATTTTTTTGTTGCATCACTTCACCCCCAAAAAACGGACTCAAAAGTGATTAAAAAAGTCATACACACCTTATAACACCTTCCCTGTGTACAACTATCAGTGACTGACAGCTATCTCTGTATACACACTTACACAGAGAATGCTATCAATCACTGATAACACCTCCCTGTGTACAGCCATCAGTGACTGACAGCTATCTATGTATACACTTACACAGAGAATACTATCAATCACTGATAACACCTCCCCTGTGTATAACTATCAGTGACTGACAGCTATCTCTGTATACACACTTACACAGAGAATGCTATCAATCACTGATAACACCTCCGTGTACAGCTATCAGTGACTGACGGCTATCTCTGTATACACACTTACACAGAGAATGCTATCAATCACTGATAACACCTCCGTGTACAGCTATCAGTGACTGACAGCTATCTATGTATACACACTTACACAGAGAATGCTATCAATCACTGTTAACACCTCTATGTGTACAACTATCAGTGACTAACAGCTATCTATATATACACACTTACACGGAGAATGTTATCAATCACTGATAGTTGTACACATAGGAGGTGTTATCAGTAATTGATAGCATTCTCTGTGTAAGTGTGTATACATACACAGCTGTCAGTCACTGTTAGCTGTACACAGGGAGGTGTTATCAGTAATTGATAGCATTCTCTGTGTAAGTATGTATAGATAGATAGCTGTCAGTCACTGATAGCTGTACACAGGGAGGTGTTATCAGTGATTGATAGCATCCTCTGTGTAAGTGTGTATACAGAGATAGCTGTCAGTCACTGATAGCTGTACACAGGGAGGTGTTATCAGTGATTGATAGCATTCTCTGTGTAAGTGTGTATACATACATAGCTGTCAGTCACTGATAGCTGTACACAGGGAGGTGTTATCAGTGATTGATAGCATTCTCTGTGTAAGTGTGTATACAGAGATAGCCGTCAGTCACTGATAGTTGTACACAGGGAGGTGTTATCAGTGATTGATAGCATTCTCTGTGTAAGTGTGTATACATAGATAGCTGTCAGTCACTGATAGTTGTACACAGGGAGGTGTTATCAGTGATTGATAGCATTCTCTGTGTAAGTGTGTATACATACATAGCTGTCAGTCACTGATAGCTGTACACAGGGAGGTGTTATCAGTGATTGATAGTATTCTCTGTGTAAGTGTGTATAAAGAGATAGCTGTCAGTCCCTGATAGGTATACACAGAGGGAGGTGTTATCAGTGATTGATAGCATTCTCTGTTTAAGTGTATATACAGAGATAGCTGTCAGTCACTGATAGTTGCACATGGGGGAGGTGTTATCAGTGATTGATAGCATTCTCTGTGTAAGTGTATATACAGAGATAGCTGTCAGTCACAGATAGTTGTATACAGTGAAGGTGTTATCAGTGATTGATAGCATTCTCTGAGTAAGTGTGTACACATAGATAGCTGTCAGTCACTGATAGTTGTACACAGGGGAGGTGTTATCAGTAATTGATAGCATTCTCTGTGTAAGTGTGTATATATAGATAGCTGTCAGTCACTGATAGTTGTACATAGGGGAGGTGTTATCAGTGATAGATAGCATTCTCTGTGTAAGTGTGTAGATAGATAGCTGTCAGTCAGTGATAGCGCTACATGGGAGAGAGGCTATCAGTTTTGATAGTATTCTCTATACTACTTCTATAACATGCTTTGATATCTATAAAATTCTACAAAATAAAGAAAAGCACAGCGGCACTCACCATCAATCTTGAATTGCAGTTTATTTCATTGTTGCATAAAAGTGGTGGACGCGGACAACACACAGGTGCATAAATCGGTGAGTGCCGCTGTGCTTTTCTTTAGTTTGTGGATACTATTACATGGACTATGTTATCAGCAGAGCACCACCGTAGAGTCCTTTGAATGCTAGTGCGATAAAGTTATTTTAGTGATTGTAGTGACACAATGCCGGCAGTGCCGGCCGCGATACCTTTTATTCCTTGCATCTATAAAATTCTGCCTGCAGATTGCATTGTATTTTATGGTCACAGGTTCTCTTTAATGCTATTTTTTAAACATTTTAGCAATACCTCCTATTTCATTGTCTGAAATGCACTTACCTTGATAGGATGCTGAGCTCCTTGCTGACTTGTTGACTAAATTTCTTCTTCTTGATTTTTTCTGCATTCAGCATGCTCTTACAGAGATACTGTAAGAGCACTGGCACATTGGGTAAAACCAGCTTCACCCCAAAGGTTGGGCACTCTAAATTCAACAAAATATCCACACATTATGATGAAGAAGGCCACCACAAATGCAAAGGCAATGAATGAAGTACATAAACGTCTTCCCTACCATCACTGATGTTTGTGGCATCATGAACAACACAGTCGTTGACAACCAGACGTGTGAGGCTTTCAGTTTCTTCAAAGTCCGGGCTGTTCAGCAGATTATTAGTTATATCTATGATTACGCCTGCTGTCGTGTCAGATAAATTCTTTGTAGAGAGCAGAGAAAATGCATTCAGGAGTACATCAAACTCGGGCTGCCCAGGCTTTTCTTTAGCAAGTAAAGGAAAATACCTACAGAAAAACAGAACCATAAGTCTCATAATAAATGAGCATCATTCATGGTATCAATACAAGTAAAGGCACACTGCAGGATTTAATTTGCACAACACTTTATTCTTATGTGGATTGCTAAAATTTGTCTTTAAAGTGTAACTGCCATTTGTTTTCTTCTAATATGTAGGGGCAGTGATGGGGAACATTTAGAGAATTTGAACATTTATATGAGAAAACTTGCCCTGACATCCTGAAATGTCGCTTAGCAGCACTCTTTAAATGAGTGTTACTAAGGCCTGTCCGTCAACACATATGGCTCCAATATATTTCTAGAAATGAACATCTGTGCTATACATATATATTTTCTCTGCCCTCCTTCTATATTGACACTGATCAGCATGGCCAGCACTGACAGTGGCGTTCTGAGTAACTAACCAGCCGCCGGAAGATGCAGGCAGCACTGGCTATTGAGGAGGAGAGACAGGAATGGCTGATTTATAGTATATACTGTCCCTATATGTTGTAAATCAACTACCCCCTGTCTCTGTAAATATATATGCATAGTACAGATAGTTTAATAATTCATTTCTAGAAATATATAGCAGACAGCAGGGAAGGAAAAAGAATTAACCCAGAAGTCTTTACAATGAGCGCGGCTCTGTACTGTGTAGACAGACAGGCATTGGCAATGCCTATGTAGAGAGCGCTGCTAAGGGAAATTTCAGGACAAGTTTTCTCATGTAAATGTACAAATTCTCTAAATAAAATCTTTTAGAAAAATGTTCCTTATTTCATGTCCCTACACATAAGAAAAAAAATCTATAAATGGCAAAAAATAAATAAAAATTATAGTCATTAAAGGCTTTGTCTCACCTCAGACATTGGGGGCATATCGCTAGGATATGCCCCCAATGTCTGATTTGTATGGGTCATGCCTCTCTGCCTTACCTGCTTGGTACGTAAAAGTAAATATATATATATATATATATATATATATATATATATATATATATATACACATATATAGGAAGTTCTTTAGTAAGACATCACAATGTTGTTGTTGCAGTAAATTACCATAGCTTAATTTACCCCACTACCTTTAACGGGGAAAAATGTCTGTAATAAGAGCAACCATTAAAATGGAATACAGAAATAAAAATGGTTAGAGTTCCCTTCCAAGAGGGCATTCACATGACCGTATCCGCAAACTGCAGACAAAACACGGATACCGGCCGCGTGTGTTCTGCATTTTGCGGATCAGCACATCCCACTCCATGTTAGAAATGCTTAGTCTTGACAGCAAAATGGACAAGAATAAGACATATTCTATTTTTTTGAGGTCAGTGGAATGGACAGATGGATGCGGACAGTACGATGGGCAGTCCGCATGTTTTGCGGTCTCATTGAAACGAATGTGCCCGATCCGCACCAAAAATGCGATCGAATGCATGGGGCTTTAATGTAGCATGCCACAATGCTGTATGCTTTGTACGTAGCATGGCAGTTCTACTACTAAGTGTATGAGCGGTGCACGACACAAACAGTGTATATGTAATATGTTTACCATTCAAACGTGTTAGCCTATGTGATTGAAATAAATGGCTCTGCATCTAATCCACAAAAAATGCGGATTGGATTCAGACCGAAAATACGGTCGTGTGAATGGGCCATTATACTGTGCAAAAACCACGTGCTTGCATGTGTTTTGACAAGATTTGTGGTGCTCTGATTGCATAAGGCCTGCTTCATCACTATGATCTGCCACAAATATAAGTTTTGAGACAGACCCTTTAATACAATAACTTGGAGAAAGCAGATACCAATAAAGTATTAAATCATAACTCACGTGTGTTTTCGCTAAGGTTTGTGGTGATTGGATGGCATTCTGCCTCATCACTATGGCCCTGAGTAAAGATATATAAGGGATTATGGGAGTCATTTATGAAGACCGGCGTTTTAGACGCTGATCTTAAAGTAGATCTCCCGGCAAAAAAATTTATTCTCTGACCTGTTAGAAAGGTGTATGATGTAATCTGTAGTGAATGTAATCTTCTCACCAGAGTCTGTATTTGTGAGTTACTGTATAGCCTCCCTTCTGCATCTCAGCTGTGTCATGTGACCAACTCTGACCTCCAACTGACACAGGACAGGAAGTCAGTTACTTCTCTATTCATTCCTGTGAGACTGAGAGTGAGGCTCCCCTTTGGAATACATAGAGAAACTGACTTCCTGTCCACACATAAGATTTTGGGTCAGTTGGCGAGTCAGATTGCTGGTCACATGACACAGCCAAGAAGCAGAGGGGAGGTTATAACTCACAAATACAGCCACTGGTAAGAAAATTACATTGACTATAGAGTACATCATGTACCTTTCTAGCAGGTCAGAGAAAACAAATTTTTGCAGGACTTCTTCTTTAATGACCCCTTGTACTGGTGGTGGCCTCTACATAACTTCGGCGCATCAACTGCCGGTACCATCTTCCTCGCAGATGTAGAAAATGATCCCGCCAAGTCCCCTTTTTTAGACCTGACGTGAACAGGGAAAAGTTGCAGGTTGTGGCGCCAGATATGACCTATCAATATGCCGCCACTGTCTGTTATCTCACAGCCCCTTTTATAGAGAGAGAAGATTCCAACAATGTATTTGCCAAATTTCTGGGTGCAACTGCATTACCTGGAAGACTGACTCCAAACATGAATCAACTGTAGAACAAAAGAAGGAGAATGCTGGCTTTCCAATGACAGCCTGCAAATCTGGAAAATAGAATAAAATATTTATTAAGTGTTCGTATCAGACCTAAAAAGATAACGCCTGAAATATGTACATGCATTCTAAAGAATACCATATTACTAAAGTGATATTTACCTGAGGCCAAACCATAGCAACAAATACAGCATCAATCTCCTCAGCAGTGTAGGGGTAGGTGTCAAAATCAGTGAAAAATTCTAATAAGCGTTTCATTCCCAGACGTCTCAAATTTTTTAGTGGATTAATAAACTTAAGTTGAATCTATTAAAGAGAAATAATAAAAAACTAATAAGAACTAAATATATAACTTTTTTATTCAACATTTTATTATGCTTGGGAAAAATATTTTCTATATATCTGCACCAGAAGTGTTGTTATGCGTTGGTATTCATATTTGGGGGTTGTGCTGTGAGTATTCATTTACTGGTAGATCATGCAAAACATGTTTTTAACCGGAATAATTTAAAGGGTTGTCTCACGAGAAGTATTCTACATTTTTCATAACAGCACCTGGATCTGAATACTTTTATAATTGGATGCAATAAAATTTTGGTTCAGCCACTAAGTTATTCAATAAAATATATCTGTACAGATCCACCTGCCGTTTGTTATTTTCCCTATTTCTCTGTCCACATCAGTCACTGATGTGGTTGCACATGCTCAGTTCCATCCTTTAACAGCCAACAGCCGTATCTACTGTTAGAATCTGTGACAGTGACAGTTACAGAGAGAGATCTGCAGCAGAAAGGACACAACCCCGGGAAAGGACTCCCTTCCCAAGCTGTAAGAGTTAGGCCCCTTTCAGCGAGTTCCACGCTCCAGACTCGCAGCGTGTGTCAGGGAGAGCACCTTGGACCACCACCTTTTCCCCTTAGCTACTTCCACGTCCCTTGAGCAACAGGGCCAGGCATCCTGAAAGTCTTCGTGCCTGGCCCTGCATTTTCCCCAATTCCGAGATCCGTAAATGCATGTGTCGAATCAACATTCTCCAGTGCATGTGTGGGATTACCGGGCCAGGCAGGAAGCCAGTGAGGATGGCTGACCCTGCCATTTAAGTAGAGGAAAAGTGGCTAAGGGGAAAAGGTGGTGGTGAAGTGGTGCTCTGAAGGGCTGGACACACCCCTCGGTGTTCAACCAACCTAATTAGCATATGAATTAAGGTGCATATTTCTCTACAACAGGGCCCATTATTTAAACTACTAAGGGATTGTTTAACTCCACATAAACAACCCAAAAAGGCAGTATGCCTGTTTTCAAAGGGTTGATCATACTGGCAGATGCTCTAACCCCTTCCAGACCTCCTGTACAGCAAAAGTCAGGACTTCAAAGATGACGCCTACTCAGAACCTAAGCGGGCGCCACATCAGCTGAGTTCCTACTAATTTACACAGCAGACACCCAACCATAGCATATGAGCTGAGAAACTCCAAGAAAGCTGAACTCCTGGGGCCCAAATAGCTCCCCCATGCCAAGGTCACGGGAGCCATTTAGTTGCTATGACAGCTTTGAGCCTTCTGAAGGTCCCGATGCAAGGTAGGGCTCCACAGTAACACAGAGAATCATCTGTCTGTCCCAACGTCTGTCTGTCCTTTATGCACGACCAAAAGACTGGACCGACCAAATTAGGAACACAGGTGTCTGGGAAAGTTTTAGACCCGGTCTCAGCTCTCTAGGACGTACTGTTCCTGAGATATTCCTAAAAAATGACCTGCATTAGCTAATACAAGCCTGCAAGTCTTTCTCTTCATATCCCAACTGCCATACACACGGTCACATGTCCCTTATCAGCAAATAGAAGCTCGCAGGCCCTTAGTCTCCACATACACATAGTTTTACTCCAGGTTTCCATAACAACCCAGCCACTTTTCTTCACTGCTGTAGGTCAGCTTTAGGCTAGGGCTACACGACGACGTGTTATGCGACAATAAGTTGCACGACACATAGGGCACAACTACACTGCTACATATGTCGCGCAACAATTTTTATAATGATTGTCTATGGTGTTGCACTGCGACATGTAACATAATGCAACTGCGACGCCACAGCCGCAGAAAAATGCAACTTGGATGGATTTTTTGCGACTGTCGTTATGCAGTCGCTGCATGTTATATGTCGTAGTGCAACACCATAGACTATCATTATAAAAATTGTTCCGCGACATATCTAGCAGTGTAGTTGTGCCCTATGTGTCGTGCAACTTATTGTCGCACGACACATGTCGTTGTGTAGCCCTAGCATTAAAGGGACAGGGCGTTGTGGAGGTCACTGTTAAAGGGGCGGGCACTGTGGAGGTCACTGCACTGTTAAAAAGGCGTTCACTGTGGATGTTACTGTTAAAAGGCAGGCCGCTGTGGAGGTCACTGTTAAGGGGGCAGGGGCCACTATTAAAGGGGCAACTGCTGTGGAGGTCACTGTTAAGGCAACAAGGTACTGTGAGGTCACTGTTAAGGGAGCGGGGTACTCTGGAGGTCACTGTTAAAGGAGCAGGCCCCTGAGGAAGTCACTGTCAAGGGAGTGGGCTGCTGTGAAGGTCAAAGTTAAGGGGATGGGCTGCTGTAGAGGTCCCATTTTAAAGTGGCAGAGCACTTTGTGTGTGTGTGTGTGTGTGTGGGGGGGGGGGGGGGGTTAGTGTTAAGGGGTGGGGGACTGTGGAATTCACTGTTAAAGGGGCGGGGTGCTGTAGAGGTCACTGTTATGGGGGATACTGTTGATATCTTTTAATGACACACACAAACATTAAATTAAATAGATGAAATATACCCGTGCGAAGCCGGGTCCTTATGCTAGTATTAAAATAAAAATAAACAGTCATTAGCATCGCTGTGTTCCAAAATGCACTAACTATTAAAATATAAATGTATTTATCCAATACAGTGAAATCAGTACTAGAAAAAATCTAAACGGACAAATCGCAGTTTTTTTTTTCATCACTTTACCCCCTCATAAAAAGTGATAAAAAAGTCATACATGTCCCAAAATGGTATCAATAAAAACTACAGATTGCCCCACAAAAAACAAACCCTCACACAGATCTATAGACATTTAACTATATAAAAAAAATAAAGTTATTGGGCTCAGAATATAGCAATGCAAAAAAAAAAAAAAGTTATTTTTCCAAAGTTTTTTTCTCTTTATTTAAAGGAAATGTGTCACCCAAAATTGTATCTGTCCGTTTAAACCAGATAGTGACACATCCTTTTTTCCTAATCTGTTTTTATTTTCTGATTGCAGATTTCTTTATTCTATTTCCTGAACATGATTATGGGGGCGGCCATCTTGCCTGAGCTGTTCTTAACAGCATTTACACAGCATTAAGAAAATTGCTTTTCGGCAGCGACATGGGTCATAGACACAATGGTTCAGGGGGGGACCTCTTTGATTTCTTTGGGAGAGTTTTCTAGGCATGCTCTGTGCAGAGGTCAGGAGGGAGAAGATAAGTTGCGATATCACCAATTGTGAATGGTGGATCCTGTCTTAAAATTTTTATTTAAACAATAGGTCATTTTCGGATGACATTTCCTTTAAAGGAAATCGGTCACCTACGTCATTGCTATTTAAGTAAGGGAATAGCGTAGTAGAGCATGTCACCTTCACAAATGTACCTTTCTATTAGCCATTGGTTGTTCCAATTTTCAGAAATAGACCTTTGTTTGAAATGCAAATGAGCCTGCAAAGTGCCCAGTGGGGGGTTACACACGGCAGAAGGAGTTTAGGGACGCCTCTTACCAGTGCCCAAGCCCGCCTTCATGTACAGCTCAAGCCCGCCTCCTCTCAGCTTTCATATAACTCCCCCTACTTTAATATGTACACCCCCTCCGTGCCACGTCCCATTCCAGCCGTCTCCAACCGACCGTTTGTTGTTGCATCTTGTCTGAATCTCGAGTATGTGCAGTGCAGATAAAAAACTTGCATCAAAGTAATTGTACTGACCAGGAGAATGACGTTAACAGGTCACCGCGCTGGGAACGTCATAAAAATGACATCCATAAAACTGTGGAAGAATTACGTTTCCCCCCAATTCTATCCCAGTAGGAACTTCTTTCCAGCCTCCCACTACTTTGTATGCAATATAAAAGGGTGAAGTGGTGACAATAAAAAGTAAATTTTGTCCTGCACAAAATAATCCCTCATATGGCTATGCAAACAGAAAAATAAAGTTATGGCTCCAGGAAGGCAGGTCGTAAAAATGAAAATGGAAAAACAGCAAGATCAGGAAGGGGTTAAGAAATTATAAAAGTCTGATAAGTTCTTAGTTCAATTTAGGTAGCCTAAGTGCTTAACCTCTAAAAAGTTATAACAGCTCCACTGCACCTCTGTCAATAAGTTCTTACGTAGGTGTCAGAAATCTAATGACAAAGTTTAAACCTTCTTGGTATCTGGACCCTCAGGGTCAGTAAGAGCCCTGCTCTACAAGTGGAAATTTAACCAAATCGTCGTTTTCCTAATCTAGCTTTAGACTGTTACATAATCATTACCCAGATTGAAGCCTGTGGCATTTAGCTTCTTGAACTTTTCACACCTTGCTGTCTAATGGAGCGACAAATGAACTCCACAAATGACTGCCTGGCATACGAGGCACATATCTACAAGTTACTGAATCTGAAAACCTGCTGTTAGACCATTCTGAGCATGGACATTACACGCTGTTCAATGTAAGGCTCTTTATAATAATGTTTCTAGAGGTCCTATGAACAAGTAACATGGAGTTTGAAGTAAAGTGATTACCTGGAAAGAACAAACAAAACACTAGTCCATTTGTATTCTAGAAATACCGCTGACATCCGGAGAGGCTGGATGCACGAAATGAGTAAAGTCATAATCAGCTAATTTTGAGAACAGATATTTTTGTACATACTGTAAGCCCTGACGGCTCCAT
The DNA here is from genome assembly GCA_033119425.1 of Bufotes viridis. Classification (NCBI taxonomy): domain Eukaryota; kingdom Metazoa; phylum Chordata; class Amphibia; order Anura; family Bufonidae; genus Bufotes; species Bufotes viridis. Next base: position 283,121,524 of record CM065590.1, read on the forward strand.
GAGCAGTGACAGACAGTAGTCTCTGGTTTGGCCAATCACTTTGTAACTGGCTACACAGACAATCCAGAAGGCTTAGTCACAGACTCTTATGGAATCAAGGCTTGCCATGGTTAAAAAAAAAAAATTCAAGAAACACGTTGCGGCTGGCATTCACTACCTCAAATATCTCTTTGTCAGGGACCTAGTTCAGGCTGGGCATTACCTAAATTAATGTATATGGCCTAGGCCTATATCTAGCATACTTTTAGATCAATTTGTATGGACTGATTTGTTTTTCCTTTCATGATCAATCCACATTAACTTACATCAATAAAAATAAAATAAAAATAATTATATATTAGGGCTGCACGATATGGGAATTTTGTGCGATTGCGATATGCAATGCGATATTTTAAGGGAATTGTGCTAGGTCTATTTGCTTGGATTTTCCCATATGAGCCGCTGACACTGCCACAGGAGCCCCTGCCAAGACCCGTCACCAGTTACTGTATTTTTCGCTTCATAAGACGCACCTGATTATGAGACGCACTTAGGTTTTTAAGGAGGAAAATAAGAAAAAAAAGATTTTGAACCAGAAGGTGTGCTTTTGGTGGATTTTGAACTAATGGTGGTCTGGGTATGACATTGTTATGGGGGATCTGTGGATGCCACTGTTATGGGGATCTGTGGTTGGCACTGTTATGGGGGGGCCTATGGATGGCGCACTGTTATGGGGGGGGATCTGTGGATGATGCACTGTTATGGGGGATGTGTGCTATGACACATAGGGCCATGAGGGGGGCCAGCATAAGATGCTATGTGCGTTAATAACACACATAAAGCATCTTATGCTAGTTCCCCTCATGGCCCTATGTGTTACAGCATTACTTTATTAATGTCCCCTCAGGTGTCCTAAACCACGCACATAACTGTCTTTGTATGCAAAGTCTTTCTTTACTGCGCTGAAACAATCGCTCTCCTATTGATAAACTCCTATTGATAAAATCGCCAGCCTCTGTACTCACTATGAATGCACTGCAGCGTGCGGTCTGGCCGACCCGTGACTGACAGTCAGTCACGCTCCTCCCACTTCATTAATGAAGCAGGAGCGTGACTGACTAAAGGCATACGCCGGCCAGACCGCTTGCTGCAGTGCATTCATAGTGAGTACAGAGGCTGGCGATTTTATCAATAGGAGTTTATCAATAGGAGAGCGATTGTTTCAGCTGTAAAGAAAGACTTTGCATACAGTTATGTGCGTGGAGTCTGCCGTGACTTGCCTCGAGCTCCTCCTCCCTCCCCACACGCCCTCGCTTCAAATCTCAGCATTTATGGGTCAGCCAAATCACTATATCGCAATCGGCGATTGCTTTGGCGATATATCGTGCACCATAAAAGTGCCAAATATTGTACAAGGTACACAAAAAAAAGAAAAAGTATCCTGACATAAACCTGACAAATGCTAAAAGAAGACTTAAGCCCCATTCACCTGACTTTGTGCTGATTGGATACGGATAGTGTTGAGCGGACTTGCATTTTAAGTTCTGCGTCCAAAGTTCGGGTTATCGAAGAATCCCGTTATGGTTTCCAAATTCTGTTATGGTCTATGGTAGCGGAATCCATAACGGGATTCTTCGATAACCCGAACTTTGGACGCAAAACTTAAAAAACAAGTTTGCTCAACACTAGATGCGGACCCATTCATTTCAAAGGAGCCCCAAAAAATTGCGAACAGCACTTGTGTGCTGTCCACATCCGTGTGTCCGCTCCACAGTCCTGAAAATAGGAGAGAATATGTCCTATTCTTGTCCGTTTTGCAGACAAGAAAAGGCATTGTTCCCACAGATTTACAAACAAACCACGGATGGAACGCGGACGTCAATCGTATTTTCTTGCTGATCACAAAATATATATGGTCATGTGTATGCACCCTTAGTGCTTTTTCCCCCCACTGAAAGTACTGGAATCTTAAAGAAAATCTTTGGTTCTCAGCAGTGTACAGTAAAATGCTGAGCCTCTCTCCACAAGCATCAGTGTAGAAGCAGCACTTACTACTTAGATCACTGACCCCGCCATTGCACGCACAGTTACTTGCAAAAATCTTGCCAAACTATTAAGGGGTCTAAATCCAATGATGTTGCAGGCTGGTCAAGAAAAGCACATGTCAACTGTTAGTCCACGTGACAACACTTCCTGTATTGAGATTCTGTAAGAGCTGTCACAGGGAAAACTGGGGAGAATTGCAGGTTTCCTGCCCAACTGCATTGTGAGTGATGACGCCTGCCTTAAATCTTTTTTCTTTTAAACAAATGAGAAATTTTGCTTCAGTTTTGAGAATGGCTCGTCTTCCAGCATGACTGATTTTATTGATGCTGTTTTTTTGTGGGTAAGGGGAGATTTATCAAAACTGGTGCAGCCCATAGCCCTTCCATTTTCAGAGCTCCTTTGGAAAATAAAATAATTAATCTGACAGGTTGTCTGTGAGTTAGAGTTAAAAGCTGCAGCCTCGAGGACCTGACATCTCCTAGCATTCCCTGTTGAATGAGCTTACTCTGGTGATCTGCATACTGGAAAGTATAATCCTTACAGTTGGCACTATACAGTAACCTGGAAGAGACGTGGGACAAAGTCAAAGAGCTAAAGCAGTAGCAGATGTCAATTGAACTCACCTCTGAGCATTATAATGAATGTAGTAATAAGCCATAGGGACTACCTAAGAAGAATGTTCTGAAACTTGCTTACCTTTTCTTTCTGTTCAAGAACACGAGACACGGAGGCTGTCATGCAAAGTAAAATCTGGAGCATCTCTGGCAAGAAGGGGCTGATCAAGTGTCCTAAATTTTTAAGAACAACCTCCAAACTATTGAGTAAGCTGTGCTGTCGTCCAAGAGGAAGAACCTTAGAGAGGTCCACCTGTTCTACAGACTGTTGTACCAGTGCCAGACAGCTGCCTGCAAAGTAAAAATTATTTAGACATCAGCAAGCGAAAAATGTGTATTTTTCCATTTTAAAGTGCCATTGTACATAGACTGAGGATATCACAGCTCCTCTCAGCTACCAATCTGTAATATGCTGTTTGAGCCAACATATGTCTTTGCTTTCTTATTCTGAAATACCCTTTGAGCACATTTACTATTTCCTTAGCCACCTGAGGACATCCACAGTATAGGGGGTAAGTATTAGATCGGTGGCCTCTTAATAAATTAGGCACATCTCTGACCCTCCTTGCCAGAAATGCAAATCAACAACAGCTAGGGGTTCGCGCAAACTTGAGCTTAGGCCAATTTCTGGTGTAAACTGTAGTAAATCTGGTCGGTGACTCTTCCCCCTACTGCTAAGCCTCACCCCTTTCCTTGTCACTTTAGTTGAGAAACAAAAAAGAAGTCATTCATAAGGGAGTGCGAAACAATTTGCGACTTTTTAACTCTACTTTGTGGCGTAAAATACTTAAAAGGGAGTTACGGAAACAGCGGAGCGCCGGACCGCTAGGCTGGTTCAGTACGCCCGGCCACCTGGGGCCAGCACTTAGTCCCATCTTGCAGTGGAAACTGTGAGATGGGGCAACCCTTTACTAAATCCCACCCAGTCTGTGGTGTCTTAGACCCCTTTGCATCCATACTGTTTTAGGAAATATGGAAATCATTAAGTGGAGAAAGCCACTGTCTTATGTGAATGGCCATAAAAGAATATTACATTCTCTACATTGTCTGGCTGTCCAGTGTTTCGTTGGTGATAACAGGCACGCTTCAGTTGCCAAATGGGTACATCCAAACAACAAGTGTATATGCAGCAAATGCAGTGAATAATATCCTACCATCCTTCAGATGTTTCACAGGCTCATACAGAAGATCTAAGAACATCTTAATCTCTTCAAACTGGGAACCAGCTAAGAAACGGAGAACAATTGACATTCGTGTTCCAGCGCCTGACTTGCCCTGCGTTTTGCTGCCTGTTTTGCTTCTCATGCGTCCATATAATATTCTATAAAGGAGAAAAAAAGGAAACTCATATGACTAATGTGTCATCTAATGTGCAGGCAAGTGGAACAATTCTATAGATTACTCTGATTCAATTTCTCTAAACCTTCACAACGCAAGAACAGAAACACATATAGGTATTTATTGGTAATGACCAGAGAGAAGAGCTGAGAATCATGTCTGCAGCTATTTTAACCCCTAGGTTAGTGGTATACATTAGAGAATACACACACAAAAAATAATAAAAAAAATAAAGATCAATTAGGTAACTTAGGGTTCATTTAGAAGGCACGACGAGGAACTATAGTGAGTGGCAATTGACGATATAGCAATTAAAGTGGTGTTCACTCTGGTCAATGGATACTGTATCGGGCATGAACTGAAATCTTTTGTCCCACATACACTTTATATTACTTTGGCAGCACATCCCTTGTTTACCAGCAGATGCGCTGCCAACCATTGAGCAGTGTGATACCTGCATTAAGGATCTGAACAGCTGACAAACGTGTATCAGCTCCTTGGTCGGCTGATCGCTGCCGTTCACACTGAGAACTGACTGGGAGTGCGGGTGTGTTCCTCCATCTGCCACCTATTCCTGTTCCCAGAGTGTGGGACAGCAAATACATTACAATATTGAAACCATGAAATACGGCATCAAAATAGGTGTAGGACAAACACTATACTAGCAGGAGTAACTTATCTGGAACAAAATATTTTCTACATTAAACAATTAAAAGACAGGAATTCTGGGGGAAAAAAGGCGAATTTTAAACAATTCTGTTTCAGGACCGCAAATCCCGAATCTGTTGCCAGTCTGTACATAGGACTTACCTCATGAGCACAGGCATTAGGTCTGCTCTATGCATAGGCTTCACAATAGAGCTCTCCTCTGAAATGCTGAAATGGACAATTTCCTCCTTAAAATTTTTATCTTCCAGCAACCTCTGCAGGTTTTCCCTGTAAGATGTGAAAACACATTTCACCAATATCTCAGAAGAAATTAAGTGAACAATTCACATTGGCATCAAAATGCAAAGTAATGTTTATACATAGCAATATATTTAGGATGTGGCAATAAACTACGTTCAGAAACGTTAATACTTCAGCCTCTTAATATAGCCTCATGCCTCCTCATTTTCCTAATAGAAATGTCTATGCTTGACTGCAAAACAGACAAAATTCTATTCTATAGTTTGAGGAATGGCTGCCCGAATGCTTAGAGCACACAGATCGCATGTGTTTGCGGTCCGCATTTTTTATGGACCCAGACAAATGAATGTGTTCGATTGCAATACGCAAAAAAATGCCGACATGGATCCAAACAAAGGTTGTGTGCATGAGACCTATGGGAGTATAGCCAGATTTAATTCTAGGAATGGCAGGAAAATAAGGACTTAGGAGAAATAAGGGAGGGAGGGAGGGAGGGAGGGGGACGACGACACAACATATGGTACTGGGTGGTTAGCATTGTGTGAGCGTAATCAGCTCTACTGATGTTATTAGGGATGAGCAAATCGACTTCGGATGAGCGCTCCGTACACTATTAGAATGTATTGGTTCCGATGAGCCGAAGTTATTACTTCACGACGACTTTGGGTAATAACTTCAGAAATAAATTTCTACTGTTAAAAATCTTACCGAACTCTGGTTCGGTTCCAAGGTACCACTTGGAACCGAAACAGTGTTTCGGTAAAAGGTTTTTTAACAGTAGAAATTAATTTATTAAGTTATAACCCGAAGCCTCGCGAGACTTCGCAAAGTAATAACTTCAACTAACACATTCTAATACTGTACAGAGCGCACGCTTCGTACAGTATTGAAATGAAGTCTTATGCGAATCGACTTCGGAGGTTTCATCCGAAGTTGATTCGCTCATCCCTAGATGTGATGATAGGGACAAATCAACGGTTAAGGCTACATTCACGCGACCATATGAATGGCTCCGCATCCGTTCCGAAATTTTGCGGAACGGGTGTGGACCCATTCATTTCAATGGGGCCGCAAAAGATGCGGACAGCACACAGTGTGCTGTCCGCATCCGTAGATCCGATCCGCGGCCCTGCAAAAAAGATAGAGCATGTCCTATACTTGTCCGCGACAAGTATAGGCATTTCTATCATAGGGCCGGGTACATTTACACGGCCGGTATCTGTGTTTTGCGGGTCTGAAATTTGCGGAAACCATACGGTCGTGTGAATGTAGCCTAAGTAGTGCAGCTCAGGAAAAATCATCATATAAAGAGACACAGGCGGTGTGTTCTCTACAAAATGACTTCAAACTTTATTTCAGCAAGCGTGGATATGTATACCGACAGCATATCATAATGGCTTTAGGGCAAAAAGCTGTGAAATTCTCACAAAAGTGAGGACAAAACATTCGGTCTTGTATGGGAAAGACAAAATGTATGGGAGATTTTGGCATTAGACCATAAGGACAATACATTTTTAACACCAAAATACACTAAAATAGTATAAAACAAAAAGAAACGAATATAAAAAAAAAATCTATAAAATGAATGCTCTATATCAGGGGTGCACAACCTTTTCTGGTTGGGGGCCACACTGTCAGCCTGAACCAATTCCAAGGGCCGAAAATAAAACTTAAGGGGGTATTGCCAACTGAAATACTGTATTTTTGGCATATTGAACATACAGTATATATCATAAATGTCTAGTTAGACTTCTAGGACTCCCATCGAATAGGAGAATACATGAAAGATACATGTAAGAAGCCATAAGACATAGACCTACATGTCTTTTACCAGATGTTTGGGGGCCACACAGAATAGTATGGAGGGCCGCATGTGGCCCCCGGGCCGCAGGTTGTGCACCCCTGCTCTATATAATGCACAAAGCCAACTGCATCATTTCGACTGTACAGTTGAGTAGATATACTGCAGAATAGTTGCAGATTTTTAGCTTGGATTCTGTCATAATTCACAATAGTTTTAAAATCCCCGCCACATGGAGCAAAAAATACATTTTTCCACTAAAATCATTGGTAGTTATTTTATGTGACAACCTCTTTAGGTATAATTAAAGTCATTGAATAACAATATATGTATATATGTTAATTTATGATTTAGGCTCAAAATCCAGTCTAGTCCCCATTTGCAGTAAAACTGTCCAGATACCTTACTCTTTTCTTCATTTGGATCACCCATCAGCCGTTTATGAAATGGTTGCTTAGTCTGAGTCCATATGTTGTAGGTTTGCAGTGAAATCTGCATATGTTATTTGAAGATTTTGGGAAGTGCAAAACTCATGTTGAGACTATGCAACAACTTTGCAAAAGGATTGACATGCAGCTAAATATGAAATAACATTTTCAACATGGTTTCGACTCTACGTTCTATCTTTCAAAATTTCAGATTTCCCAAATCCATAAAAAAAAAGAAAATAGTTACTTGTAGGGTAGAATATTTGGGTGTTTGTAGCTCAGCACACAATCCAAGGCAACTTTTTGTACGTTTTGATCTTGATGACACAGCAACTGGAGAGAAAAGGGGAGAAATTAACCATGTACCATAAAATATTTGGGTTTTCTGTGCTTTATCATTGCATTATACCCTAGGGAGAAGGTCAGTGGTTTAAATAACTTCAAACAGAACAGACTGTAGGTATTGCTGAACATCTTAAAAGGGTTCCGGGGGACTTTTAAACTAATGGCCTATTCTTAGGATAGTACATCAGCAGGGGTGGATTGGCCATAGTCCCTACAGTGAAATTTCCCGATGGCCCGATGCCCCAGGGGGCCACCCAAGTTCTCCTCTCTGCCGCTGACCTGGTACATAATGAGCTCTCAACACTAATTAACGCTGTGAGATTCAGTTACTCATGCACCCAGCCGGCAACCACACATGCCCTCCTAAATTCAACTGCTACGGCCCGCACCTCACCTCCTAAGCCCCCTGCTCATCTGGAGGAGGACAGAAGATGGTAGCTATTGATGGCCACCACAGAGGACTAGCTTTTGAGGCAGTATATTGTGCTACAATGTGGCATTTGGTTCTGCTGAGATGGTATTTTGCACTATGGTATTGTTGACCCCCGCCTACCTGTGTTGCCCTGCCTTCTCTTAATTTGGACCTGCCTACAAAGTGGGGCCACTTTTATTTTATTTTTCCAGGGCCACTTTAAGTTCCCACTCGGTCCCTGGTCATCAGTATAGCCCTGGTCACCCGGCCAATCACCTGTCACTGCTGCAGCCAATTAAGGGCCTCAGCAGTCAAGTGCAGAGTATTGCTGAGGCCAGTGATTGGCTGCATGGTGACTTTGTGTGCACGGGATGCTAGCGTCAGTGCTGAAGGACTGGAGTGTTATGCTAGAAGTAGCAAGGGACTTCTGTTATTTTATATTTATTGTTGCAGTGATTATTTAACTTTGACAAGCCGTTCGTGGAGAATTTTCAACCAGCCAAGTTAGGAAAGTGACCAATAATAATTATCTTTTTTTAATTTACAGATATATAGGCATTTTTGTAAAAGTGACTACAGTTGATATTACATGTCACCTTTACATGAGCTTCTCACAAACACACAGTAAAGCTGTCACTTCTGACCGACTCAGCAGAACAACAGTTACCAACAACTGGCAGACCTTGACTATCCCTGTAATTTATGGTTTATTAATGTGTCACCAGTTTTAGATTTTAGATAGAATTTTTAAAACTAGATTTTTGTACTTAACGTCAAATCTCTTTCTCTTTCGTTTATTGTGGGACACAGAATGATCATGGGTATAGCTGTTACCACTAGGAGGCGGACACTAAGCACAAAGGTGTGAGCTCCTCCCTTCAGCTATACCCTTCCTACAGGGACTAAGCTAAATCAGTTAGTGCAAAAGCAGTAGGAGAAGCAAGATAAAAACAGGAAAACCAAACGATGTACAAACCTAGCACCTTGCAGGCCAGAAAAGGCCCGTAAACAAGAGAACGGGTGGGAGAAGTGTCCCCCAATGAACGGAAGAGAAACAGATTTTACGGTAAGTACAAAAATCTAGTTTTCTTATCCGTATAGTTGGGCGACACAGGCTTGACCATGGGACGTTACAGAGCAGTTCCAAGGGTGGGCATAACAAGAAACCCTCCTGCCAATCAGAGAACTGCCATCTGCAAAACTCTACACCTTAGAGAAGCGTCAGAAAACGCAAAGGTGTGCACTCTGTAAAACTTGGAGAAAGTGTGCAAAGACAACCAGGTAGCCGCCTTGCATACATGAAGGGCCAAAGCCCTGTGATGCACAACCCAAGAAGCCCCCACTGCCCGAGCCCAACGAGCAGTCACCCGGAAGGGTGAGGACCGGTCAATAACACGATAAACTTCCACAATGCCCAAAAGAATCCATCGGAAAATGGAAGTCTTCGACGCCGCCGCCCCTCGTCTCGGGCCCTCATTCAAACAGACATTCCAACACACAGGACTCTAGGACCCTGCGGCCACCGCCTCCCATCCTCGGTAACGAAGCACCTTCTAACACCGGCAAAGTCACGTGGGACGCCACGCTAGACGGACACCACGTGGGACGCCATTGGTGTCAGGGGACGTCTCAGCAAGAGGAGCAAGTGGGAACGCGCGAGGAGGGAGGTAGGTAGAAAAGACTGGTTGCTTACTACTGCCGCAAGGTTCAACGGAGGAGTGCCAGCATCTTGGCTGAGCAGGTCTGTGTCTTTATGTTATGCTCCACACGAGAGCGATGAAGTTTGGTTTGATCATGAAGCTCGTTTTGATCACAAAGTGACTGTTACCAAGAGGGTCCCCTCATTGCATTTATATATATCTGTACCCTCTACGTTGCCCTCCACAGGATCACATCGGTGGATCTTTTGGATGAACTTTCTAATTTCACCACAGGCTTGGGCTTAACAACTTGTTGTTAGCCAGACTCCAAGCTAATATCATCTGTGTTCAAGGATTTGTGCTACTTTACCTTTACAGGTTGTGTGCGATTTTACCCTTACTGGGTCACCACTTTTGTATATTTGGTTTTATGTGTGTTCGTGATAGCTCTATATAAAATTTTTATACCCAATTTTATGTTACTATACCTATAGTTTATTCCAAATAGTGGGTGTGCCCCCTAATTATTTATTTATTCAAGGTCCTTTTTCAAATCTAGGGTGAGATTCGTAGGGTGAGCACCCCTTTCATTTATCACCTGCGGGGTGTAGCCGCTTTTTTTTGCTGTACTACAGTGAGTTTTTCATTTCGGATGGAAGTGATTGCCACCAAAAATGACACCTTGTAAGACAGGAAACGAAGCGACACCTGCTGCAAAGGCTCAAACGTTGAAGACTGGAGAGCGTTGAGCACTAGATTAAGACTTCAAGGATCCAACGGAGGGCGGAAAAGGGGCGCAGCATGAGCCACCCCCTGCAGAAAAGTCTGAGCCGCCGAAAGCGAAGCCAAATTCCTCTGAAAAAGAATGGGGAGAGCCAAAACTTGCCCTTTGAGGGAGCTGAGAGCCAGCCCCAAGTCCATGCGTGACTGCAGGAAAGACAAGAGTCGCGGCAAAGAGAACCGAACGGGAGAAAGCTGATGGCGCTCGCACCAACTAAAGTAGGACTTCCAGGTCCGGTGGTAGATTTGGGAAGACGGCGGCTTTTTGGCACGAATCATGGTCTGGACCACGGCATCCGAGAAACCCCGACCTTTAGTACAGCGGCTTCAAAAACCATGCCGTTAAATGTAGCGACCCTAAATTCGGGTGGAAGATCAGCCCCTGGGACAGGAGGTCCTCCCGAAGAGGAAGACACCAGGGTTCGTAGCCGAAAAGGGTGACTAGATGCCAATCAGGGGCCACGAGAATGACGGGCAGTCCTTCGGACCTGATCTTCAGGAGGAGACGCGTTATGAGAGGAATAGGTGGGAACACGTAAGGAAAAGTGAACCGACTCCACAGAATCACCAGCGCGTCGCATTCCAGAGCCACGGGATCCCAGGACCACGCGACGAACTCCTGTTTTGGCTTCCAAAAACTGCATGCAGAAACCGGACCATGTGGCTGCACCCTATGGTGGCATTATGGGTATAGTCATAGCACACACTTAAACCTCACTGAAAGAGCAAGCGCATGCTTGTCCCCAATTATGTGATTAGGTGTTTGTGTTCCACTTTCAATTTTCGCCTATTATTGACTGACACTTTCAAAAGAAACAACCCAGCTCCCGAAGACTTCTCATCTAGTAGCCAATTTGGCCCGACAGGAGTCTAGTATTTCAATCTACTTCTATGGAATTCTGAGATCTTTTGAAAAATATAATGAAATAGTAAATAAGTGAATTTACACAATGTATCATATGAACTGGTAAAAAGATATTTTTATAGGGATAGGTTGCCAGACTATGTAATTGCTTTCTTTATAACTGACTTTTGAAAGCCACTATAATGACTAGCCGACATTCACTGAGGCATAGAAGCATAAACCATAGTATCCAGTAAGTCTGACAATATCTCAACAGTTTACCATTAGGGATCCAAGCTTTCTAGGTATAACCCTGTGTCTTCAGCCTGAGTGAGCAGAACTAGTTAAGTAAATTACTCAAATACTACTGCTCAAAGCAAACTGTTTCCACCTTAGGGTCAAAATACAGTTTTCCCACTGTTGTGCCTACGTAGTGCAGCACAATCAACATAAACCACCACAGCCAAGAGTATAAATATTACTAAAATAGCAAATACACAAATGTGCCTGCTTCAGCTCTAAACATGGTAGCGAATGGTCCTTTAAAGTGTTTGCCCAGGCTTTACTAAGTTATGGCCTGTCCTGAAGATAAGCCATCACTAATAGAGATGAACAAACTTCTGTTTTCAAGTTCGGCGCACAAGGTCCGTGGTAGCGGAATCCATAACGGATTTCTTAGATAACCCGAACCTTGTACGCCGAACTTGAAAACAGAAGTTCACTCATCCCTAATCACTAACTAATCAGCGGCAGTCCAACACTCCATGCCCCACTGATCAGTGGTTCGGCTGCAGCCCCTTCACCAAAAGTTGGAACTACACAGCTTTGTCAACCTTGCAATGGACACAGCTTGTCACTGCAGATATGCTCTTCTTGATGTTCCAGCTCCAGCTTCCGGTGACGAAGTTGCACCGGAACAACTAATCTGACACCCTGCACCCCTGCCGATCAGCCGGTGGTGGCCTATCCTGAGTAAGTCAGCAAACCTCAGCTAACCTCTTTAATGCAATGTACCTATCTTTTTCATGGACCTGCACTGCTGTACGCTCTTCAACGATTTCTACGAGTCAGCAGCAGAGAAGACAAGCCATGCATAAAGGATCTCAGGTAACTTGTCATCCCAGATACAGTGAGAGGCATTCAGGACATGGCGCTCTGCCATGAGAGACTCTGTTGGGATTTCATGCTGCCGTGGTTCAGGCAGCATGACCTGATGACAGGTTCCCTTTAATATATAACAAAATCGTAAAGTAATATAATGTCCATGCTAACAGAGTAGTTACTTGATGACAGAGCTGAACCTGGGTTCAAAACATTAACAGTAGTAGATACATCAGGTATGTTACAAAGTGAAGTTACACATTCTCTAAAGTTAAACTAGAAAACACCATAGGACAGCTATGCTGTGCAGATGGCATTAACCTTAATGGGTTGGTGTATCCTTATTGGCAAACAGTACTGAGGGTAATAAAATTACACAACTATATAAGTTACAGGAAAACACAAAGTCACTTACTGGCATTTGACATTGAGTAAATGTCATTTATCACAATCATTAAAAGAAACAAATTGAATTACATAAAGATTGATTACCTGGGTATAGAGCTCATACAACTTGGGTTCCAGATATAACGAACGTGGATTTGAAAACTTGGAAAAAACTCCTAAATGAGCGATCAGTTGCCTTCAGAATAAGGAAAAATAAAAGACAAAAAAAATCTTTAAAAATCCAGTAAGTAAATTAATAGATTACCATATTTTATTTTTGGACTATAAAACAAACTGGGCTATACAGTGCACTGAGGTACAAAGGGTTTGCCAGTTTTATTATACTAATCTACTATGAGGCTGGTAAAATAATAAAATAACTTAGCTAACCTTCACTAGCCTGATCCAACCTTGCTGTTCCTTCTGTTTCCACCCAGTGATATATTGTTGTGGCCGCAACGGTGACATCCCATATACCATTGCAGCCAATATATCACTGGCATCAGAGGCAAATGGTCCCAAGATCTCCAAGGCCAGTGTTTACCTGTGCTTGTGCAGTGTGTCCTCTTGTTTTCTTGACTGTGGTGGCCTTGGCTGCCGGAGTGTGCATTTTTGCACATGCACAGCAGCCACCCGCATAGGCACCACTCTGCATTGCAACAGTAATCTCTGGAACAGGTCCTGGAAATGCGCAGTAGCCCAAGGGCTATTCAATACAGTGATGCACAGCACAAGCAGTCCTGCTCGTACATCAAGCAACGTTATGATGTCACCAGAGCACCACTGGCCTGGCGAATCAAAGTGTATGGTACCACCCACACACAGAAGCGGTGAGCAGCGGTGGCGGAAGAGAGGTGAAAAGGGGAGATGGGACAATCCCTTTAACAGCTGGATGTTACCACTCCCCGTGTGAACAGGTCACGTCTGTACAGTCTGATACTGAGCTGACAATGTCAGACAGTGTAGGCAGGCACCCTATTTGACACAGATTTATTTTTATTTTTTTAAAAAGATTGTTCAGTGTTATTTCATGGAGCCAGACATGACAGGACAGTTTCCAGGTCCTCTTAAAAGTTCTTCCCAGGACTTGATGGCTTATCACTTGCATGGCACTGAGCTGCAGTACCAATATAACAATCCATATGGAAGAGCCGATGAGCCTGTGTAGATAATATTGCAAGCAATGAACCCCCATCATCACAATGATGGCCAGGCTGCAGGAGTCCAACTGTCAGGACACGTCGATGTCATGAAGGGGGGCTCCCCTCTATGACTTGTCACAATTGATTGATATGCTCCACTGCGTGAGTCTAGATAATCATTTAAAATGTGGCTCTGTAAGTTTTTAATAAACGTCACAACAGAGTTAATTCCTAAAGCACAGAAACTGAACTAAAATTGCTCAGTCAGAAAATGCTAATTTTTTAGACTGAGTAACTCAATCAGATAACTCATTGAAAAATACAGGAATTTAAATGGGTTTTCTGCTTTCCCCATATTGATGCCCTATCACCAGGATAGGTAATCAATTTCAGATCAGTGGGGGTCCGAGTCTTGGCACCCCCCGGCAATCAGCAAGCACTGTGTTCTGTTCACCGTTTACCTGCGTGCCGTCAACATTGCAGCGGCGAGCAGAGTAATTACAGCAATTCCGTCCCATTTAAATGGGAGGTGTAACTACAATTGCTCTGCATCATTCAAGTGATCTCTGCTACATGGTTTAATGACTGTATTGTACTGAAGAATTATGTGCAGATAAACATTTTTAACTACACAATTTACATTATATTTACGGGTTTATAGAGTACAAAGTGTTTAATATAACATCATGCTAGGCGTTTTCTTGGTTTACCTATCCACTGTATTTTTCATTGGAGAATGAGAGAAATCCCACGGCGCAACAGACCGGTCTTGAGATGGTAAAGAAGTAGTTTTAATGGTGTAGGCAGTAGGTACAACGCGTTTCGGGGTAAAAGAACCCTTCATCAGGTACAAAAGACTGCTGTTGCGCTGTGGGATTTCCCTCATTCTCCAAGGATCCTTTTGCTCTCCTGGGGACCACAGGCATCCCCGTGGCAGTACTACCATCCCTGGCTGCATGACCGCCTACGTTTGGGGCTTTCATACCTCCACCGTTCTGAGCCCGCAGTAGTGTTGTGCCTGTTCCTTTGCACAACACTGCAAGGTGAGCCTCCCCATTGGAGTTTTCTTCCAATCATTCTGTGTGACGTTTTTACCCTATAGTGTGCCCATTGTGTTTTGCCCCAGCGGAACATTGCCTGCCTCTCCAGGCTGTATTTTTCATGACTCGTGATTATAGGCCTATATTCCCTAGCATTACTGAATACAATAGAAAATGCTGGTGTGTAAAATGTGTGTAATTTAACTTGAAGATGCGGCCATTTACTGCACAGTAAATACTATTAAATTGCACTGAAAACAAGGACTCACTTTGACGCAGCTCTTCTAGTTTTCTTTGCGTGTGATCCAATATTGTCAATCTCGTCAAATTCTGTGTTATCTTCTTCTTCCATCGCTACAACTTCAGCAATGGTTTGATCCCCAGTACAATCCTTCACCTTGTCAAATTTCCGAAGGTCTTGAGAAGGAGCTACTAACAAATCTGTTGGATAGTATTCTTTGCTGAAAACAATAAAGGTGGCAAACTGAAGATATAGTGGATTCCTTTTAAAGATGCATTAGTGACATTTTAAATGGAGCCACTCCATAATCTGTTCCAAAGTAGGCATACCACCATGAAGGTTATGTGCCTCAAACATAACCAGGCATTTCTTGTAGAAATCTGGTCCTCTAATCCTGAGAAATGCTACTTTTTATTTTTATTCAAGTCTTCAGTGCACCATGGGTGGAGCTTCTCTGTTTGGTGCACCCAGCTTCCTCTGCTCATCACTACCACCTCTGAAATTTCAGGTGGCTGTCAATCAAACAAGAGGAAGAGGCCTAGATATGGTTGTTGAAGGGGCAACCTACGGTGCACTGAGACCCTATGCTTACTTGGAAACATACTTTGGAGGTATTAGACTCCCTTTAAGGGTACAGCTAACCAGCGATGCTGTCGCTGCCATGATCTCAGCGTGGCGGTGATTACACAGAAATGAACGGGATCACAGCGCAAGTCACCAAATCCGGCAGTATTGGATTTTCCTCACCGCAATTCCATACATATCAATGGAATCACGGCAACTTTGTGTTCCTGCCCGCTACCAGTGTCACTATATAGCTGTAATGTAAAGTGTTACTGTTCTTCTTCTACGAAGGGTTTCTCCAGGAGTTAACATTGATGACCTATCCTCAGGACTCCTCCAAGTAGCATGTCTCCTTCAAACAGCTGATCAGAGGGTTGATCCCACGGGTCTGATATTGATGATAGGTCATCAATATACAGTACAACTCCTGGAAGACCCCTTGAAAGTAAACATAAAATACATAAAAAGAAAGAGCATAGCCACCTTTTTCCTGCCTACAGGTTCACTGTATATCAAAATGGCTCTCAGTCCCCTCAAAGAAGACCAAGAGGAGGGAGAGAGGCTGTAGCAGCAATTTCTCCCTCATGTAATTTCCTTGAACTACTGAAATAGAGAGGGAGCAGCAGCACTGCTGCAAAAAAAATCACTGCATTCTGTTCCTGTTCAAAAGGGTTGTGCCACAAAAATACTCGACATTTTTAAAACCAGCACCTGCATCCGAATAGTTTTGTAATTGCATGTAATCATACATTTTGTATAGCCATTTAATAAAATGTATCTGTTTAGCACCGCCTGCTGTCCTTTTTCTTATTTCTTGTCCACCTTACTGAGGTGGTCGCATATGCTCACTTTATGTCCTTTATTAGAGCTGCAGCAGAGAAGGCACAGCCTGAGAAAGGACGTGCCCAATGAGCTGCCAGCCTGAAATAACTCTAGCAGAATAATTGGAATATCTGGATCCATGTAAGGTCCAGGGCTGGTTCCAGCTTGGTCAGAAAGAGACTGACATGTACTATACCTATGTCTGATTTACATTTTTTACATCAAAGCTTTTTTAATCCTTTAACTGCAATCCATCAAACCATCAACAAAACCTGATAAATAAATCATTAGATGCAAGATTGTAATGTGACTTAGCAAGGTTCATGTCACGTAGACATGTCGCTGTGTAGACTTAGCCTACAGGGCATTTATTGGACAGCTGCAAGTTTTGGAATAGGGATGGTATACCTACCCAAGAGGCAGCCTTGGGAACCCATACCCATCCGACCTTTGTGGCATATTTAACAGACATACTTTAAATATCTAAATTGGGGAAACCCCCTTTAAACTATGAAACCCGTGATTCAAGAGCAGAGTTCTCAGTCTGAGGCAGACATGCGAATATATTTACTAGGTTCTACTTCTAAACGGTTACATCACTTCTTCAACGGAGCAGAAAGCTTGAAGTCATTTAGAAAGTGGTGTGATTTCACATTTGTTAACGTAAACCTAATTCTACCTTATAAATCTCAGGAGAAGAGGGGAAAGTTCCCTTGACCGTGGTTCCACCCTGTCCGGGAAGCGTGACATTGCTTTCCACAGCAGAAACCGAAAGTTGGTATAATCAGTCCTCTCATTTACATCTGTCCTACGTTTCAGCACGTCACTGTACAAAACTCCAATGTCTCCAGCATAAAAGCCAGGGAAATCCTTTGCCTGGTTGCATTGTAGCTCGTCTATTTGCTCTTCCTGTAGTTCTCTTTCTGCATAAAAAAGCAAAATCACTCGTGAAATGCAGAAAAAAACACGTTCAAGGTAAAAATGGAAGAATATAAGCTCGTAGAACATATTTCTTTATCAATCCTTTCCATTATAAATGGAAGGCATGGTGCTAATGTGAACAGAGCCGTAACATAGCTATATAGTCATATAGGGCAAGATAATTATAATTTATAATTTAAGTGTTGGGTATCACGGCACATCTAAAGAATCAACAGCACATTACCGGCATAAGCAGCGGCCTTTTCCAAATGCTCATAAAACACCTTCCAGAAAGTTTTGTTTTCCATCTCATTTGCATGAGAACTGTGAACAGGAAACAAGATGAGAACATTACTTTGGGACCAGAGCCATGGAATGTATCCGACACTTTCCAGTTCAATGACACTTGACAAATCCTTCCTGTCTTGGGTCAATCACACAGTACACGATGTGATTAACTGGACATTTCCCATTCACATAACTGTGTGGAGCAATTCTGAGATATCGTACAATTCTAGCACAAGTTATGTCGTTAACTTCACCCCAATCAGTTAAAGGGGTTGTTCTGCCGTTCATATTGATGACCTATAGTCCCCACGTATCAGCTGTTTGAAGAGGAAGCAACGCTCCATGAGAGTGCCGCTTCCTCTTCATTACACTGCACTTCGTCTTGGAAGGGCAGTGTAATACAAGTACTCACTCCATTCAAGTGAATGGAGCAAGTACTTGTAATGACACTATAGCACCGCTCCATAGGAGACGAAACATAGTGTAATGTCAAGAGAGTGGCGTTTGACTAAAGCACCGCCTCTTCATCTCATAGCTGATCGAACCCCCACCAATCAGATATTGATGACCTATCCTGACGATAGGTCATCAATATTAACAGCTTAACAACCCCTTTAATGGTTTATTGGATCTACTCCACAATACAGATTTATAATACCTTCAGCTTTTGTGACTTTTTTGCACCCGCTTGCGCAAAATTTTGCGACTTTTTGCATGTCTACACCACTCACACCAGTTTTGTAATATGGGAGGGAAAGTAGGCGTGGTTAGCTATGTTAATGAGTTTCACGCCAGATTTATCATTGAGACTTTTTTTTAAAAGTCGCAATCTCACTCCAGGAGGAGGGTGGAGTAGGAAAACCGGAGTAGATTCTCTAGACAGAAGTGTTAGGTTTAAAGACAAGCCAAATTTATCAAACATGCAAGATTTGATAAATGTGGCACAAAGTACTCCAACACAGACTGAAGCAAAACTGACTTCAAATATTCTCCTAATGATAAATTCCCCCCTATTTGTCTTGGTTCTACTAATACAAAAAAACACCGTATAACTACAACCTCAGTTAGATCAGAACCCAAAAAAGGCTAATGTATGTAGTCTAACAGAAAGACTGACTCACACAATCAACTCAATCACTGGGTCCCAGAGAGGACTGAAGT
Source organism: Bufotes viridis (assembly GCA_033119425.1). Classification (NCBI taxonomy): domain Eukaryota; kingdom Metazoa; phylum Chordata; class Amphibia; order Anura; family Bufonidae; genus Bufotes; species Bufotes viridis. The sequence goes on from CM065590.1 coordinate 283,140,327, forward strand.
TCACATAAAGCATGGCCAGCAAATATCTTATTGGTACCTGGAAATAAACATAATGACGTAGTTAGAAGGGTGAGTAAGATGGAAAAGTAAAAACCTAAAAAAATGAGAAAGGTAAAGCATGCAATAAAAGTAGCTAAATGAATAGCCATGGTGAAATACTATTCATATAGTGCACCAATCATGCACTTGATAGAATAGTCAGGCTACATAAAAAGCATACAGCATTGTGGCATGCTACATTAAGGCCCTATGCACACAACTATATTTTCGTCTGGCATCCGATCCACAGACTGGATGCAGACCCATTCATTTCAAACGGGCCACAAAAGATGTGGCGTGTGCTGTCTGCATCCATTTGTCCGTTCAGTGGACCAACAAAGAATATAGAACATGTGTTAGGACAGGACATTTCAACAGGGGTTAAAAAAAAAAAAAAAAACACTGGTATGCAAACCGCCAAGATCCATGTTTTGCAGTTTGCAGACCGCAAAACACACACAGGCATAGTGCCTAGCTGTTCATCTAACGGTGGCTACATCTGTACATAAATACAGCCAGGAAAGTGATATCCAACTAACCTCCTGAAAATCTTCCTTTGCTGCCGCTTTTACAAGGTCATGTCTAAGTTTACGAAGTTGTAGTAACTTTTCTCGATAGTCGTGGACAGTAGCCGGGACAAGTTCAGCTTGTAGGAGTATAGAAAACACTGACAAGTTCTCCCCTTCTCTAGGTTCCTAGAAATCAGACATACAGCGGTTAGGCCTTCTCTCATGGTAACATGACAAAACAGTGCCTCTGGAATATAACACTTACCTCTAGACCTGCAGACGGTTGATCACAAAAGTGATGTAAAATCCGTATGGTCAATAGACGCACCTAAACCAGATTAGAAACATATTTATAACTCGCAATAAGTGACATTTAATGCATATAGTGAGAGTTGCTGGAATTACATGGAACAAGGTGATAAGAAATGTTAATTTATTAATGGAGTCCGGTGGACTTGTTGCAGGGAAGTGCGGCAGTAACCGCATGAGGGGGAGCGCACATGCACCACCTTAGAGGGGGTTAATTCTGCAACAGACACCACACTCAGCACTGATAGTGCCAGGGTACTTTTTATTTATTTATTTTAATATAAATACATAATCGTGTATTCGAAAACTGTCAACCCTAGCCCCAACTGGAGGCAAGAAGGGGTTAATTCTAAACTACACAGCCATGTAATGGGGAAGCCAGCCTCAGTAAGGTGGCAGGCAAGTCAGGCCTCTTTCACATCTGTGTTTTTCCTTTCCGGAAATATACTGATCAGGATTATCCTAATGCATTCTGAATGGAGAGCAATCCGTTCAGGATGCATCAGGATGTCTTCCGTTCTGTATGTGAACGTTTTTTGGACGTTGACAAAACCGCAGCATGCTGCGGATTTGTCTCCGTCCAAAAATCCGGAAGACATGCCGTAATGCCGGATCCGGAATTAATGCCCATTGAAGAGCATTAATCCGGATCCAGCATTAAGCTAAACGTCATTTCAGCGTATCGCCGGATCCGACGTTTAGCTTTTTCTCAATGGTTACCATGGCAGCCAGGACGCTAAAGTCCTGGCTGCCATGGTAAAGTGTAGTTGGGAGCGGGGGAGCAGTATACTTACCATCCATGCGGCTCCCGGGGCGCTCCAGAGTGACGTCAGCGCGCCCCATGCGCATGGATCACTCTGACATCATTCAGGAGCGCTCCGAGAGCCACACGGACTGTAAGTATACTGCTCCCCACTACTACTATTGCAACCAGGACTTTAATAGCGTTATACTCAACCTGTGTTCTCAATACTCACCCCATCATCCTCTTCTATTCAACGCCACCCCAACCACCACCATCCCCCGAAACCCCCCCCCCCGCTCCCCTGGGGTACTGTCAGGGTCACCACTTCAGCCACTAGTGAGGCTAGAGTAGAGGGGGGACTGCAAAAATGCAGGTGACCCTATGGCTGGCGGGATGCAGGGAAGCTGAGCCTCCCTGGTCCACTTTTGCCTTCTTGGAGAAGGTCAGGCGGTGAGGGAAACCGACACCGGCCTTCCTCCCCGGGTAAACTGAGAGAACGGGCGTCTCTGTTTCCCGTACCTAAAGGGGAAAAACTAAAAAAAAAACTAAAAAAGACGCCCTGTATCCTACAGACACTAAGCTAAAACTGATTAGATCAGTGTCTGCAGGAGCGGTATAGCTGAGAGGAGGAGCTAACACTTTTTTTTGCCTAGTGTCGCCTCCTATTGGCAGCAGCAGCTATACTCCATGGTCTCCGGTGTCACACAATGAACTCAGCGAGAAATAGAAAATTAAAAATAAGATCATCAAAAATTCTTTAAAAATGTGTTAAATATAAAAAGGTTTGGACAATAGGTCATTTTTTGCAATACAAATGCCATAAACAGTTAACATTATAAAAGATTAGTTTGTGATAAGATACCTTTGATGAGTTGCTTGATAAATTAAATTGTAACTTGGAAAAAATCTCCATCTGGATGTCATGAGAAAGTTGTGCTTGATAGCCACAGAAAACTAGTTTAGTGCAGTACAGATCAGCCAGCAATAACGCACACGGATCAGAGGGGGCGGCACTATAAGAAAAGAACCAGGGCAAGTGAGACCAAGATCATTCATGAACAGACAATCCAAGCACAATCCTAATAAAACGCACACCCTTTCCATGGGTTGAAGAGGGTTCTACTCAAAATCAAGGGGATCCTTCACTTAATTAGGAAGGAAAATGTTGGAAAAACAGACAAAAGCTTGACTACACAAGCATATTTATCAAGGCTGGCAGTAATAAACAGTCTGTTTGTCAATCACATGTATGGCCTTGTGGAACTAGGAAATGGTCCTAGAGGTGGTACACTATAAAGAAATGGTACAATAAAGGCAGAATTCGGGCAAGGTGCATCTTTCTACTTTGAATAGTGCCAAACGTATTAAAGCCCTTCCGGTCACACAAGCATCGAAACCAACATCAAACATAATATCAATTAGCATTTTGTGGTCTGCAAACTGAGAAACCACAGAATATGGAAGAGGCAAGTGTGCCATCCGCATTTTTTTCCGAACCCCTTGACTTCAATGGGTCCACATTTTGTAGACAAGTATAGAACATGTTCTATCTGTTGTGGAACAGACATTCAGATCCGTAAAGCACACAGAAGTCATCCATGTGCTCTCCGCATCCATACGTCAGTTCCGCAAAAGATAGAACTTCTCCTATACTTGTCCACAAAAAATGTGGACAGCACAGGGACCGGTTTCCGCAGTTTGCGGACCACATGATGCTTCTGGTCGTGTGCATGGGGCCTAATGGTGTGAATGTGACTTATCTGAGACTTACAGTAACAGGTTTTTCACTCTTTCCACGGGCAGCACCTGCAGAACATCAGCCGAGTCATCAAGACTTAGAAGAGTACTCACAGCTTGGCAGGCTACAAGCAGGACATCTGACAGACAGAAACATGTTGGTAGGTCAGACTTACAGGTATCACACATCACAACCATCATTGGCAGTATCATCCATTAAATCAATATGAAAGCAATATCACTGAGGACAGCAGTGATGACGTGTCCATACGATGCTGAAGCAATATTGACTGGCAATCTGTCACTAAGCGTCCTGTTAGACAGGACGTCATTTTTGCATTAACGAGCAGCTATCGACAATTTAGGGAGTCGTTTTCGTTCAGAATCCAATTACAGGAAACAATAATTGCTAAATATTTTTTGCTGTTTGCTCGTTGCGGTGATCATCCTACACTGCTATTAAATGGCAGATTTCTGATTAGACGAGAAGATGTGGTGACAGCTAACGGTATTCTTTCAAATCCGGCAGATTTGTCCAATCTAAAGAGGGCTACATTTGATAGCTTCATGCTTGTACATTTGACAATAAATACTGAAATTTGAGCAGTTAGACGAGAATTCAAGTGGTAATTGGTTTGTCTAATAGGCCCTTAACGATTTTCGTATGCAGAGGCAAACGGCATGAGAAAAGAAGACACGTTTGATTCTTAATGCTCTATCCATGGCAGTTTTACCATATTGACTTTGGAACTAGACTGAATGGGGTAAACTGCAGCTTTAAAAGCTGAATACAAAAAACCTGACTGCTCTGTGCATGAGATACCAGTATTTCATTCAAATTCCGGAAAGATATTCCTAAAATGGTTTAGCCCCATCTGCAGCCAAAACTAATTATTACCATTCAGCTTTTGGCCATGAGAAGGTAGCATAGATGTATTTGTTCATGATCACTACTCTTTTCTAGATTCTTACCTTGAGGAAACTGTGCTTGGTTCATCAAAGAAAAAACATTCTCTATAAATTGGGATAAAACTGGCAGAATTCTGTCCTTTTCTAAAGGCCTGTAGAAAGCAACACAAATATATCAGAATTACTGGAAATCTGTTTTTCATGTATATTTTGCTAAAAATAACAGAATTGTTCTTGACTATATGACTTTTCCATATAATATTTACCTTAGATGAGGCAGAACAACCAGAGCAGACCAACAATAGGACAGTTCACGGACATTGTCATGTGACGACAGCGTCACCAAAGATAAGACGTAGTCTAGTACAGGGGATCCCTGGATGTCACCACTTCTCAGCTTAGCACTAATAAGAAGACAACAGAAGTAAAGGGCAATTCAATCCACTTTACATGTAAAGGGGTATTCCCACCTTCAGCATTTATTGCATATTCTGGGATAAACCTATAGGGAGAACAAGGGACCTATGACCCCACCCCAGCCTGATGATTTTATGCCATCAGCAGCCACTTTTACCACCGAGTCTATTAAATGGGTTGGCTCATCTCAAACATTGCTGGCATATCGCTATGATATGCCACCTATCTCTAGCATCTCTAACTGAATGAGTGTGCACGGCACATGCACTGCATGCTCTCCATTCACTTCTACAGGAGTTCGGCTATTTTTGGAACTTGCATAGAAATGAATGGAGGGCGAACATCGCAAGCATGGCCTCACTCCAATCACTTCTATGGGACTGCCAGAGATCAGAACTCCCATAGAAATGGAGGGAAGACACTGTAGGTTCTGACACTGTCTGAGGTGAGACAACCCCTTTAAAGTCTATTGAAGGTTTTGTTTTTTGTTTTTTACTCTTTTCTGACTACAATAGAAAGGGCAATTCTCCGTGTCTTGACCTGTGAACCTACAGACCAACACTGCAAGACTCATGTTAACTACACAGACTTACGGGTTAGTCTTTTCCAGAAACACAAGGGGATATTTTTCAAATGCAAGGGAAGCAACAACAGGCGGCTCCGCCTTTTCCAAAATGAGCTTTGTCAGAATCGCCAGAGCCTCACTTCTAGCTGAGCCGTCCTCTTCAGTAAAGAGCTGTAGAATATACTGCAAGAAGCTTGGCAGGAGATGCTGAAATATAAAAATGTATTAAACTATTATAATGATGCAGATTGGCTGGTTCAGATGGCAGCTATCCTTCCTGACACCCACATAAACATGTATGCTCGGCTCATGCATTGGAGAGAGAGGATTAAGTTACTCTGGCAGCAGATGTCATTGAGAATAAAAGAATTGTGCATGCTGAGACCCAACAACCCGATCCTTCTGAAGGTGGAGCTTAAAGTATAACTGTCAAATTTTTTTTTTTTTTACTATTGGATTCTGGTGATTAATATCACCTTGTTGGCGCTGTTTTAATTTCTGATTCTTAAATAAATAACCCCTAAAAGCCACCTAAAAGTCCCCAGTATTGGCTATTGTTACCTGAGATAAAATCAGGTTGCTATGCTCCTTCCGTCTACCAGATGAGGACGGAGCACGCTGCGTGCACTGGGAACTGACAGTGAGTCAGCATTGTAAGGGAATGTATAAAAAGGCAGGTTCTTCCTGACAGGAGATAACAGTGCTGGGCTGTGTGTGTGAACTTCTCCACATGCCTGTGCTTGGCAGACACTCCCTTAGCAGTTCTGGAGAATATACAGCTCAGAGAAGATATGGGGCTGCTCAGTGTATAAATGACAGCCTTATCTGATAAGAGGAGAGCTTGTAGAAGGACTACAGGCTTCAGCCAGACCTGGGAACTTCACTGCAAGACCCCCCTATACAGAGCTGGTCTTCACTAACTTCACTGCAGGTGTCCTATGGATTAGCCTCAGGGCTGAGGGTGGCCATCTTAACAGAATAGTGAAATTGCAGTTTTATGCAGACTGGTTGCTAAGGGCTGAATCTTATTAAATAAGGGGTAAGTAAGTCTAATAGTTATTGATTCAGGTATATTATCATATTAGTAACTACATATATGAAAACTGAAATTAGGGTCTAAATGTGACAGTTATCCTTTAAATGTGAGGAACTCTCTGCACTGAGCTGCTTTACAGCCCCCCCTCCCCTCCTTCTGCATCACAGCTATAGTGGTCTCCTGATTGGATGCTAAAGTTGGCACTCATAACAAAGCGGGGGGACTGTAAAGCAGCTCAATTCAGAGAGCACTTCCCACTGTAGCTGCCCCCTGGGCACTTGCAGGAGCAGAGCATGGCAGAATAAAAGTTCATATTCACACTACTCCTTGAAAGGTATGTATGTACTCTTCTCCCCAGCCCCTACCTAGTGCTTTCTATAGTTTAGCATGGTCAAAACTACTGACAGACTCCATATAAAGAAGTATGCACATGATAGTTGATAACGATTAGCTTAGTAGGGGTCTAACTGCTGGGAGCCCCACTGAATGTGAAAACAGATGCCCCACAACCTGCAGGACTCTCAAAATTAATGGAGTGGCAGGTTCAGCATGTGCACTGTAATTCCATTCATCTCTATGGAACTGCTGGAAACGGCAAACTACAAGCACTGGCCATTTTCAGCAGACCCACAGAGATGAATGGAGCAGGAGTGTGCTTGCTCTACTGACTACGCCATTCATTTTCGACAGTCCCTGCAGGATACGGGTACCCCGTTCTAAAGACGGTGGGTGGACCCCTACCGATCTAATAGTTATTCTCTATCTTGCAGATAGTGGATAACCTGATGTAAGCAGAATACTTATTTAAGGCTTTTTTCACAAGATTGTATTATGTATATCTGTTACTTAAAAAAAGTTAGTAATACTTGCCTGCTCAAATTGACTCATTTTGAACATTTTTTCTGAGAACTCCAAAAGTAATCCCCTTGAAATGTCACTCTCAAGTACCTACAAGATAATGTAATATATGCATTTGTTATACACGTCCTACTACTGCAGTTTACCACCTCCTGCAGCCAATCATTCTTTAACGTTTGCTGCATAAAATTGGAGAAAATAGTTGGAATATTTAGCTACAAATGAAGAGGCAAAACTATACACCTTGTAGCATATATGTAAATGGATCACAGTGGTTCAGAGGTTCACACTGCCGCCTTGAATCACTGAGGGGAGGGAGGTTCAGGCTTAATATCCCAGCAGGATAACATCTGCATTACGCTTGTATGATCCCAATGTTACATGGTTTCCTCCCAACCTTCAAAAACATACTGATAGGTTCCTGTGTAAATTGGCCCACATATGTCACATAGGGATTCTTAAAAGGGATATATTAAACTTGATATACAAATTGAAATTATTATTTTGAACCATGCGAAGTACCTTGTTAACAGCTCCTTCGATCTCACAGGCTGATAAGGTGATGTTTTCGCTGAGAAGTAAAGTAGCAATGATGGAAACAAGTTTACAACAGCAAGATGACGAGATTTGTGGGACTCGCAGTATGTCTGTCAGGGTCTAACGAAATGAAACCAATAAAATAAAAAAATCATACAACTTTCAGTAAAATGGAAGGCTTAGCAAGGTGAACAGAGCCAAGATGGACTTACCGTACAGATAAGTTCTGGATGAGTTACTTTTGAACCGCGGCCATGTTCTACCAAGATATCTAAGGCTTCCAGTACCCGTTCTATTTGATCTGAACATTCTGCACTCTGACCGGGACTCATTTTTCCTGCCAGATCCATAAGTGCATTCTTGATGAAGACAAACACAGGTAAGTATGACAGTTAAATGCTTCAGTACTTTCTTTCCAGATTACTTATTGTGCAAGCTGATGTATTCTTTATTATCGCATTACTTCTCCTACTCATTGTATTTCTTTGAATGCCTAAAGGCGCATTTAGACGTGCTGCCCATCCCTTCCTAATAATTGCCTGCTTGTCAGTGGAGGTAAGAGATCCCCTGTATGGGTACAAGGGATCATTACTATTATTACTACCAGCCCAGAAACAATGATTTAGGTATACAAATAAACACTTGTTCATCGGGTGATCGGCCGGAACCTTTACGTGGGCAGATTATTGGGAACAAGCTTTTGTACTAACGTTCTTTCCCATTTTCGTTTCGTTTCCCCATTGGACAGTCGATTGTGTGGTACATTAAGTGTGTGCACAGAGATACAAGACCAATTTCATTTAGTTTCTGCTTGCACATATTCCTACTGTAAACTTTATTGCCGTAAGTGCATTATTTTGGGAATGCATACTGTACTATTATTGAAAAACTTTCAGAATAAAAATGATTATACTATATTACGCAAACATTGTTTAGTCCTGTATGTACCCATATCTATTGTAAGCACCCATCAGAGCCGCTTTAAAAACAACTTGTCACCATAAAATACAATCCAATCTGAAAGCACTACGTTATAAAGCAGGAGGAGCAGAGCAGATTGAAATATAGTTTTGTGGGAAAAGATTCAGTAAACTTGTATTTTATACATTTATACCTTAGCTTTTTTTAACAGCTCTCAGTACAGGAAGAGGTGTCATCAATGAGTGACAGCTATCTATGTATACACACTTACACAGAGAATGCCATCAATCACTGATAACACCTCCCCTGTGTACAACTATCAGTGACTGACAGCTATCTATATATACACAGTTACACAGAGAATACTATCAATCACTGATAACACCTTCCCTGTGTACAACTATCAGTGACTGACAGCTATCTCTGTATATACACTTACACAGAGAATGCTATCAATCACTGATAACACCTCCCCTGTGTACAACTATCAGTGACTGACAGCTATCTCTGTATACACACTTACACAGAGAATACTATCAATCACTGATAACACCTCCCCTGTGTACAGCTATCAGTGACTGACAGCTATCTATGTATACACACTTACACAGAGAATGCTATCAATCACTGAAAAAACCTCCCCTGTGTACAACTATCAGTGACTGACAGCTATCTATGTATACACACTTACACAAAGAATGCTATCAATTACTGATAACACTTCCTCCCTGTACAACTATCAGTGACTGACAGCTATGTATACACACTTACACAGAGAATGCTATCAATCACTGATAACTCCTCCTCTGTGTACAACTATCAGTGACTGACCGCTATGTATACACACTTACACAGAGAATGCTATCAATCACTGATAACACATCCCTCATGTACAACTATCAGTGACTGACAGCTATCTACATACAGTATGCACACTTACACAGAGAATGCTATCAATCGCTGATAATATCTCCCCTGTGTATAGCTATCAGTGACTGATGGCTATCTATGTATACACACTTACACAGAGAATGCTATCAATCACTGATAACACCTCTCCTGTGTACAGCTATCACTGACTGACAGCTCTCTCTCTATACACATTTACACAGAGAATGCTATCAATCATTGATAACACCTTCCCTGTGTACAACTATCAGTGACTGACAGCTATCTATGTATACACACTTACACAGAGAATGCTATCAATTACTGATAACACCTCCCCTGTATACAACTATCAGTGACTGACAGCTATCTATGTATACACACTTACACAGAGAATGTTATCAATCACTGATACCACCTCCCCCTGTACAACTATCAGTGACTGACAGCTATCTATGTATACACACTTACACAGAGAATGCTATCAATTACTGATAACACCTCCTCCGTGTACAGTTATCAGTGACTGACAGCTATCTCTGTATATATACACTTACACAGAGAATGCTATCAATCACTGATAACACCTCCCCCGACTAGAGCTACCAGTGACTGACAGCTATCTATGTATACACAGTTACACAGAGAATGCTATCAATCACTAATAACACCTCCCCTGTGTACGGCTATCAGTGACTGACAGCTATCTCTGTATATATACACTTACACAGAGAATGCTATCAATCACTGATAACACCTTCCCTGTGTACAACTATCAGTGACTGACAGCTATCTATGTATACAAACTTACACAGAGAATGCTATCAATCACTGATAACACCTCTCCTGTGTACAGCTATCACTGACTGACAGCTATCTCTCTATACACATTTACACAGAGAATGCTATCAATCATTGAAAACACCTTCCCTGTGTACAACTGGGGACTGACAGCTATGACAACAACAGTGATTGACAGCTATCTATGTATACACACTTCAGACGACTGAATGAATGGGTCCACAAAATATATCTGCTCTCCGCATCCGTAGTTCCATTCCGCGGGCCCACAAAAAAAGATTCCTTCAGGATTTTGAGTCCTGAACTCAAAAACTCCAGATTACAAACCAGCAACCTAACCACTGAGCAATGCACTCATATAATACTGATAAATGGGGCTTAAAGCATTTCAGACACAGAGCTATAAGCTCAGTTATAGATTTTCTTTGGTTGTGTGATTTAGCATACAAATACACAATATATCTATAACTCATTCTCACTTTGACCCTGACCTATGAAGAGCATAAATCAAACTCAAATGTCAGAGTCAAATGTCAAAGTCAGGGTCAGGTTTCCACTGGATATGTTCTGATACTTGACTATGATATCTGACCATGTCCTAAAATGAACACTGTATCCCGGTGTACAGCTATCAGTGACTGACAACTATGCATACAAACTTACACAGAGAACGCTATCAATCACTGATAACACCTCCCCCGACTAGAGCTACCAGTGACTGACCGCTATCTCTATATACACACTTACACAGAGAATGCTATCAATCACTGATAACACCTCCCCTGTGTATAACTATCAGTGACTGACAGCTATCTATGTATACACACTTACACAGAGAATGCTATCAATCACTGATAATACCTCCCCATGTACAACTATCAGTGACTGACAGCTATTTCTGTATATACACTTACACAGAGAATGTTATCAATGACTGATAATACCTCCCCCGACTAGAGCTACCAGTGACTGACAGCTATCTATGTATACACAGTTACACAGAGAATGCTATCAATCACTGATAACACCTCCCCTGTGTACAACTATCAGTGACTGACAGCTATCTATGTATACACACTTACACAGAGAATGCTATCAATCACTGATAACACCTCCCCCATGTACAACTATCAGTGACTGACAGCTATCTATGTATACACACTTACACAGAGAATGCTATCAATCACTGATAACACCTCCCCTGTGTACAACTATCAGTGACTGACAGCTATCTATATATACACACTTACACAGAGAATGCTATCAATCACTGATAACACCTCCCCTGTGTACAACTATCAGTGACTGACAGCTATCTATATATACACTTACATAGAGAATGCTATCAATCACTGATAACACCTCCCCTGTGTACAACTATCTGTGACTGACCGCTATCTCTATATACACACTTACACAGAGAATGCTATCAATCACTGATAACACCTCCCCTGTGTACAGCTATCAGTGACTGACAGCAATCTCTATATACACACTTACACAGAGAATGCTATCAATCACTGATAACACCTCCCCTGTGTACAACTATCAGTGACTGACAGCTATCTATGTATACACACTTACACAGAGAATGCTATCAATCACTGATAACACCTCCCCTGTGTACAACTATCAGTGACTGACAGCTATCTATGTATACACACTTACACAGAGAATACTATCAATCACTGATAACACCTCCCTGTGTACAACTATCAGTGACTGACAGCTATCTATGTATATACACTTACACAGAGAATGCTATCAATCACTGATAACACCTCCCCTGTGTACAACTATCAGTGACTGACAGCTATCTATGTATACATACTTACACAGAGAATGCTATCAATCACTGATAACACCTCCCCCATGTACAGCTATCAGTGACTGACAGCTATCTATGTATACACACTTACACAGAGAATGCTATCAATCACTGATAACACCTCCCCTGTGTACAACTATCAGTGACTGACAGCTATCTATATATACACACTTACACAGAGAATGCTATCAATCACTGATAACACCTCCCCTGTGTACAGCTATCAGTGACTGACAGCTATCTATGTATACACACTTACACAGAGAATTCTATAAATCACTGATAACATCTCCCTGTGTACAACTATCAGTGACTGACAGCTATCATATATATATATATATATATATATACACATACTTACACACAAAATAACATCAATCACCGATAGCTGTACACAGGGGTGGCCTTAAGTTCAGAAAGAGAAGAGATATAAATGTATAAAGTTTTACTGAACCTTTTCCCACAAAACTAAATATCAATCTGATCAGCTCCTCTGCTGCTTCAATATTACACTTAATTTTCTGGTGATAGGTCCTCTTTAAAGCAGTTACAACAGGGGTACTCAACTGGTGAACCACAAATACCAGTCAACCAGACCCCTGCATGTCCAGTTAAATATAACTGTATAGCAGGGTGCTGTCAGCTCTCTTCTTCACCATTCACCTGTCATCAGTAGTTTATTGCCAGCAGGCTTAATGCAGTGATGCCTGGGCTGAGTCACAGCGAAACAGTACATATATATATATATATATATATATATATATTCAGCAAATAAGGATTATGCATCACCAGCATATATGCTGAATGCAAAGTAAAAAGATAGGTGAATTAGACTCACAGAGGTCCAGTGGCCAACTATAAGCTTACGTTTACATTTAAAGTAAACACAGCCACAAAAAGTGACTGTGAAATGTTTTCAAATTAATGGTTTCTTGCATCTTGGTTCATATAAGATAATACCTGAATATTATTAAAAAGAGGCTCAAATTGTTCTTTTTGAATATATGATGTAGCAGAATCCACAAAGTGCTCGAAAACCTCTCCGACCAAAGTCCAAGGAAGTGACTCTTCTTTCTCAGTTACTGGTCCTATCTTCTGTAGAATTAGTTGTATTGCCTACCAAACAACAAAGATGAAAGATAAAATGATACCAAAAAAGGATAAGCAAATTGGTTCTACCAATACGTGATTCGGTACAAATTTCTGAAAAAGTTTGGAGTCACATGAAACTGGATTTTTTGTCATTCGTTTTGAGCAAGAGAGAGTGCCTAGTATACAAATGTGTGTTCCTCAATACTATATAGCCATTGTCTAAGGGGTACTCTTTCTCACTATGGAGAGTTCCTAGTATGCAGAGTACGTATGCGCAGTATTGTAGGCCAGGCAATGCCCCTCTAGGTTTCTGGGAAAGAAATTCAGATTAGCTTTCCTAAACCTATCTGATGCCAGCGGATATAACACATTATAATTTGCATATGTTTTCCCTAGAAATTTAAGAGAAGCATTGTCTAGTCTACAGTAGTCATCACGTATATCAACCGGTCTCCATAATAGAAATAGCACCCACACAGAGGTTCCCCCTAAGGCCCTGTAACTAGGAAATCTATTTTTATCTGCTTTCCTCTGATAAAGTTTTTTTTTTTTCCCTGAAAGAGCTAGCAGCAGATGTGTGAGGCTGGCTTGGCTATTTTTCTATTTTCAATGGTATCTGTTGGGAGCCGTCGGTGTCGGTGCCGTCATATGCCACATCTGGCGATTCCAGACTGAATTTCAAGAACTGAATGGTCGCTGCTGATGTGGAACTAGTCTAACCCATGTAATTAAAATAAAAAACCAAGACTCTTTGAAAATAGCCTTAATTATAAATCATCATGCGGTTTTGTATACACAGTTCCTATGCAGATATAGAGGTTTCCATGTGTCTATAATACTGCTGTCATTGTGGAGTTCATTGGAAGCTGTTCATGGTAAACTGAAAACCCATAGGTGATTACATCTGGTGCAACCATGGTGCAGCACGGTGGTGGCTCAGTGGTTAGCACTGGTGCCTTGCAGCACTGGGGTCCTAGGTTTAAATGTGACTAAGGACAACATATGAATGGAGTTTGTATGTCCGCCCTGTGTTTGCGTGTGCTTCCTCTGGGTACTCCGGTTTGCTCTATATAAATCACTGAGGGCAACTTCCTAAAACTTAACTTTTAATCTACATACAATTAAAATACAAAAGATAAATGTGGTCCAAACTGGAGCATGGTGACTATAGTGCGAAAAGCTGTCAATACAATGGACAGTTAGCAAAAAAGCAGGACAATAAAATACATCTGGGACAGAGAATCAAGATATAATATGTCTATCCCTATTCTTGCCTTTACCAACACTGCTCAACCCAGAGATGCCCAGATCCTTAAAGGTAGGTGCACTCTGTCCACATACCTGGGCTAACCTGTCCTAATACAGTCCTATCACTTTCTGACACAACATACAATGTTCCAACGCGTTTCCCCTTATAGATAATCAAAGGTTCATCAGGGGACCAACAGTATCAGTATGGTAATAGGATGCCATATAGAAACATAGAATGTGTCAGCAGATAAGAACCATTTGGCCCATCTAGTCTGCCCAATATACTGAATACTATGAATAGCCCCAGGCCCTATCTTATATGAAGGATGGCCTTATGCCTATCCCATGCATGCTTAAACTCCTTCACTGTATTTGCAGCTACCACTTCTGCAGGAAGGCTATTCCATGCGTCCACTACTCTCTCAGTAAAGTAATTCTTCCTGATATTACTTTTAAACCTTTGCCCCTCTAATTTAAAACTCTGTCCTCTTGTAGCAGTTTTTCTTCTTTTAAATATTCTCTCCTCTTTTACCGTGATGATTCCCTTTATGTATTTAAATGTTTCTATCATATCCCCTCTATCTCTTCTTACTTCCAAGCTATACATGTTAAGGTCCTTTAACCTTTCCTGGTAAGTTTTGTCCTGCAATCCATGTACTAGTTTAGCAGCTCTTCTCTGAATATCCTTCTGCAGATATGGTCTCCAGTACTGCACACAATACTCCAAATGAGGTCCCCCTAGTGCTCTGTAGAGCGGCACGAGCACCTCCCTCTTTCTACTGTTAATGCCTCTCCCTATACACCCAAGCATTCTGCTGGCATTACCTGCTGCTCTATGACATTGTCTGCCCACCTTTAGGTCGTCTGATATAATGACCCCTAAATCCCTTTCCTCAGATACTGAGGTTAGTACTGTATCACTGATTTTATATTCTGCTTTTGGGTTTTTACGCCCCAGGTGCATTATCTTGCACTTATCGACATTAAATTTTAGTTGCCAGATTTTTGACCATTCCTCTAGTTTTCCTAAATCCTTTTCCATTTGGTGTATCCTCCAGGAACATCAACCCTGTTACAAATCTTTGTGTCATCAGCAAAAAGACACACCTTACCATTGAGGCCTTCTGCAATTTCGCTGATAAAGATATTAAACAATACGGGTCCCAGAACAGATCCCTGAGGTACCCCACTGGTAACAATACCATGGTCTGAATATACTCCATTGACTACAACCCTCTGTTTTCTGTCCTTCAGCCACTGCCTAATCCATTCAACAATATGTGAGCCCAAGCTCAAAGACTGCAGTTTATTGATAAGCCTTCTATGTGGGACAGTATCAAAAGCCTTACTAAAGTCCAGATATGTGATGTCTACTGCACCTCCGCCATCTATTATTTTAGTCACCCAATCAAAAAAGTCAATAAGATTAGTTTGACATGATCTCCCTGAAGTAAACCCATGCTGTTTTTTATCAATCAACCCATGGGTTTTTAGATGTTCCACAATCCTCTCCTTGAGTATGGATTCCATTAATTTCCCCACTATTGATGTCAGGCTTACTGGCCTATAGTTGCCTGATTCCTCTCTACTACCTTTCTTGTGAATTGGCACAACGTTTGCTAATTTCCAATCTTCTGGGACGACACCTGTTACCAGTGATTGGTTAAATAAATCTGTTAATGGTTTTGCTAGTACACCTCTAAGCTCTTTTAATAGCTTTGGGTGTATCCCATCAGGCCCCTGTGATTTATTTGTATTAATTTTGGACAGCTGACTTAGAACCTCTTCCTCTGTAAAGACACATGCATCAAAGGATTCATTAGTCTTCCTCCCTAACTGAGGTCCTTCTCCTTCATTTTCCTGCATGCATAAATAACTGATAAATCATAAATTACTGGAGCGCCCCAGACCACCATACATCTGTGATGAGGTAAAGGGAGCATTGTTAATAGTGTATAAACACTAAAGTATACTTGATATAAATCCAATACTGATTAAATGGTTTAACATCACTGTATTAAGAAAGAAAACAACTTAGCTGATTCAGGTAGAGATAGAAATAAATCCAGTCCTCTCACAGATGCAGGATGCACAGCTAGGGGGCTCCAGGGGGCCAAAAAACAGCTCCATTTTGCCAGGGACATGGGCTCTCATTTAAATGGTAAGGTACTGTGCGGGCTCCAACTCCATTGGTAAGCTCAATCCTCAACTCCGCCTCTCACTGTCCCATAACCAGAGCTCCACCATTATTGAGTGGAAGCATGAAGATATCCTCCCCAAATGTCCCTACCAATAGTCCTCGGACGCTATGTGTTTCAGGACTCACTTGGAGATACGATCTCCCCGCCCTCATGCTTTCCATACCTCTCTCAGGAAAGCCAGCGACAGGACCAAGCTGGTAGTGCGCTCCACGTACATCCATCGTGCAGCGCACAGTCAGATGATACAGTCCAAGAAGGCCGTGCGTTCCACGCACAGTGATCGTGGAACGCACAGGCCATATATTCGACAGGAGGCAAAGCGCACCAGATAGATCAAACTGGAGGCGCAAACCATGCATCCAGAGGCATGAGGCGCCCAGACCCTAGTTTACCCCATAGTACCCCCACCCCCGCAACTGTGTTTTGTAATATCCTGGCATTCAGCGATTCTACTCCGGTCTGTAAAGCGCTGAGGAATATCTTGGCACTATATGAGTATGTAAAATAAATTTAATAAGTGTTGTAGATATGTTTTTGTGACTTATCCGACAAGGGCATGAGGCTTCGTGGGAAAGGAGTCATGGCTTAAAGTGTAACTGTCATATATTTTTTTTATTTGCTAGTTTATTAGCGCTAGGCATGTATACCTGAGTTAGTCTGTCAATGATTGACAAAAGATATGTAATTACCTTATAATAACAGCTTACATTAATGTCCTCTGTCCCTTTCCATTGCTCCCAGTTGTTAGGGCTTGTCTGTCTCTGGCTAAGACGACAGGAAGACGGAGGGGCGGTCCTTCACACTGCATGCCTGCATTAGGCTTCAGAGTGAGGAGGCGTGTCTCTCAGTAATACAATCTGATTGGCTGGCAGGGAGCTGCTGGCTACAGCAAGTGTGTATGTGAAGTGAGGGAAAGCAGTTTTGGCCTCAGAGAACTGGCAGAGGAGCCATCCTGAGAAGGTCCTCATATTGTAAATGTTTAAACAGCCGTTACTAAGGGAAAACTCAAGGAAAACGGTGGTATGTGAAGAAACTAAAGAATGCTTTATGCATAATGCTGCTGCAGCAGTAACATATGCTAAAATTGATTTTTTTGATGAAAACATCACAGTTACACATTAAATGCAACACCATGTACCAGAATTTTGGTGCATTTTTTGAGGTAAACTAATTAAACGGATGGTGTTAACTTTGACTAGAAGTTTAAAAATGCACCAGATTTTTCATCCAGCATCAGCCATTGTGATAAATCTGGTGCAATTAAGGCCTCATGCACACGATTGTAACCATTTTGCAGTTCGGAAACTACGGATCCGCAAAATACTGACACCTGTGTGCATACCGTAATTTAGTTATAGAAATGTCCATTCGAAGAACAAGACATGTTCTATCATTTGCGTAACGACAACATTGATGTACATCCATGTGCTGTCTGGATTGCTCGCGAAGCATAGAAATGAATGGGTCTTCGTCAGATCCGCAAAAATGTGACTCGGACGCAGACCCACAACATAGTTGTGTGCCTGAGGCCTTGGATTGACTAAGCTTACACTGTCTTACTTTTAGACAATATTAATAAAGATGGGACAGCGAGTAAAGGTCAAAATGCCAAAGGTTATGTAGGATGATAATAAAATAAAGGCTAATATGAATGAATATACGGTAAGTTAAAAATTAATAAAGATAAGATTAAGCTGCTTATAAAATAGACTTAAGAAAATACTCGTACTTAAGATAATAAAAATATAAAGGCATTGGTACTACACTAATGTTCATATCATATTCCAGATTTTGCTTTGTCAAGGCCTACACCAAGAAATAATTGAGAACTTTGATCTCAAGAACATATTTTTGCAGCAGTTTGTTACCTTTGGGGCACAAGAATGAAACATGTTTCTGACACCTTTACATGTCTCAAACAGAAGCCGCCCCAAACCATCTGCCTTCTGGGGATGTTCCTTGAGATCCAAGAACATGCAGTTAAATAGTCCATTCAAATCAGACACCTAAAACCAAAAGAAAAAAAGAGTTTACATTACTATAAAAGAATAAACGGCAAATAAAAAGCACTGATGAGCGCAGCACAAAACAAATTGACCTTTGGTGGGGATTTTAAATTTACATAATTTCAATTTATGCTACGGATTTATGGACTTCACCCTTTGCAACGCATGGGGTGAAATCCATGTAAAATCCGAAGCAAAACTGGTGTCACTCTGCATGAAACGCGTGGATTTTACTGTGGCAATACTGCAAAATCCACTGTAAAAATTCTTCCCTGTATGGCCGCACCATAAGACCATGGTCATAGTGAAGGAAAATCCAGCCGAATAACCACTTTAAAAAATTACATGCGGTTTTTGCTGCAGAAAAGTCAGTGGATTTCACCCTCTCCACTCAGAAGGGTGAAATCCGCAGTATGTGCAATACCGCAACATGTGGATGACAATTCAGAAACTCTCATCCACTCTGCTGGAACTGTACAACCCTGCCGCATGAGAAATTGCTACGGCAAATTCGCAGTTACTCAGTCACGCGTGACTCCGGCCTAAAGGTATGCTTACATGACTGAAATGCTGCAGATTATCTGCAGCCAAAAATCAGCACCGTTTCTGCTGGGAAATGAAGAAAAATGCAAGAAATTGTGCATATTTTTGTTGTGGATTTCATTGCAGCTATGCTGCAGATTTGAGAAAGATTTTACTATTTGCATTGCAAGGGAAAACCTGGTTACTGGTCATTTTTGCACTGCAGATTGTAAAACATTGCAGATTTTCTGCAAGCAACTCCACAACAGAAAATCTGCAGCGTATTCTCTACCTGTGAGCAAACCCTATGGTTCACACAGAATCTGCATTTGCAGCTACAGTCACACCAAAAAAAAAAGACATGGGGCACTTATTAAGGGTGGCGTTTTAGATGCTGGACTTCATAAAGCCCCATAAGTGGTGAAGGATCCGCCGGAGTTATGAAAAGACGCAGGCCTCTACATAACTTCAGCATATCTAGCGCCTGTTCAAAATGTAAGACGGCTTCCTTGCTGGCTTACAGTTAGACCATTTTTTACACCTAAAACATGAGTAGAAAATGATGAATGAGACGGATCTGCCAGCCCATCTCCTTTCCTGCCCACTTTTTTAGACCTGGTGTGAGCGGGGAAAAGTTTCCGGTCCACCATTGATAACAATATTCCACGTGGCCGCCAATGTTTTTTTTTTTGTTGCAGAATCTGTGAGAAATCTCCAAAGGCAAAAACTGCTGTGTGAACATACCCTAAAGCAGGGGTCTCAAACTCAATTTACCTGGGGGCCGCAGGAGGCAAAGTCTGGGGGAGGCAGGGCCGCATAAGGGATTTCACAAAAAAAAGTCCTCAAATGTAATTATTAACAGTTTTAATTATTTCTTCTGAACATGAAGTGTCCTGAACATAAATAGAACATTGAGTGAAGTTCCTCCTCTGGCTCCCTCCATGTTGTCACATTTCTCCCCCTCTGGCTCCCTCCATGTTGTCACATTTCTCCCCCTCTGGCTCCCTCCATGTTGTCACATTTCTCCCCCTCTGGCTCCCTCCATGTTGTCACATTTCTCCCCCTCTGGCTCCCTCCATGTTGTCACATTTCTCCCCCTCTGGCTCCCTCCATGTTGTCACATTTCTCCCCCTCTGGCTCCCTCCATGTTGTCACATTTCTCCCCCTCTGGCTCCCTCCATGTTGTCACATTTCTCCCCCTCTGGCTCCCTCCATGTTGTCACGTTTCTCCCCCTCTGGCTCCCTCCATGTTGTCACATTTCTCCCCCTCTGGCTCCCTCCATGTTGTCACATTTCTCCCCCTCTGGCCCCCTCCATGTTGTCACATTTCTCCCCCTCTGGCCCCCTCCATGTTGTCACATTTCTCCCCCTCTGGCCCCCTCCATGTTGTCACATTTCTCCCTCTCTGGCCCCCTCCATGTTGTCACATTTCTCCCCCTCTGGCTCCCTCCATGTTGTCACATTTCTCCCCCTCTGGCTCCCTCCATGTTGTCACATTTCTCCCCCTCTGGCTCCCTCCTTGTTGTCACATTTCTCCCCCTCTGTCTCCCTCCATGTTGTCACATTTCTCCCCCTCTGGCTCCCTCCATGTTGTCACATTTCTCCCCCTCTGGCTCCCTCCATGTTGTCACATTTCTCCCCCTCTGGCTCCCTCCATGTTGTCACGTTTCTCCCCTCTGGCTCCCTCCATGTTGTCACGTTTCTCCCCTCTGGCTCCCTCCATGTTGTCACATTTCTCCCCCTCTGGCTCCCTC
Organism: Bufotes viridis; assembly: GCA_033119425.1. Lineage (NCBI taxonomy): Eukaryota > Metazoa > Chordata > Amphibia > Anura > Bufonidae > Bufotes > Bufotes viridis. Next base: position 283,161,252 of record CM065590.1, read on the forward strand.
CATGTTGTCACATTTCTCCCCTCTGGCTCCCTCCATGTTGTCACATTTCTCCCCCTCTGGCTCCCTCCATGTTGTCACATTTCTCCCCCTCTGGCCCCCTCCATGTTGTCACATTTCTCCCCCTCTGGCCCCCTCCATGTTGTCACATTTCTCCCCTCTGGCTCCCTCCATGTTGTCACATTTCTCCCCCTCTGGCTTCCTCCATGTTGTCACATTTCTCCCCCTCTGGCTCCCTCCATGTTGTCACATTTCTCCCCCTCTGGCTCCCTCCATGTTGTCACATTTCTCCCCTCTGGCTCCCTCCATGTTGTCACATTTCTCCCCCTCTGGCTCCCTCCATGTTGTCACATTTCTCCCCCTCTGGCTCCCTCCATGTTATCACATTTATCCCCCTCTGGCTCCCTCCATGTTATCACATTTATCCCCCTCTGGCTCCCTCCATGTTGTCACATCCCCCCCCCCCATCCATGTTATCATATTTCTCCCCTCCATGCCATCCATGTTGTGTTGTCACTCACACCACACTCGCTACCCTTACATAACACAACCTGACCTGTCCTGACTCTCCTGCCAGCTGCCTGCGACTCTTCAATTCAATCTTTTTCTGACTGCTGTGGCTGTGTCAGACTGCTCGCCTCTGATAGTCCCTCTGCTCTGGATGCCTACCGCCGCCGCTCACTCACCCTGTCACACCCCCGTGGCCTGCCTTGAGCCCATGTGACCGTGTGTTGCCATGACGGTACTCGCAGGCTGGGCGGGCGGCGTGGCGCTGCAGCAGTACTACAGTAAGTCAGATGATTTTTTTTTCATTCATTCATTTTTGCGCAGGCCGGCCGTTGGTGCGGGCCACAAAATATTGTACTGAGGGCCGCAAATGGCCCGCGGGCCACGAGTTTGAGACCCCTGCCCTAAAGGTTATGTACAGGTCTAAGGTAGATGGAAGACTAAGTGATGTGATTATGCTTCTACAAATAATTTTGCTTAGAAAACAACACTAGATATAAATAATAGAGATCTGTACAGCAATGTAATGCTGAAGGCCGCAAGGGCAAATATCTACTTGGGATATTCTACGTCATACTGGAAAGTCAATGCTTCTTGTAACAAAAGGTCAGATCACTTACATTAATTTTTAACCTGCACAGGGAAAATAAAATCTTAAATCTGACTGGTTGGTATGTGAACAGACACGCTCTTTGTGTGGTCTGGTTTCGTAAGAGGCCCAATCCTAGGTTCATAGTATAATACAATGAATGCTATTATATCCCTGTATGCAATACCCTATTTATACACAATATGCTGGAAGCTCTGCTTATTAAAGGATGCCAAATGACAGAAATCTGTCACTGCCCAGCTCCAGTGACACTACAACAGTGCTGATGGATTTCCCTTAGTTCTGGCTTTGAATTAAAGGGCTTCTCCATGGCAGCGTATGCTAGACACACGTAACGCTATGAGCAGCTGGAAGACACAAAACTATCTACAGTCCAAGGACAGGCAATGATATCTTCCTTCCCATCAGGCGACAAATGTGCTTGTTATTGAAGCAGCATCAGAGTGAAGAAATAGTGAAGATCCGGAAAACAATGGTAGATGATTACCAAAATACCGAGCAGCATAATGGTAAAGTGCATTGAAAATAAAAGATCAACTGGTTCTTACCTTTCTCATTAAAAATGCAAAGCTCTCCGCAGCAAAGTTTCGGATGTGCTCCTTCTGATGAGCCAACAGTGTACTGTACAAGCTAAAAGACGGACAGGTGTCAATGTTTTAATACTTTCCTCAAGCCCTACGATTCATCAGCCCATAAATATTGTAATTCTCGAATGTACTGTTAAAATAAAAGACTAATTCCAGCCCGCTCTAACACTGAACATGAAGAGAGGCAGAGGGCAGACTGGGCGACCAAGTCGTCTAAAGAGTTACACGCGCAGGTTGTAGTGCAATTAAAGCAAGCATCCTACCATGACATCAACAACTATACTGTCCGACCTCCAGAATAGGAAAGGGAATAGAATTATAGGGCCATTCATATTAGTCAGCTGAATGCTTGTTCAGTCCACAGCCATCTCTCCCCTCTACCCCATAAGCATGCAGGAAGGGGAGAAATACTCTGCTAGAGAGGGGTCATTGATCCAGGGAGTTATTCTGATTGCCTGATTGGAGTCGGGAAGGAATTTTATCCCTTAAGTGGGGAAAATTGGCTTCTGCCTCACAGGGGGAGAGTCAGGAGGTCCCATAAACATTAGATGGTCAGCCAGTCCCTACAAAATCATAGATTGTAAACTCTTTATGAGCAGAGCCCTCACTCCTCTTGACAGTGACATGAATTGTAAAGCCGGGCTGGATATGTTGAGCTATATAAGTAAAGATTATTATTATTAAATCAGGCAGATTTGGAAGATTTAATATGTTTGGCTCAAGTCAGTTCTCCAATAAAACGAACAACTCTAAGGCCCCTTTCACACGAGCGAGTTTTCCGCGCGGGTGCAATGCGTGATGTGAACGCATAGCATCCGCACTGAATCCGGACCCATTCATTTTAATGGGGCTGTGCACATGAGCGTTTTTTTTCACGCATCACTTGTGCGTTGCGTGAAAATCGCAGCATGTTCTATATTTTGCGTTTTTCACGCATCCCTAGCCCCATAGAAGTGAATGGGGCTGCGTGAAAAACGCATTGCATCCGCAAGCAAGTGCAGGTGCGTTGCGTTTTTCACTGATGGTTGCTAGGAGATGTTATTTGTAAACCTTCAGTTTTTTATCACGCGTGTGAAAAACGCATCAAAACGCATTGCACCCGCGCGGAAAAAACTGAACAACTGAACGCAATCGCAGGCAAAACTGAATGGCTTTGCCTGTGAAATCGCACAGTTTTCACTGAACGCATTCACAACGCATCCGGACCTAATCCGGACACGCTCGTGTGAAAGGGGCCTAAAGGGTGTATTAGACAGGTAGATTTTCTGCCCCATAATCGCTAACAGGTGTTCCTATGAACGCTCATTAGCGATCATCTGTCGGTCTAAGACTGCCTCCGTGTGCTCATTCATCTGGCAATTCTGATCTTTAAGCATGCTGAAAGATCTGGATTTGCCACCGGCAGATAGTGCTGTGTAATCATAATTGCCGGCACTCCGCTGTCCTGCACGTGGACAAGTGATGGCATGGAGATCGATTCTCCCGTGCTGCTGCACGTAATAGCAGCGGTCTCCTCTGCTAGCTATCTGCCGACTGCCGGGAGGGAACGATTCCCTCCTAACAACCGCTTGCAGCATCGGGGTGTCTAATACACCCTTAACAAGTTGACTCCAGATATCAGTTTCCCATCAGTGTATTATCTCAGGTTTACTGAAATTTGAACCCTAATTGGCTACCTGCTATTTACTCAGAAACTGATTAGACTAAGCATGGAATAAATACACCAGCAGAAAATGGAAAAACACCATCTGGGATTGAGTGGTCCTTGGTCAATGATCACACAACCAAGGTGGTGCACCTTTGTTTTAGGTTCTGCATCAGGGTGTATGTTGAGGCAGGGTCACATTAGTACTGGGTAGCATCTCTCCCTGCGATACAGGCTTCCACTCTGACATGGTAATGGTCACACAAATGCTAGATATCATCCTATGGTATGTTATTCCAAACTGTTCAGCTTTGACCCATAGTTCAGCCAAGATGTGCATAGCAGATCTTTCACCCCATCCAGTCCCAGACATTCTTGATGGGCGAGATATCTGGTACACAAGCTGGCCAGGGGCATGTTGTGTAGCACTGGCAGTGTGCGCAGACGTTATCTTGTTGGAATATCATGTCTTCAGAGTCAAAAAAGGCAGCAGGGCTGGTTCCACAATGTCCTGGACATACCAAATACTAGTCAATGTCCCCCCCTACACCATGACACCTAGTGTTGGTACTGTGTGTCTCCCGTTCTCCAGTCCTCCTGCAATGCAGCCATCATTAGTACCAAGGCAGAAGTTTGCCATTGATGACCGCATCATAGTTTACAGGAAGGCTGGAGAGTGCCTAAAGCTATCATGTATAATGCAGAGACACACAGAACCAACACCAGGTGACATGATGTAGCGACACTTTAGCTACCAAAGCTGTTTCTGACTGGTATTCGTGGAGAGAACATTGACCAGCCTTTGGTATGTTCAGGACATCGTGGAAACCATTCTACTGCATTTTTTGGACTACGGTAGAAGATGTAGTGTTGCAATAAGATAAAGACACCCACTAGTGTAGAGCGAACTTGTTTTTTAAGTTCTGCGTCCAAAGTTCGGGTTCAGGTTATCGAAGAATCCCGTTATGGATTCCAAATTCCGTTATGGTCCGTGGTAGCGGAATCCATAACGGGATTCTTCGATAACCTGAACCCGAACTTTGGACGCAGAACTTAAAAAACAAGTTCAGCCCACACACCGCTCGCTCTACACCCTATGCTCTTCAGGCCATCCAGCATCCCTGGCCAACTCGATCACCAGATCTTGCCCCAATCGAGAATGTCTGGGACAGGATGAGGTGACAGGTCGCCCATGCACAACAGACAACATCTATTTTGGCTGAACTATTAGTCCAAACTGAAAGAGCTTGCAATAACATACCACAGGGGAATATCCAGCATCTGAAAGACCTTTACCATGCCTGTATCCCACCAAAGGGTAATGCCACACAGTATTACTGTGATCCCGCCTCAACATATACCCTGCTGTAGAACCCAAAATAAAGGGTGTGCACCTTGTTTGTGCGATCACCGATCAAGCACTATTAGCATTATTATACTTTGTTAATCTCAGCTCAATCGCATAAAATTTTCCAGGTGTCCTTTTTTCATTTTCCGGTAGTGTACAAACTCATACTTTCTAAATTTGGGGAAAAAGGGACGGATGGGTTAAAAGGAAGGGTTATATACAACTCAACATGGCATTTGTATCAACACAGACAATTCAGCAACTTTCTAATGCCTCTTGTTGGGTTATTGATTATTGATCGACCTATTGGAGTTCTTCATCCAGGTAGATGGAGTTGCCATATGTCTTGTACACAGGGTATCAATGAGACACATGCATGCTTGGTATATGGTTACTCTAAATGAATCTTCTCCTGTTGACTTCAGAAAGTCAAATGCAAGCTCTTTACGCTCCCTTACTAAACTTGACAAATGTATTACTTGAGTGATTATCAGCACATTTTTAGAAAAGGACATTTGGAAAATAACAAGATGTAATGTTTTACCATTAATACAGCTCAACTCTATGCATTACTTCCACACTATCACACAGTATTGTGTGCAGTGACCTCATTTCCCTTACTGCCCACTATGCTTGTTTCCCCTTTTTTTTTTTCTAGGACGCTCCCAAAGCTGATGAGGAGAGATCAGAATTAGGGCTTGTTCACACGACCGTGCCGTGTTTTACGGTCCGCAAATTGCGGATCCGCAAAACACGGATGCCGCCCGCGTGCCTTCCGCAATTTGCAGAACGGAATGGACGGCCCTTTATAGACATGCCTATTCTTGTCCAAAAAACGGACAAGAATAGGATATGACTCATAACTTTTGCGGGGCCAAGGAACAGAGCAACGGATGCGGACAGCACACGGAATGCTGTCTGCATTTTTTGCAGCCCTATTGAAGTGAATGGGTCTGTACCCGAGCCACTAAAAGTGCAGCTAGGATGCGGAACCAAACCACGGTCGTGTGAATGAGCCCTTACAGGAGTTTTTCTGCTCTTCAGAAGCAGTGTAGAAGCAGTTCTATTAGGCTTAGGAGCTTAACTAGCTTTGGCACGCCCCCATTACCTGTGAGCTGTCTTCTATGTCTCTGATGGATCTAGCCTGACAACAGGCAGTGGAAGTGAAAGCCCTAGAGGCCATGACTTTATAGCTTTTTTCAGATGGATGCAGGCAAATTTTTTAACTGACTTGGTTTAGAAATTTGTGAATTACACCATTCTCTAAAATTAAATTGCATCAAAGTACAGTGACTCTTTAAGGAAAAACTGCAATGAACACCTACACTGGAAACTATCTAAATACCGAATTTCAGTCCAGAAGGGGTTGCTTTGGGATTAGAAAATATTGCCTGGGTTTCTTGTGAAGGGTTAACTACTACTGTGTATGTTCTTCGACTTACAAGATCACAATGCTAAGAGTGGTGCTGTGACAAATACCTGTATATTGCTGGCATGTCCTTCACCATCATTCTCCACAGGTATTTGTACAGGTAAGATAAGGACGTGAATGCCCATTCTATTCGTTCAGTGTCCTTTGTGTCAAGCAAGGAGGAAATGGCTTTGAAGAAATCTTGAAAATGAGGGTAGAAATCAGCCTGAAGATCTCGAGCCAGCTGGACCACCAGACTAAATGGAAGCAGAAAGGTTTTACAGTAATGCGCGCTGCCAGGTTTCATACCATGGGCATATGTATACAGCAATGCATGGGGAGAGAATGGTTTTACATAAAGTGAAAGGCTGGGTGCCACAGGTAGACTGTATAATCTCTAGTACATACTCAAGTAGAGGCTGGAAGGCAAGGCTATTCTTCACTTGAAGGTGCGTCTTCAAACTTTGCACTATGGCATTCTGGTGGTAAACGAGCATGTGGAATGACTGGCATTTGCTGGACACTTCCCTGTAGAACGTAACTGAAGAATAGACAATAAGTCATATATTTATAAGGAGACAGGTTGACTGGAGCCTTTCCATATGATGCAGGTCAGTGGATAAGAGTCTTGAAAATTAAACTAAGTCAATAAAAGCCAGGGACGCAATGGATGGCAATTACAATGTACCCATTCACATGTATGCTACAATAAATCATCTTGTTCAAATCTATCTGCGTGCATAGCATTACATTATATATCACTTGAAACGTGGCCAGTGATTATATATATCTTGGACATTTACCTTGGACATTTAGTACCTATTGAAACATTGATATTTGATTACTAGGGAGGTATAATTACTACTAGTGATCTGCGCTATAGAGCCCTTGTTGGTACAGCCACACTATCTGTATGCTCCTCGGTGAAATTCACTGTGGGCGATATCGCTGCATCACAGGCGTTTCAATCGATCGCAAAGCCCACTATACCATTGTAATACGTGTGAATGTGGATTATTATTGTAAGGTTGTTTTACATTGTACTTTATCTTTATTTTTAGTCTTTATTGATTATTTAAATACATTTTTTCAAGGGAAACACACATGTATCTTTGCATGACCCCGGATGTTTGAGTGCCTATCGATTTGGATGATATATATATATATATATATATATTATATATACACACACATTGTCGAAGGTAAGATTTTCCTTTATTAACAGACCAGTGGCTCTGTTCACATCTGTCAAACGAAAACTACAAAGCAATGACAGATCCATCACACGATGGACACCACTATTTTCAACAGACCCCTATGACTTACTGTAGATAAATTACCATCTCCAGAACAGAGTTCCCAAAGTGAAGGAGCGCTCACTGCGCATGCGGAGCTTCCCTTTGCTCATTTCTATGGGAGTGCTGGAAATAGCTGGGCGGCTATTTTCGGCACTCCCATAGAAGTGAAGAGAACGGTGGCTATGCTTGCGCGGTGCACTCTCCATTCATTTTTATGGGACTTCCAATGATAGGTGAGCGCTATTCTTGGAACTCCCATAGAAAATGAATGGAGGGCGGCCTCGCATGCGCTCGTTTTAAAGATAGGTGTGGGCCCCTATGTGATATGGGAGGCATATCCTAACAACATGATAGCAATATCTCAGGTGAGACAACGGGAAATGAATATGTTCATAAGTCAATCCCTCTAAACACTGGTAAAGTGCCTTAAGGCTGGGGACACACCTAGGCGTTTCTGAATCGCGCGTATGACGCGCGATTCAGTGATTCTCCCCTATGGCAACATTGTCCATAGGCGCGTTAAAACGCCCAAATGTGAACCATGCCCATAGGGATGCATGGCTTTTCACATGTTGAGCGTTTTTCAGCGCGTTTGAACGCGCTGAAAAACGCTCAGGTGTGTTCCCAGGGTAAGTGTAAATAAGTACATACCAAAATTTTCGGTGAGGTTGAGATCTCTCCATTTCTGTAAACCTTCATAGAAATAAGTCTCAACATCCTAGAGTTACGAGAGAAAAAATCCATATGTATATTACTTTAAGCAGTAGGATAATGATAGAATACTATTATATGGTACCTTCAGTTTGGGGACAAAACTGATCAGTATGCATCAGTTCCGTTTTATTGCGTTTTAAAATGTGGAGTGCCTTTCCTCTACCTGTGGCTGGATGCATCAACCTCCTTGAAATGATACTTCTTCCCAAGCTTTTATACACTCTTGATACTAGAATGCCGCGACGGGTTTTCACTGAAGTTAAAACTCCCTCCTCTCTCCTTTCAAATGGGAAGGGGGCAGGGAGAGAGAGAACTAAACTCCATAACGGCACCTTATAAAGGACCAAGGAGACATTCACCAGATCTACTTTATGTTGGCATCATTTTGTAAAAGTCACTTTATTTTTTTGTAGGACATTAGAAGGTTTCGAATTTTGTAAGCAATTTTTCAAAAATATTTCAAAACCAACTTTTTTAAACAGCAATTCAGTTTTGAATCACTTGGAGGAGCTTCCATAATAGAAACCAATCATTTTAGAAACGACCACCCATAGTTTATTCAAAACAGGTTTTTAAAAATGTTGATAACCCTTTACGAGTTCCACATGAATTATAGCAAAATGGAAGGGAAATTAAAAATGGCACATTTTATGCATGTTTTCCATTTTAATCCATTTTCTCCCGTAACACAGCAAAACAAACCTCAATATTTATTACCCTAATTCTGCAGTTTACAGAAACACCAGATATGTGTATGGGGCACACAGCAGGGCTAAGGCTGGGTTCACATCATGTTTTTGCCATCTGTTTAACATATACATCAACGGATGCCACAGACAGATGCCATAGTTCAGCGTCCAAAGTTCGGGTTCGGGTTACCGAAAAATCCCGTTATGGTTTCCAAATTCCGTTACGGACCGTAATGGAATTTGGAATCCATAACGGGATTCTTCGATAACCCGTACCCGAACTTTGGACGCTGAACTTAAAACACAAGTTCGCTCAACACTTATCATCAGCATCTAATCAGCAGGGGTCCGACACCCGGGACCCCCGTCAATCAGCTGCTTGAGAAGGCAGCGGCGCTCCGGGAGTGCCACGGCCTTCTCACTGTTTACCGCGGCTAAGCTCTGCTCACTTGAATGGAGCTTAGCCCCACCAAGGCCAATTGATACTAGTCGTGACATCACTGGACCGGTGGTGGAGTGCCGCTACCTTCTCAAACAGCTGATCGGCGGGGGTCCCAGGTGTCAGACCCCTGCCGATCAGATGCTGATGTTCTATCCAGAGGATAGATCATCAGTTTAAGCAAACTGCAGAACCCCTTTAATGTTCGACCTTTTAAAAGGCCTAGGTCAAACATTGACTTAACAGCTCATTCGCATACCCTGTTCTCAGAATTCCAGTGGAGCGTTGCCTGACTTATAACACGTTATAGAATTTAGGAAACTGGGCTGTATTTTTTTTTTTACAGGAAAATGGTGCTTTAAGCCCTAACTTTTTTTCACAAGGGATAACAGGAGAACATCACCCCATAATTCTCTAACCATTTTCTCTTGAGTACAGTAACACCATATACTGCTGTTTAGGGATACCCCAGGGCTCAGAAGGGAAGGAGCGGCATCTGGATTTTCTAACATGGAATTTGCTGAAATGTTTTTAAAGAGCCAAAATTTACGATTCTGTCAGGTTTTTTTATTTTTGGGGGGTTTCACCATGTGGTATATATAATGACTTTTTTTTGCAGGTTGATACGATTATGGTAATAACAAATTATATACTGTTTTTTTTTTCATGTTTTACTACTGTTGCATAATAAAACCACTTTTTGTTGAAAATCCGTTGTATTTCGCATCGCCATATACTAACATCCATAACATTTTTATTTTTCTGCCGATGTAGATGTCTGAGGACTTGCCTTTTGCAGAACAGACAGTACTTTTTAAAGAGCCAAAATTTACGATTCTGTCAGGTTTTTTTTATTTTTGGGGGGTTTCACCATGTGGTATATATAATGACTTTTTTTTGCAGGTTGATACGATTATGGTAATAACAAATTATATACTGTTTTTTTTTTCATGTTTTACTACTGTTGCATAATAAAACCACTTTTTGTTGAAAATCCGTTGTATTTCGCATCGCCATATACTAACATCCATAACATTTTTATTTTTCTGCCGATGTAGATGTCTGAGGACTTGCCTTTTGCAGAACAGACAGTACTTTTTATCTGTACCATTTTGGGGTACATATGCCTTTTTGATTGCATGGTAATATGTTTTTTGGGAGGTGAAGTGACAAAAAAAAAAAGCTGTTCTGGCACAGTTTTTTTTTTTTTTTTTACAGCGTTCACCTGATGGGGTAGATAATGTGTTATCTTTATAGAGCCAATCACTGCCTATATACCGTGCAGCTCCATTCACTATAATTGGGACCGGCGGAGCACCCCGGCAAATATGCTGCAGAGTGGCCAGACAAATACCGTTGCGCGCAGCAGTTTTCGTCCGGCCAGGTAGCAGACGAATCTCGGCCAGTCCCCATTACAGTGAATGGGGCCGGACGGTATCTAGGCAGCGCAGAGTAGCACCCGGTATTCATGGATCCTGCAGGCTGTTTCTGGCGAAAGCAGGATGTTCATAGTCTAGTCAGGAACTGGTTAATTCACCTGTATCAGAATAACACTCTCGCAACTTTTGAGTAACTCCAGACCCTATAGAATATCCCTATATCTGGTTTCTATGGATTCCTCAAAGTACATCCTACAATATAGGGGTTGTGCAAGAATTGGGGACCCATTCAGGTCCCATTCTGTTGAACCTGAAAAGGAAAGATAACTTAGCTGCTTCCCGTTCCTTCTTCTCCTGGCCTGCAATGCTCCTCTGGGCTCCAGCAATGTCAACATCCAGTTTGACATCACTGCAGCCAATCACAGGCCCTGGTGGTGTCAGGCTCCCCTTTTGTCATGAAATCAATAGAAAAACGGTTTTGGCACCAATAAGTGATCCAATAAAAACGTCTTTTTTATTGAGACAAGTTCACACGTAGACATAAACTATGATGTACGCGATAATCGCTGACGCGTTTCGGACAGTCACGACAAATGGTCACATGGTTGTAAGGGTAACCTGACACCGCTGCAACCTGTGATTAGTGGTGGCGATATCAAACTGGATGCTGACATCACTGGAGCCCAGAAAAGCATTGCAGGCCAGAAGAACGGGGAGCGGAGAGCCAGCGCTGGGAAGCAGGTAAGTCATCTTTCCATTGCAGGTCCTGCAGAATTGGGGGAGGGGTTGCCAAAAAAAAAAAACATTCTTTCACACACCCTTTAAATATGAAGTTTCCAACACCAGTCTGACATTGAACAGGTGACATATACAGTAATACTGAATATACAAGAAATGTGCAGCTTCCAGAACCAACAATTACGGATGAGCGAATCAACTTTGGATGAAACATCCAAGGTCGATTCGCATAAGTCGAGTCGCTCATCCCTACCAATAATGTCACAAACTGATAGACGCCAGATCTGCACTTAGAAAATGGTATTTTATCTGCTTAGCTTAGATACAGTGAATGAAGAGTGCAGCAGAGCTTACCTCTAAAAAGCCTTCTGTTCTGTCAATGCGATGTATGATGTCAATGTTGACATTTGCTAATCTTTCCGAAAATGTCAAAAACTAAAGAAAAATGGAAAAAGAAAGAAATATATAAAAAAAAAATCTAAAATTGAGCAACATAGTATCCATCATATATCAAACACACAGTAATTTAGAGTTATAAGAAGTTATGATTAAATAACAAAATGTAATTAATCTTCAATTTAAAGGGGAAGAGGTGGTCAGCAGTACTTACCTTTCATCGCCCGCCAATACCACGCTCTTGCCGTGATCAAGTGACTGCAGCTCTTCCAATGAAGTCCTATTTATTCCTGTTCAGTTGCATAATGTATATGCGGCTGAGCAGGAAGACACAGGAGCACATCCGGTCAGGCCCTGAAGAGTCTGCAGCCAGTCGGCTGGTCACATGATCATGGAAAAAGTGGCGTGACGGAAGGGTTAGTACTGCTGGAAGGTTAGCCGAAAGACAGAATTTGGGTACATCTCTGTCCATGGTGGCTCGGTTCAAATCTAAGCAAGGACAACATCTGCATGGAGTTTGTATGTTCTCCCGGGACTTCAGTGGTTTTCCTCCGGGTGCTCCGATACTCCACATACTGATAGGGAACTTATATTGTGAGCTACAATGGGGACAGCAAGTGATGATAATGTCTGTAATGCGCTGCAGAATATAAGCGAGTTCATGGTCAGATATACTTTTGGATTTAGAGGGGGGTCCTTCATTCAGGCTCCCCAGTCTGACAGAACAACCCTCTCTTTAAAGGACCTTCGGTTGATGTGAATGGACACTGTGCAATGCCTCCCCTGTGGTGGCACTGACTGGTTTCCACACAGTTTACAGTTCATTTCTGGGGATCCCAGCAGGACGACACTTCAGTGTATGGTCAAGGGACCCTTATTAATCACTAGAACAGATGATCCCTGCATGTACATGGCTGCTTGAAGGGGTTAACATATCCTCAAGGTAGGTCATCATTATCACACTGGCGGGGGTCAGAGTCCTGGCACCCCCGCCGCTCACACTGGAGCTCTCATGAGTAGAGATGAGCGAACTTTAAAAAATAGTTCGGCGTTCGGGTTGTGGTAATCGCCGCATCCCGTTATGGATTCCACTACCGCGGACTATCGCGGCATATGGAATCCATAAGGGGCGGCTTCCACCAACCCGAACTGTTGAACAGCCGAAGGACCTGGGGTGAAGTCACCGTCATGTGATCAGTGCAGGGGGCGTGGCTCAGCAATGGATTTGATCCAGTGCTGAGCCACGCCCCCTGCACTGATCACATGACGGTGATGTCACCCCAGGTCCTTCGGCTGTTCAACAGTTCGGGTTGGTGGAAGCCGCCCCTTATGGATTCCATATGCTGCGATAGTGGAATCCATAACGGGATGCGGCGATTACCACAACCCGAACGCCGAACTATTTTTTAAAGTTCGCTCATCTCTACTCATGAGCACTGCAGACTCCCAGCAGCTTACCAGTTACAGCGCCATACGTAGTATAGTGGCTGTGCTTGGTATTGCAGCTCAGCCCCATTACCCTCCAAGTGAACGAAGTACAGTGATGTCACATGGCCTAGCAGCAAGCTGCGGCGCTCACGGTGCACCGGCCTCTTCTAACAGCTGATCAGCAGGGTTCCCAGGATAACTCCTTTAAACCCTTAAGGACTCATTAAGCCCTATTTCACCTTAGGAACCGGCCATTTTTTGCAAATCTGACCAGTGTCACTTTATGTGGTGATAACTTTTAAATGCCTTTACTTATCCAGGCCATTCTGAGATTGTTTTTTCGTCACATATTGTACTTCATGACACTGGTAAAATGGAGTCAAAAAAGTTCATTTTTATTTATAAAAAAAATACAAAATTTACCAAAAATTTGCAATTTTCCAAGTTTCAATTTCTTTATTTCTATAATGCATAGTAATACCTCCAAAAATAGTTATTACTTTACATTCCCCATATGTCTACTTCATGTATCGATCATTTTGGGACGTTCATTTTATTTTTTGGGGACGTTACAAGGCTTAGACGTTTAGAAGCAAATCTGGAAACCTTTCTGAAATTTTCAAAAACCCACTTTTTAGGGACCAGTCCAGGTCTGAAGTCACTTTGTGAGGCTTACATAATAGAAACCATCCAAAAATGACCCCATTGTAGAAACTACACCCCTCAAGGTGTTCAAAACTGATTTTACAAACTTTGTTAACCCTTTAGGTGCTCCGCAAGAATTAGTGGAAAATAGAGATAAAATTTCAAAATTTCACTTTTTTGGCAGATTTTCCATTTTAATAATTTTTTTCCAGTTACAAAGCAAGGGTTAACAGTCAAACAAAACTCAATATTGATTGCCCTGATTCTGTAGTTTACAGAAACACCCCATATGTGGTCGTAGTTTAACACAATGATTTAATTTTTGAAACAAAAAAAAAATCATGTTTTAGTGTCATAATCTGAGAGCCATATTTTTTTCAGTTTTTGGGCGATTAACTTGGGTAGGGTATGATTTCTGTGGGATGAGATGACGGTTTGATTGGCACTATTTTGCGGTGCGTATGACTTTTTGATCGCTTGGTATTACACTTTTTGTGATGTAAGGTGACAAAAAAAAATGCATTTTTTACACTGTTTTTATTTTTTTACGGTGTTCACCTGAGGTCATGTGATATTTTCATAGAGCAGGTTTTTACAGATGCGGCGATACATAATATGTGTAGTGTATTTTTTTTTTTTTTCATTTTTATTCAGTGATATGTGTTTTTTTTTTTTTTTCACTTTTTTACATTTTTTTGACACAGACCCACTTGGTTCTTGTAGATCCAGTGGATCTGGTGTCTATATAATACAGTACACTATATAGGGAGAGGGAGGGAGCTCCCTCCCTGTTAACCCCTTCCATACAGCGGACACTCTGCTAAAACCACTAGCCACCAGGGAAACATTAAAGAGGAGGCGGGCGATGCCGCCTGCCGCATCGCCATCCTCCCGCGTCGCTCGCAACCACAATATGATTGGGGGCTGCAGGGGGGGGGTTAAAATCTAATACTTGGGGAACATTTAGTCTCTGATCCCTGCGGTCACAGAAGGTGGGGATCAGAGATCGCAGAAAGCGCTGCAAACCGCAGGTCTGAATTGACCTGCGGTTTGCAGCGATCGCCCATACGGGGGGGGGGGGGGGGGTCACAGGGGCATTGTAACAATGCCCCCCTGGGCATTGTAACAAGGTACCTGCTGAATGATTTCAGCATATACCTTGTTCCGATCACTGCCGGCTGAGCAGCAGTGATCGAAACTATTCATGATGTACCGGTACGTCATGGGTCCTTAATGACTCGGGAATTATGCCGTACCGGTACGTCCTAAGTCCTTAAGGGGTTGTCCGGGTTTAGAGCTGAACCCGGTTATATCCCCATTTTCACCCCTCCTGCGCCCCCGATAAGAGCACCGGAGCATTTCATGCTCCAATGCTCTCTGTTGCCCTGTGCTGAATAGCGCAGGGCAAGGGCTTTTTGTTTATATTATTACACTGCTAGGCGGAGGTTTTCGCCTAGCAGTGTCCCTGGTGACATCACCGGCTCTGATGGGCGGGCTTTAGAGCAGTGTTACAGGCTAGGGCAGCGTTAAAGCCCACCCATTAGTGACATCACCGGGCTCACTACTAGGCAGAAGCCTCCACCTGGCTTATCCATGGAGAGTCCAGTACGTCACCGGATCTCATAAAAAAAGCCCTTGCTCTGCGCGATTCAGCACAGGGGAAAGGAGAGCATCGGCACATGAAATGTTCTAATACTCATATCGGGGGGGCCAGAGGGGTGAAGATGGAGATATGTCTGGGTTCAGCTCTGAACCCGGACAACCCCTTTAATTCATACACTAGGTGAGTTTCTATTTCTTCCTCCGAGTTTGAATGGAATCGTGGGGGCCCAGTGGTGGGACAATGGGTAAGTGAAGGTTATGGTTTTAATATTATTTTTGTCGCTATAATAACACTTGTAGGACCATTTCTCAAAACTGGTGTAAATTTAAACTGGCTTAGTTGCCAATAGCAACCAATCCGATTCCACCTTTTATTTTCCAAAGGAGCCCTGAAAGATGAAAGGTGGAATCTGGTTGGTTGCTATGGGCAACAAAGCCATTTTTCCTTTACACCAGTTTTGATAAATCTCCCTCATTATCTGCATAAGATGAAATACTGACTGAAGTATTCAGTGCTGCATCCATATGACTGTATAGCATAGCCAATCCCTGGCCTCAGTGGTATATAGCAAAAGCCCACTGAGGCCAGAGACTGGCTACAGCCGTCATATGTGACAACCATGAAAACAAAGCCCTGAGGGGTGGAGCTGGGTGGTGGCACTGCAATGGAGGGGGTTCGGACCAGTGAGTTTAAAGGGTAACTGTCATTTTTATTTTATTTGCCAGTTTATTACAGCTAGGCATATATACCTGAGTTACCGTATTTTTCGCTCCATAAGACGCAAAAGTGGGGGGAATGCCCTTGCGTCTTATGGGGCGAATACTAATGAGCCGCTTCCATTATGGAAGCACTCATTAGTACCGGGAAGCAGTGAAGGCTTTGTACTCACCGCTTCCTGGTCCTCCGCTGTCGGCTGTGCAGGCTGCGCACAGTGTGAGGGCGCACTGTGATCTCACGCTGTGCGCGTGGGGTCACAGCACAGCCGTGCCGGGAGGAAGAGAGAGAGCGCAGGCGGTGAAGAGCGGCGGCGTCCAGGAGCAGGAGAGGTAAGTGTTTTTTTTTAATTTTATTTGCGCTGATGGCTGCTGGCTGATATATGACTGGGGGCTGATCTGAGGTCTGATTGAGGGTCTTATTAACATTGGGGTCTGATTGGGGCTGTAAACTGAGGTCTGACTGCTGACCTAATCTAAAATCTGTTGAAAAATATTTTTTTCTTATTGTCGGCCGGCAGCCCCATAGAAATGTCTATTCTTGTCCGCAATTGCGGGCAAGAATAGGACATGCTCTACTTTTTTGCGGAGCTGCGGCCGTAAGATCGGCGGCGCGCTCCGCAAAAACCGATGCGGAAAGCACAGTGTGCGCTCTCCGCATCGTTCCGTGCCCCATTCACAGTCAATGGGTCCGCATGTATTCCGCAGAATTGCGGAATACATGCGGACATATATGCGGACGTGTGAATAAGGCCTAAAACCTAGGTGCGTCTTATGGGCCGGTGCATCTTATAGAGCGAAAAATACGGTAGTCTGCCAATGAGTGTAAAAAGATCTGTAATTACTTCAAAATAACAGCTTTCATTAATGTCCCCTGTCCCTTTCCAGACAGTTCTGGTTATCTGAGAGCATTGGATTCAGGACCATAACCTATGGTCCGTGGTAGCGGAATCCATAACGGAATTCTTAGATAACCCGAAACTTGTACGCCGTACTTGAAACCCAAGTTTGCTCATCCCTAATTATTAACTAAATGTATTATAACCTCGACAAGCTGGACCTCCAGCAGAACTGAGGTGGTAGCTGCACAGACTGTGCTGCTATATGTAAGACTATATCCACAGAGCCCTACTGACAAGCCTCACACTGGTCACTGTCCCTTTAACAGGCAAAAGCAATCAATCAACTTTATTTATAAGGGCTTAGGGCACCACTCAATGTATATACCCCCACTAGGTACGTCCAGATGGTTAGTCCAGTGTTCAGCACATGCTGGGACTTGTAGTCCTACAAGTCCAAATCTTCCACGTTGTGAGTGGAAGGCTCTGCACACCCTCAGCTCCATACGAGCCCTGGCAGCAGCTCCCTCGCTACACTGTATGCAGGAGACATTACCTTAAACGTGTTCTCGGCCTTGTGGTGAGAGGATTTTGTCTTCATGGCTGACGAGAGGTAGGATCTGTACTACGGCGACAATAAAGCAGGGAATGCGCGTTATTGTATTACTGTATTCCACTTTTTCATCCACAGCAGAAAAAAACACGTTGCTAGATACTGGGAGCTGCCATGTTGCCTCGCAGAATCAGGCAGGATTTCCGGTTTCCACTTGCCAACCACAATATGAAAACTTACGTGCTCACGTGACAGTCGCCATTTTGTGATTGGCAGCGGCAAGGATCTGCGCATGCGCTTCTGCTGACCAGTGGCTCAGGCAGGTTATGGGCAGTGTGAGGTTATCCGCACCCCTGGCCGCGCTTATTACAGCTAGTCTAGTTAGTAGCCGAATAGAAAGCTTAAAAAAGCTTGTGTCCTGCGTGTCACATCAGATAACATCAATTCAGGACCAGAAAAATCACAGGCCTTGAAAAACGCCACTAAAAACGTGTGACCCACTATAAAGACCCTAACACACACGTTTTTTTGGCCTTCTTCCATCACTAGAAAAAATGCCACGGAAACCACTTGTGCTTTTTCCATATCACATGAGGTTTTTGTGTAGTGTTTTATGCTAAAACAATTTTTGAATGGTGTTTTTTTTTCTGCCATTCTTTACCTATAGATAACAAGAGATTTTGATGGATCTAAAGAAGTGATGTGAACCCGCCTTAACGTTTCTTTAAATTCTACAAATTCTACAAATTTTATTCTACAAATAAAAAAAAAATCATGATTTTGTAGAACGCTGATTTTCTTTTGTGTTATTGATTTATTGGGGAAATGTATTAAAGAGGACCTTTCATGACTTATAAAGATATAAACTAACGATGCTCACATGTAGAGCGGCGCCCAGGGATCTCCCTGCACTTACTATTATCCCTGGGCGCCGCTCCGTTCTCCCGGTATAGGCTCCGGTATCTGTGCTCACTAAGTTATAGTGGGCGGAGCCTGCCCTTCATCTCCTTCTCCCAGGCTGCAGCGCTGGCCAATCGCAGCGCAGAGCTCATAGAAAAAAAACTCCCAGGCTATGAGCTGAGCGCTGCGACTGGCCAGCGCTACAGCCGGGGAGAAGGAGATGAAGGGCAGGCTCCGCCTACTATAACCAATTCCACCAAGTCCCCGCCTACTATAACTTGGTGAGCGTCGATACCGGAGCCTATACCGGGAGAATGGAACGGCGCCCAGGTATAATAGTAAGTGCAGGGAGATCCCTGGGCGCCGCTCTCCATGTGAGCATACTTGGTTTATATATTTAGAAGTCATGAAAGGTCCTCTTTAAAGAGAATATATATGAACATACTTTTTTGCTTAATTATGGGCACAGCTCTCCTGCCTGAGAAATGGCTGAGTTGTCTTCATGACTTTAGGCCTCATGCACACGACCGTATGTGTTTCGCAGTCAGCAAAAAACAGATCCGCAAAAAATAAAGATGACATCCGTGTCTGTTCCGTAATTTGCGGAACGGAAGAGCTGGCCCCTAACAGAACAAGCCTATTCTTGTCCATAATGCAGACAATAATAGGACATGTTCTCTTTTTTTTTGCAGAACGAACATACGGAAACGGAATGCACACAGAGTAACTTTCTTTTTCTACATTAGAGATCCGGTAAGACCGAACTCTCTCCTTTTGCGATCGCCTACTCAGCGGGACGCCGCTGTATTTGTTTGGAGCGGGACGCCGCTCAAATCCATATACAAGTGGACGACCAATTTGCACAGTAATATAAAGATATCAATTCCCTCCTTGGCTGATTGGAGTCGATCCTTTATTTGGAAGAGATCTTGCTGGTTCAAGAAGGCACGAGGACACTTTATTATTATTTTTTATATTTTTTATATACATTTATATATCGATCAATATTTATCCTTTATATATTTTCACTATATCACTGCTTGTTTTACTTACTTTTGACACATTGTTGTAATACTATTACACTTGATGCTTTTTGGTATTAGCACATGGCACTTTAATCCATCTTCATAGATTTTACATAGTTTATATAAATAAATTCCACCCCTTGTGACCCACTATCCGGTGTGTGCCCTACCTTTTCTATTTCTTGTAACTTTCTTTTATTTGTGGACCCATTAAATTGAATCGGTCCGTATACAAGAAAAAAAAAAGGGAATGAACATGGAAACAAAATACGTTCGTGTGCATGAGGCCTAAGGCTGGGTTCACGTCATGTTTTTGCCCTATTGTTAACATATACTTATGGTAAAAAGCATACGAATAAAATCACTGAAAATGGTTCACTACAATGGTAACTGACAATATATGGCTAAACCCTCATGCTGATATTAAAAATGAGACAGTTCGCCAATATATTCTGATATCAAGAACATAGCAGAGCCCGCGCACTCCGTCAAGGTCTCTCAATGTGGCACGGGACCTAACACTAACCTACCTATGCCATATGGACAGTTAATGATAGGTGCACACAGCCAGCAGCTCCCAGTTACCTTCAGCGTGAAATCACACATACCATGGGAGGAGGCTGTGAGTACACTATGCTTTTCCATCCTGCAGAGTCAAAAAAAGAAAAGTTAACGTAAACCTTTTTTGTTTACAATGAAATGGACAAGAATAAGACATGCTCCATATTTTTTATTTTTAAACATTGTGAACATTTGCTGTTTTTCAAGTTCTATAGGGAAAAACACTCCACATCTAAAGTGTCCATATTTAAAAAAATAAATAAATACTGTGTATACTGTATAGGCATTTTAATATTTTCCTATAAACTTTAATTGTAATTAAAAATATCGGACGAGCCTTAGAATGGCTTAAAAAAATGTTTTACCCACCCCTTTCTCCAGATCCTTTCTTTGTGGCGCTGGTCCGGTTCTCCTGCCGCTATTTGTTTATGAACAGCAGAAGTGACATGCTGGGATGCGGCACATGACCACTGCAGCCAATCACTGCCCTCGGCGCAGACCTGGAGCAGCAAGGAGACCAGGATTCTTGTATTAGGTCAAACACGCTAGGGGGTGGCTTGTATTACCTTTCTTTATATGATAAATCCCATTTACTGAAGTGAGACAAGCCCTTTAACCCCTTCCCGACCAGCGCCGTAATAGTACGGCGCAGCGGGACGTGACTTGCCGCCCAGCGCCATACTATTACGGCGCGCTGATCAGGCGGGTGCAGGAGCTGCGCCTGCCCGATCAGCTGCTGGGGACCAGCTGTTCCCATTAGCCGAACCCCTGCTGTATGCAACAGCATCGGGTAAAACACTGATGCCAGTATATTAACCCCTTCTATGCGACTGGTCAGCGCTGACCGCGACATAGAAGGGGTTTGCTGCGGGTGAGGGAGCCCAGTGGGTCCCCGCGCTCCTGTAGTGGGGACCCGATGGGTGAGAATGCCTTGGACATCATCGGGACCTGCCTTCTACAGGTTCCCAGCCGGCTCTATAAATATATCACATGACCCAACCCGTCCGATAAACACCATAAAAAAATAACTATAGCTCTCAGAACATGGAGACACTAAAACATCATTTTTTTTGTTTTAAATATGCTATTATTGTGTTACAGTGAAATAAATAAAAAATATACAAATAAAGTATCACCGCGTCCGTAACAACCAGCTCTATAAAAATACCACATGACCTAACCCCTCAGGCGAACCACCGTAAAAATAAAAAAATTAAAATAGTGCCAAAAAAGCCATTTTTTGTCACCTTACATCACAAAAATTGCAACTCCAATTGATCAAAAAGGCGTATGCCCCCCCCCCCCAAATAATACCAATCAAACCGTCACCTTATCCCGCAAAAAATAAGACCCTATCTAAGACAATTGGTCAAAAAATAAAAAAGCTATGGCTGGAGACACTAAAACATCGCTATTGTGTAAAACTTAAATAAATAAGAAAAAGTATACATATTAGGTATTGCCATGTCCGTAAAAATCTGCTCTATAAAAATATCACATGACCTAACCCCTCAGGTGAATACTGGAAAAATAAATAAGTTAAAACTGTGCCAAAATTACCAATTTTCTGGTCACCTTGCCCCATAAAGTGTAATAATGAATGGTCCTTAAAAAGTGGGTTTGGGAAATTTTCTTAAAAATTGCTTCTAAAATTCTAAGCCTTCTAAGCCTACTATTCTGATGGGGCACACTCGGGGGACATACATTACTAGTATAACAGGGCATAGTAGGGGGAAATTACTAGCCTAATGGGGCACACTGGGGGACATCACTAGTTTAATGACATATCAATAAATATAGGGGGCACACTACAAATGGAGGGGAGTGCACTAACTGTTCAACTATTGTAGCTTACCTTGAGGAATCTGGACTTTACTGGCGATACGCACGGGGATGTTTTACTATTGATATAGGCCCACCTATATAGTCCGGACTCTACACTATTGCACTTTATCCTTTTCAGGTATCATTGTATGGCTTTAGATGCTACATTATCATTTATGTATTATTGTTGCTTTCTTTTCTAATATTGTATTGCACGTTATTTCATCCTGGACTATACATGCGGTGTCCTTATTAGTGGACTTTGTGTCTGGTTCTATTTTTTACCAGCACATGATCTATTGTATAAAGTTTTTAAAATATCTGTATGTCTATGTGGTCCAATAAAATTGCTTGATTAATTTTACATTCTTTGGATGTGCACATTATTACGGTTCTTTGGGCATTTTGGCTTTTTGGCTGTTGATCACTAGCTTACTGAGGTACACTAGGGGACATTACTATTCCGACGGGCCAAAGTAGGGTATATTACCATTTTAATTGGACACACTCGGGGACATTACTATTCTAATGGGGCACACTGGGGGACATAACTTGTCATACACTTGTCTGTACTCCAACAGCAAGTCCAGCCACAATATGTCATTGTCGAAGCCATCGCTCTGTTGCAACGGCTGCGGCTATTTAAACAGGCAGTTGCTGGCTACAGGTGCCTGTGATTGGTTTCCTAAGCCTTGCTAGAAACTCACTGACAGACATACACTCAGTCACTGACAAACACACACACACTGAAAGACAGACACACACTCACTGACAGACATGCACTCACTCAGACACTCAATGAATGACATACACAGAAACTCACTGACAGACATACTCACTCACTGACATACACACACTCACTGACAGACATACACTCACTCAGACACTCACTGAATGGCGTACACAGAAACTCACTTAGGCCCCTTGCAGACGAGCGTTCCTCACGCAGCGAGTCCGCAACGGAGCTCCCTGCCCAACCTCCCAGCACTGCCAGGGATCACATAGCATTATATTGATTTATGATGCTATGTAACCCTTACAGTTCTTGAATGTATTCGATAACACTGGCAGCATTATGCCAGTGTTATCCAATACATTCCTAAACTGTAAGGGTTACATAGCATCATAAATCAATATAATGCTATGTGAATCCCGTCAGTGCAGGAAGGTCGGGCCGGGAGCTCCGTTGCGGACTCGCTGCGTGAGGAACGCTCGTCTGCAAGGGGCCTTACAGACACACATACACTCACTGTCAGACAGACATACACTCACTGACAGACACACACTCACTCACTGATACACACACACACAGAAACTCACTGACAGACATAAAATCACTCAGACACTCACAGACAGACATACACCTACCCCCTGAAACACACACACAAACACAGAAACTCACTGACAGACTACACACAGACACTCACTGACAGACATAAAATCACTCAGACACTCACTGACAGACATACACCTACCCCCTGAAACACACACACAAACACAGAAACTCACTGACAGACCACACACAGACACTCACTGACAGACATACACCTACCCCCTGAAACACACACACAAACACAGAAACTCACTGACAGACACTCACTCATTGACAGAAAAATACACACATATACACTCACACAGACACTCAGTGACAAACATACACACACTCACTGACAAACACACACACACACACAGACACTGACAGACAGGCATACACACTCACTGACATACACACACTCAATGACAAACACTCACTCACTAACATACACACACAGACACTCAGTGACAGACACACATACACAGACATTTACTGACAGACAGACATACACTCACTCACTCACTGACATACACTCACTCACTCACTGACAGACACACACAGGCAGACATTCACCTCCCTGTGGTCCAGTGTGGTGCAGCTCCTCAGTCCTACAGCGCGCCGTTTAGTATGCAGGGGCTGGAACTACGTCATATTCCGGCTCCCGGCATCACAGAGGCCACGCGAGGGAGGAGTGGGGAGCTCCTAGAACAGCCTCCCTTGCCGCCCGCCTCCTCTCCTCCGGTAATTTACTGGCGGAGCAGGCACCTGCCATCAGGGTAAGCAAGTGCCTGCTCTGCCATTTTTAAGAAGGACCTCCACCTCCTGGCCTCCCAGTAACGGCGCTGGGGGCGGCTCAAGAACCGCTCACCCAGCGCTGCAGCCCCAAACAGGGGAGCCCACCAGGGCGCCCCCAGCAGGCCGGTGCCCTAGGCGAACACCTAGTTTATCTAACTGTGGCACCGGCCCTGCTCTCTACAAATATCTTTAAACAAAAATAATGACTTTATTCACCCAGTGCACAAACGTTTGAAGGCCTTTCGACGATTTTGGCTTTAATTGTGTTGCTCCATAGTCATAAAATGTTTTACTGAATGGCTGTTAATTTTAAGGGACCAAACCAAACACTGCTCTCTCCAGGGAAGGGCATTTTTATCTAACACAAGTTGTTTTTTTTTACATTTCCTCCTGACTGTCAGTCCCCACCTAAGCCCCTTCCCTCAACCACACTCACACTCTGTAGAAATTTATACCTTTTGGATATCTCCCAAAAAACTCAATAAAATATTTTTTTATATGTATTTTTATTTTTGTAACAATCCAGCAAGATGTTATAGCACAAGTTACAGGTGATTTGATGGTATTTTCTTTATCCTGAACATTTTGGGGTCTTTTTAGGGTACATCATATTGACCTCAGCTTTAAGAGGTTCCCACTGTGCAAAAGAAGGATCCGGCACTGCAATGCTTGTCAGTAAAAAACTTCATTTTAATAAACCGGCAACATGCATCCAAATACAGACAATACAAGTCACATACGTGATTGACGCGTTTCGGATGAAGTCGGAGAAGTGGGAGAATTTAAGCTACTATGCCAAATGCCCCTCCTCCATAATTGGGGTAGGTAAAGAAAAAATTAACCCACTAGCACCCACCCTGAAAGCTTTCCCATGCGGGTGTGGCACCATAGGGTGTAACAGACATAGTGGCTAACTAGCCGCATATGCCCTATTGGAGCAACAAAACCGCATGGTGTGAACGGACACCTAAAATAAAACAGCAATACAATGTTAAAATCAACAGAAAAAAAATAATAGTCCATCAACATGCAATGGCAAGTATATGATAATCTCTAGAAACCACTGAGCAGGTCATAATTTTTCTTTATTGATAAAAGTACATTCATTCTTTTCTTAAAGTAAGACCTGCAGGCAACCTGGTGTTCAGCCTAAATATCCAGTAGGCTTCCCTTAAAAGAATGGCTTTTTTGAAATCGACCCCCCCCCCCCCCCGCCCCCTGGGATGGCAGAAAACTATTTCAATGGCATAGGCACGGAAAGAATTGACACTGCGTTCATGTGAAAAAATGAAATATTTGGCAGCATTGGAAATGTTCAAAATTGAGGGATTGGAGATGTAATTAAGATGTTCCAAAATCCTAGCGAGAAGTGCTGCCCACATACAATAAGTCGCTTATAGTAGAGCAAATGACATATATAACGCCAGTGCTGTTGCAGTTAATGTATGTTTTGATTGGAAAGGTAAGGGAATGATTGGCATTATGGAAGGTTTTGGTAACAGTGACAAAATTACAAGTTTTACAGGGGTGGGAACCACATTTAGTAAAACCTTTGTACTTAATCCACATACTTTGTGTTATTTTAGTCGACCTAAACAAAGAATGGGATAATGAATTGGCAATAGTGGGGGCCCTCCTAGACACTATTCTGCAACCATCTTTCAAAATATTATACACAACATCGTCGTCGTACAAGATTGGTAAACAGTGTCTGATGATACGCTGAATTTCTGTGAATTGCCGGCTGTACGTCAAAACCAGGGTGGGTATATTCTCACTCCTCTTTATGGAATATGGGGAGTTTTTATCACCTATTAAGTTGACACGGTGCTTGGTACCCTCTCTGGTTTTGTTGGCATTAACATTGCCATCTTCTAGTGATGGACAGTGCGGACGCCCTCTCTGTACTGGTCCGAAAAACAAATTCTCTCTGGATCTAGTAGTAGCTATATCAATAGCCCTTTGCAACATCCATCTTGGGTAACCCCTATGGCTTAGGCGTGAATAAATGATCTGACACTCTCTATAGAAAGCCACATCAGAACTACAGATTCTACGTGCCCTAAAAAATTCCCCAACTGGGATACCCCTGATGGTATGCAACGGATGATGGCTATTAGCATGCAGGATAGTATTGCCCACAGTGTCTTTGCGATTAATTTAGGTCTGCACAATTGCATTAGGCAATCCTATGAGTTTAAGGTCCAGGAAGCACATATCTTGTGTATCAACTATGCAGGTGAATTGCAAGTTGTATGGATTATTGTTTAAGTACTCTTTGAAGTCTGGTATGGCAGACACATGACCGCTCCAAATAAAGAGCAGGTCATCAATGTATCTGCCATACCAGTCGACATGTTGACAGAAGGGATTGTCCACACTGTAAATATATTTTTCTTCCCAGTATGCCATGGTCAGGTTAGCCAATGAGGGTGAGAACTTCGCCCCTATTGATACACCTCTAATCTGAAGATAGAATTGCCCATCAAAAGAAAAATAATTATGAGTTAACAAAAATAGGGAAATTTCTAGTAAATAATTAATAAACTCAGGAGAATGGTGACTATATTTATATAGGTGCTATTCCAAAGCCTCTAGTGCTATACTGTGAGGGATAGATGGATAAAGGGAGACGACGTCTGCAGTGACCCATATGAATTCAGAAGACTACATCATGTTGTACATGGCCTTTAAGACGTTTGTCGAATCCCTAATGTAACCCGGTATTCTCTTGACTAAGGGCTGTAGCAAAAAGTCTAACCATTCACCTAGATGTTCTAAAAGAGAACCTATGCCCGACACTATGGGGCGCAGTGGTGGGGGAGTGACCCCCTTGTGTATTTTAGGTAATGCGTGTATTATTGGTGTAATTGGAGATTCCACATAAAGAAAATCATATTGTTTACGGTCAAGAAAACCCAGAGCATAGCCTTTGTGTAAAAGCTTGTTATATTTACTCTGATATCAGCGGATTCCCAGTTAGTTTTCTGTATGTGGAAACATCCAATAAGATATTAAGCATCTGTTCACAATACACGTCTATGTTAGAAACCACCAAAGCTGATGACAAATGTCAATTGACTAAATCAGTCAAAACTTTTTTGTGGGCATGGTTCAGATTACTGCAAAAAAGTTGTACTGTCAATATCACCGCGTCCGTAAAGACCTGATCTATAAAACGCTCATGTTACTTTCCCCGCACGGTGAACGGTTAAAAAAAAAAAAAAGAAAGAAAAACTATGATGAAATAGAAATTTTGCCCACCTCAATTCCCCAAAAAGGTAATAAAAGTGTAAAAGTGATCAAAAAAGTCATATGTACACCAGTATGTTACCAATCGAACCGTCACCACATCCCGCAAAAAATAAAGCCCCTACATGAGACAATCGCCCAAAAAATAAAAAAAAATGTCTTTCAGACTATAGAGACACACATGTTTTTTTTTTCGAAAAAGCTTATATTGTGTAAAATAAAAAAAAAAAAAGTATACATATTAGGTAGACACTAAAATATGATTTTTTTTTTGCCTCAAAACTGCTATTATTGTGCTAAAGTGAAATAAAAAAAGTATACATATTAGGTATCACCGTAAGAACCTGCTCTATAAAAAATTCACATGACATAACCCCTCAGATGAACACCGTAAAAAAAAAAAAAAAAAAACGGTGTAAAAAAGCCATTTTTTGTCACCTTACATCACAAAAAGTGTAATACCAAGCGATCAAAAAGGTGTATGCCTCCCAAAACAGTGCGAATCAAACTGTCATCTCATCTCGCAAAAAATGAGCCCCTATATAAGATAGTTGCCCAAAAAAAAAAACCTATGGTTTCAGAATAAGGAGAAACAAAAAAATAATTTTTTCAAAAATGCTTTATTATGTAAAACTAAAATAAACAACTAAAATAAAACAACCTGCTCTATAAAATGACCACATGATCTAACCTGTCAGATGAACATTGTAAATAACAAAAAATAAAAAAGGTGCCAAAACAGCTATTTTTTGTTACCTTGCCTCACAAAAAGTGTAATATAAAGCAACCAAAAATCATATGTACCCTATAATAGTACCAACAAAACCGCCACCTTATCCTGTACTTTCCAAAATGGCTTCTTTTTGTGTTAGTTTCTACTCTACGGTGCATCAGTGGGTCTTCAAATGTGACATCGCAGCTTAAAATGATCTCAGTGAAATCTACCCACCAAAAACCATATGGCGTTCCTTTCCTTCTGCGCCCTGCCGTGTGCCCGTACAGTAGTTTACGACCACATATGGGGTGTTTCTGTAAACTACAGAATTAGGGCAATAAATATTGAGTTTTGTTTGGCTGTTAATCCTTGATTTGTTAGCGAAAAAAAAATGATTAAAATGGAAATTTTGCCAAAAAAGTGAAATTCTGAAATGTCATCTCCATTTTCCATTAATTCTTGTGGAACACCTAAAGGGTTAACAAAGTTTGTAAAATAAGTTTTGGATACCTTGAAGGGTGTAGTTTCTAATGTAATTTATGGGGGGTTTCCACTATGTATGCCTCACAAAGTGACTTCAGACCTGAACTGGTCCTTAAAAAGTGGGTTTTGGAAATTTTCTTAAAAAATGTAAGATTTGCTTCTAAACTTCTAAGCCTTCTAACGTTCCAAAAAAAGAAAATGCCATTTACAAAATGACCCAAACATGAAGTAGACATATGGGAAATATAAAGTAATAGTTATTTTAGGAGGTATCACTATCTGGTTTAAAAGCAGAGAAATAAAAATTTAGAAAATTGTGCATTTTTCCAATTTTTTAAATAAATTTAGTATTTTTTTTATAAATAAAAAAAAAAATTTTTAACTCAAATTTACCTCTGTCATGAAGTACAATATGTGACAAGACAACAATCTCAGCATGGGTTGGATAAGTAAAAGCATTTTAAAGTTGTCACCACATAAAGTGACACATGTCAGATTTGCAAAAAATGGCCTGGTCCTTAAGGTGAAAAATGGCCCGGTCCTGAAGGGGTTAAATAACTTATTATTGTATATGTTATTAGTGTTGGATTCCTCTGTGCCGCTGGGATCCGCAATCGTAGTCGAAATATCATAAAAATGCCTCCTGACCATAAGGTTTCATATAAACTTGTTTACATCAAGTATAGTTGAAAACAAATGGAAATTAAGTGAAGGTGAAAAATGTAATCCCAGTGACAAAACTTTACTTTGCTCAATCGTTAGCTCAACATCAGACAAATTCACTTCATCCAATTCTTATCGAGGGGGCTCATTCACATTTTTCTCTTTTGTAGTCGAGTGGACATCATATGTGGTATTCCTATGTTTCTGCCCAGCTCTTCTGAGCCGTTTTTTGGTGTTTCAGTAGCACCTGAATGTCCTTGGTTTTTATTCTTTTTATAATGTGAGAATTTTGTGGAGCCATCTTTGTATCCCGTAGTAACAAGTCCCAGACCTGAGGCAGAAGCTTGGGAAATTTCTGATCTCAGTGAGATCAAGTTCAGATGTGAAACTCACTCTGGGAGATTTCTGTTGTGCTCTCCTTGTGTTTTTTTTTTTGTTACGATTTTTTAGGATAGATTTCAGGGTGGAATATAAATTTTCTCTTCTACCCCATTCATAAACTTGATCTTGAGCATAATCGTGTAGATCACGTTGAAACTTCACATGTTTTTGTCTCCATAATGGACTCCTCCAGAGTTTTAATGGAAGACATAATTTTCTGTTTCATAATCACAAAATCTTCTGAATTTTCATAAGATGACAGTGATTGTTTTCATGATTGAATTTCATTTTGCAAAGACAACAATTTATCACTTTTATACTCGATAATTAATGTTATAAGCTGAACTGAACAGGAAGAGAGAATGTCATTCCATTAAGTCACAAAAAGTTCAGAGAATATAGGGGTGGGAATCTTTTTAAAACGAAGACCCCTTGGAATCATCGATTTCTCGATGTACTTAACAAGGGTGGTGTGATCCCACCATACCCGGACTTCCTGTGACAGCAGTTTTTCAAATTCCTTCATTTTACCGCTTAAAGAGGACCTTTCACCTATTTAAAAACTAAAAACCAACTATATCTGTGGGCAGAGCGGCGCCCAGGGGTCCCCTTACACTTACTAGTATGTCTGGGCGCCGCTCCGTTCGCCCGGTATAGGCTCCGGTGTCCGATCTCCCTCTGTTGTATGGGGCGGGGACTTTGTATCAGGCGTGTCTCTTGCTGCAGAGCTGGCCAATCACAGCGCACAGCTCATAGCTAGGCCAGCTCCCAAGCCTCTGGGCGGCAGGCAGGCCACTGACCACATCCAGGGCCGGATTAACATTGGGGCGGATGGAGCTGCAGCTCCAGGCCCCTGAGTGAAAATAGGCCCAGCACGCCAGCAGCCTGTGTCATTGAATGACTGACATATCTTTTACTGAACTTGTGTTTGCCGCCGGCCCCGCAGCTGCGGACTCAGTATCTCTTTAAGTTCTAGGCCCGCCCCTCACACTTCCCGCCCCAGACTAATAGAGGACCGCTACTGGCTCAGGCTGGCCTGAGTTGTCACATCATACAACTCAGTTTCCTCACCGCTGCGGCGCGTCTCCTCCCAGGCTCCCTCCTCAAAACTGGAGACTGCAGGACGAGGTGAGATTGGCACTGATGGGGCTGCCGGGGAATGAGATCTGTGCTGTAGACTGGAACAAGCGGCAGAGGATTAAGATGGTTATCACACATAACATCCTAGGAGGTTGTTCCCAAAATTACAATAATGTAATACTGACCCCTTTTTCAACCAGTAGTGAAAGCTGAATCCTTATGACTCTCTGCAGATTGCATGGTAGATATGGGCCATTGATAGGTACACCTTGCTGCCAGGTAGCTCACCTGCTGTGACAGATGTGTATACATCTAGATTGGTTTGATTGGGGTCAGTGAATCCAAAAATTGGACTCCACGTCCCCTCCTGTGTTGGATGGAGCAGGAGCGCCTAAGGTAGGAGCCGCTGCTGTCATGGAGTCTGGCCGACATTGTACTGTATATGGGGGCCACAAGGAGACCTTATACTGTATCCGGGCCATACGGAGACGTTGTACTGTAAGGGGGCCATAAGGAGACGTTATACTGTATGGGGGCAGCCACAAGAAGACGTTATACGTCTCCTTGTGTTGCCCCAATACATTATAACGCCTCCTTTTGACCCCCATACATTATAACGTCTCCTTGTGGCTGCCCCCATACAGTATAATGTCTCCTTGTGGCTGCCCCATACGGTATAACGTCTCCTTGTGGCCGCCCCCATACGGTATAACGTCTTCTTGTGGCCCCCATACAGTATAACGTCTCCTTGTGGCTGCCCCCATACAGTATAACGTCTTCTTGTGGCTGCCCCAAACAGTATAACGTCTCCTTGTGGCCGCCCCCATACAGTATAATGTCTCCTTGTGGCCGCCCCCATACAGTATAATGTCTCCTTGTGGCCGCCCCCATACGGTATAATGTCTCCTTGTGGCCGCCCCCATACAGTATAACGTCTCCTTGTGGCTGCCCCTATACAGTATAACGTCTCCTTGTGGTTGCCCCCATACAGTATAACGTCACCTTGTGGCTGCCCCCATACAGTATAACGTATCCTTGTGGCTGCCCCCATACAGTATAACGTCTCCTTGTGGCTGCTCCATACAGTATAACGTCTTCTTGTAGCCCCCATACAGTATAACGTCACCTTGTGGCTGCCCCAATACAGTATAATGTCTCCTTGTGGCTGCTCCATACGGTAGAACGTATTCTTGTGGCTGCTCCATACAGTATAACGTCTCCTTGTGGCTGCCCCCATACAGTATAACGTCCCCTTGTGGCTGCCCCCATACAGTATAGCGTCTCCTTGTGGCTGCCCCATACAGTATAACAGATCGGGGGGTTTGGGGTGGATGTCTGATCAATAACACCTATCAAGTACAACTACTCCACACCATACTCATTATAAAAATAAATTTTTATTATGCATATACATATAAACAATACAATATAAAATCACAATGATAATGAATGGTAACAAGAAGATAACACAAAAGCCAGCATGAGCCCGGACATAATAACCCACTGATGATAAAGTGCAATACAACAGCCCCGCTTAGCAGTTGTTGAATCCATCCATAGTGTACACTACTGAAATTCAAGTGTCACAGGACCTGATACAGCACAACGCAAGGGCATAAAAAGAATGTATATAATGCTTACATCAAGTAAATGGGGTCGGGGTCACAGCAGGCAGCACACTAACAGCCGTTTGCACCTCGCTTCCTCCTGGGCGCCCCAGGAGGAAGCGAGGTGCTAAGCGGCTGTTGGTGTGCTGCCTGCTGTGACCCCGGACCCCATTTACTTGATGTAAGCATTATATACATTCTTTATGCCCTTGCGTTGTGCTGTATCAGGTCCTGTGACACTTGAATTTCAGTAGTGTACACTATGGATGGATTCAACAACTGCTAAGCGGGGCTGTTGTATTGCACTTTATCATCAGTGGGTTATTATGTCCGGGCTCATGCTGGCTTTTGTGTTATCTTCTTGTTACCATTCATTATCATTGTGATTTTATATTGTATTGTTTATATGTATATGCATAATAAAAATTTATTTTTATAATGAGTATGGTGTGGAGTAGTTGTACTTGATAGGTGTTCTTGGTTAAACCACACCAATTTTTGATATTTTTGTTGAATGGTGATGTCTGATCAATAACAAACATACATATCTAAGTGGCAGGGGGGGGGGCGCACTTGGGCAGCTCAGCCTCTGTTGGTGGTGGACCTTGTCCCAGTCCTGGTGGAGGGACCATGTTCAATCCTCTTCTCCTCTTCCTCCTGGGAAGGCAGTTTTTCTGCCAGAGCTTGATGGAATTCAGCTTCTATTTCCTCAACTGTCTTGGATTAATCTGAGTCACTGAAAAACAGAAGAGAATACAATAAATAAGGCGATGAGGAGAACGTTGTCTTCTGCAATGCTGAATCAAAGACAGAGAAGTTATCAGAAAGAGTTCTTTACTGAAAGAGGAGAGGCAGAAGGGGCTTCTTATTATATATATATATATATATATATATATACATATATAAATCCAGAGATAAGCAGCAGCACGTCCAAAGAGCTTGGCGGGTGCAAGATCCTCAGGAGGACGGACAATCCTCCACAATATACAGTATAGATCCCAGAGAAGAGGCAGCACTCCTAAGTTGAATGGTGATGACCCAATTTATTCCAAGGCAAAGTTTCAGCCTTCTCCATGAGGCCTTTGTCAAGCCAAAGGCCTCATGGAGTAGGCTGAATCGTTGCCTTGGAATAAATTGGGTCATCACCATTCAACTTAGGAGTGCTGCCTCTTCTCTGGGATATATATATATATATATATATATATAAAACGGTCTAGAAAAGAGAATATTTGAGAAAGAAAACTAAGTCTTACCATCGAGATAAAGGAATCTTCGGAGTATAATGTCATCATCCTCATCCGTTATCTCATAGGCATAAGTTCCTTTATGGCTGTCTCTGGTCAGCTTGATTTCCACAAACAGGTCATCCCCACTGTAGATGTCTTTAAAGGAACTCAAATCAGTTTTTCTGATCTGAAAGTGAAAACATTCATGACATCGTATTAGACATTTGTGGAGTATAAATAGCAGAAGAAACAGCAAGGGGTGGGGGAGGGGGCTGTTACTAATTTTATTTTGCACTGCTCTCCATTCATTTCTGTGGGAGTTACGAAAATAGATGAGTGAGCAAGCTGCACATTCACTCACCTTCATTTTCGGGGGGCCCATTCTGGAGATACATGCACCACGTAAGCCACCATTCTATTCACTTTTATGGAACTGCCAAAGATAGCTGTTATTTTGGCTGTATATAGGTTATTTTCAGCAGAAATTAATGGAGGGTGGCCGCGCATGCGGGGTTGCTCTCCACTCACTTCGGGGGTCCCACCTAGAAATTTGCCACCAATGTCTGTTGCATAAAACCTGGCCTCATCATTGTGTGCACTAACACCAGCAGCACTACAGTGCATAATTTCCCCAGTTTTCCGAGAACCCTTTCTTGCACCTCAAAATCTAACACCGCTAAGAGCACCCCAAGTCAGCATCAGGCAGGAGAGTTCTCAAAGCCAGGGAGTGCCCAGGGTAGCGTCAAAATGAGTAATTACGACCTCCATTACTGCTTCTACTAAGGCTCCTATTCTCTCACCTATTATGGGCACACTGCACTTCTGCAGTTCTCTCCATGTATCTGTCACAGCTTCATGGGGCTGGTGACAGGATGGAACTGAGCATATGCAACCCTCTCAGCAATGTGGACAGAGAAATAAAGAAAGGAACAAACAGCAGGTGGCACTATACACATCCATCTTATTGAATAACTGTATAGCTATACTAATTTATTAATTAAATGTAATTAAAAATTATAGTATATACAGATAAAAGTGGTGGTTTGAAAAATGTGCAACATTTTTGGTGGGACAGCTCCTTTAAGTGTTTTGTTTTATAGATATGACTATATTATTGGGCATGGCAGGGGACCATATGTCTCCTTGCTGAAGTATTTCTAATGTTTATGGGCCCTTCTTCTCTGTTATTATCTTTAACAATGACTATACTGTTATGACTGGCTGTATCTTACCAGGTTATCAGTAGTCTATTCTTCCTCATCTGCCATTTATGGATGGTTCGTACATACATCACAGTCCCTTTATCCTCATAACTGTTATTTTGACAGAATGGTAGCCGCAGGGACTGGATGACATTTTCTTTCTAGAAGTACCTGAAGTGTAAGTCAAGTAAAAACAATGACGTTAGAACAACATATAATACTTGCCAGTATGTCTCGTGCAGTATAAAATCATGATAGAATTCCACAACTTAAAGTAAATGCCCACCTTTTAATATCATGTATCTTTTATGCTCAGTTTACTGATTTTCATAATACATCTCTATAATGCTCTCATGTACTGTAATTAGGGATGAGCGAATCGACTTCGGATGAAACATCCGAAGTCGATTCACATAAAACTTTGTTCCAATACTGTACAGAACAGGAGCTCCGTACAGTATTAGAATGTATTGGCTCCGATGAGTGAAGTTATTACCAAGTGGTACCTTGGAACCGAACCAGAGTTCGGAAAATGGTTTTTACAGTACGAATTAATTTATGAAGTTATTATCCAAAGTCTCGCGAGACTTCGCAAAGTAATAACTTTGGCTCATCTAAACCAATACATTCTAATACTGTACAGAGCTCACTATTGGAATGAAGTTTTATGCAAATCAACTTTGGATGTTTTATCCAAAGTCGATTCGCTAATCTCTAACTGTAATCTCGCACTAGGGACAAATCCATGGCAAAACCTGCATTTCTTGTATGGGGCTTTTCATGCAGATTTGCAGCAAATTTCACTCTTTCTATTGCAACAGAAATAGGGAGCAATTCTGCAGCAAATCTGTTGCAAAGTTCCCATGTAAAGCATGCAGATTTTGCAGTGGTTTTGTTCAGTAAAATTATGGTATGCGAGTGGGCACCCCTAGAGTGCCTGCACATGAGTGTAGATTTCAAAATAGAAAATCCAAATGGTTTTTCATGCAGATTTCTGTGCATTTCTGCTCCTGACTTGCACTTGCAGTTTTTAGTGTAGATTTGATGCTGCAGATTTAACATTTGCATGCAAAAATCTCAAATCCAAACAAAAAACAGCACAAACAATTGATAAATCTGCAAAGCAAATTGATTTCCACACCAAAAAAAGCAAAGTAGATTAAATTCGTCTAATCTCATACACTTGGCTGGTACTGTATTATGCTGTAAAGTTTCCGCATACCGGAAAAAACATGCATACCCCGCAACGCGTGCAGGTACCCTTAAAGGCTATGTGCAACTTTTTTTAATGATTGTATTTTACTCATTTTGGGGGTGAAAATCATGTTTTTAATTGGTCTTTATTAAAAATATTGAGCCATTCTGTCACAAAGGGTTACCTATTTCTAGCTGTGTGCATCCTACTTTAACTTTTACTTTGTGCCTCTAATAACCCTTATCTCTAAATTACTAAAGGACCCTTTACACAGGATGACGATCTAGCAGATTGTCAGGAAGAAAGCATTCCTTCGTGACAATCTGCTGATCGCTAGTGGAGGAGACCAGTTCATTAAATGCACTGATCTCCTTCGGTTCCTCCACAGTATGGGGAGGAGCGATCGCTACTGACTCGCTGTTTCCCAGCAGCAAATCGGGCTTACACATCATCATCTGCCACTAGGAAACGATTTATTGTGCTGCACAAAAGATACATTAACCCGACGAAAGAGCATTTCGCTCACTCATCAGGTAATCAGTGGTAATCAATGGTCGGGCTATGTAAACAATTAAGCCAAATTCTTATGAGTAAGATAAGGATTGAGCTTTGATGAGTCTTAGATAAGGTCTTAGAGCAGAGATAAGGAGCCCGTCAGCTCCCTGTCTGATGGAGTAGAGCAAAAATTCAGATCCTGCTAGTAGAGCATCTAAGCTCTGCACAGTCTTTAGTAAAGACCAATTGAAAAATAATGAGTACAATGCACTAATTTAAAAAATTGCCCCCAAAGGTGTACAAAGCCTTTAAGGCCTAAATATCTTGTTTTATCTCACATAGTTAAAGGAAATTTATCATGTTGAACATGGTGTCTGAAGTGATTTGCAGAAACCATCTTAGAAGGCAGGAGGAGCTAAGCAGATGAATGTATATTTTTGTGGGAAAAGATTTATTATAATTTGTAATGCTGGCATTCCGATACTGCTCCTGTTCCCACTGCTCTGGACTTTCTGTCCAGGCTCTACATGCCAAAATTGGTGGTGATCCGCCTCAGCCACTGTTTGGGCGTTTGAAGCGGCTGTTGGGGCCCCAACTCAGAAGAGGCCCTTCCAGGAGGAGAACTAAAAGACTTTATTGTAAGTGCCCCCCTCAACAGTATTACACAATCACATTATATAACGTGACATGACATACTGTATATACAGTGCGTGATGGAAATGGACAGAGTGGCTGCCTGGCCTGGTCTGAGAGAGTGATGTTGACTAGCTGCAGGAGTGAGGGTTGCTGGAGGGGGGCCCGTTCAAATACTTGCTGTGGGGACCAGTCACTTCTAGTTACGCCACTATTGGTTTGTGTTCCCAAGCATGATCTTTTATACCCCAGAGGATTTCCGTAAGTTTTCCGCAGTGCATGGCAGTCCATAGACATCAATGTGTTCACACATTACATCATTAATACCTTAAAATCTCCTGTGATTAAAAGTGATTTATCCCCCCCTCTAAGCACAAAATCGTGAATTTTTAATAGAACATCTATTTTGAAAGGTGGGGGTATATAAACATTTGCTATTATCTATGGTCTTCCTTCCAATATACAATCCATTAGCACGTAACGGCCTTTATCTATAACTGTTTTTAATATTTTTATATCTATGTCTCGATGTATAAATATGCTCACTCCTCTTGCATATGATGAATAGACTGAGTGGAAAGTATTCTGCACCCACGGTCTATTCACCCCACATGCGGTCTCACCTGTCAGATGCGTTTCTTGCAAGCAAACTATTGCGGGTAAAGACTTTTGTATTGCATCAAAAACTGCGATTCTCTTCACACCCCTACTACCAGGCCCCTAATATTCTCATAAAGCCTATCTATGTTAGTTATAAGTCTCAGAAATAGCACAATATAGCCTAAATCGCAAAAGAAAAAAAAAGAAAAAAACAGAGGGCGAGCAAACCAGAAAGCATCCCACCCTACCCGTCCCCATCTGAATGACCCAGGAACTTATCGAGCCCTGGCTTGCTACCTTAGCATTACCAACTCCCATCCTACACCCCGCCTTCTTATACATCAGGTCTTTATTTTTTCTTTAATTTCAAACCCTGGCTGCCTCCGGGGTGTTAAAAAAACAGGTTTAATTTTCCCATTCAATCCTTAACTTAGCCAGAAGCATCATTGAATATTTTACATTATTTAGATGCAAAGTCTTTTTTACGTCAATAAACTGACTTCTTTCCCTTACTGTTTCCCTTGCATAATCAGGAAATAGCATCACTGCTACTCCTTTATGCTCTAAGTTTCCTTTCTTTCTAGAAATGCGTAGTATCTCATCTCTATTCCTGACCGATAATAAATAAACAATTATTGGTCTAGGTCTTGTTCCCGGGGGAGGCAATTTTGTCCTATAAGCCCATTCTACAAAATTTTTATGGTTTGAAATATCGTGCCCCAGTTGTTCTATTAACCATGTTTGTATAAAGGCACACATGTCCTGGTCCTCTGCTCCCTCCGGAGTCCCCAAGCATCTCAAGTTGGTCCTTCTGGACCTATTTTCTAAGTCTAGCAGTTTATTTTTCAATTCCCTGTTATCTTCCTTTAAAGTATTTTGTCTGATATTTTTTTCTGTGCTTCTATCATTCTATATTTATAGTTTTGTAGAGTCGCTTTGATGAACCCTACAGACTCCTTTACATTTCCCACCTGGAGAGAGAGGTCTTGTATTGCCAAACTACAATTTTTTATTTCTTAAAATATATCTTGCAGGCTAGGGACCTGCTCCTCTGCAGTAAGAGTGTTTTTTTCTGCATCTTTTAGGCCTTTACTACCACTCTCTCCAGCCTGGGAGTCTTTCTCATGTACCTCCGGGTTTGCACTATCTTCTGAACAGAAAGACACGCCCTCACGATCTTGAGATATATAATCTTTTTTTTTCTTTGGGGGGCTAGTCTGTCTGCTCATGTTACATAGAATTTGTTGTTTAGATCTTTCTGGTCTTTTAAACATTGGGGAGATAGAGGTATTTAGATCAAATTGCCCCTTTCCCCTTTTCCTCCTCCCTGTCTAGACATTTTAGATAGGGATAAAAACCAAAAAGGAAGCCTAGAGATCAAGGGAGGCAAATAAATGTAACACAATATAACAGATCTATTTCCATCTGAATTTACTCGGAGATATGTTCTTCGTCCCTAGGCGATATACTCAAAAAACAACAATACCCCAGGAGATTAATACTGCAACCTGAAATGGAGGTAATTAGAAGTAATTAATACCATAAAAATAAATTGTTAAATCAATTAGTTCATACACAGTACAAAAGTTAGTCCGTAAACTTATACAAATGGAGATATCAATTCTTTGCACCGTCTCCTCTTTATTCGCTATATATCTGTGGAAGTCCAAACCCGTTTTGGCAGGTTACCATTTGGGTTAGTATGGTTAAACCCGCTTGATTTTGTATCCACAGGTTAGTAGGCGTCAGTAAGGAAAAAAGTTTTCAGTTATAAAGCAAACAGACAATTTTTAGCTGTGGAAGAGCAAAGGGATACTCACATTACAACAGCTGCTGAGTGACGGGGGGTGCTGAGCTCCTTTCATGGCCCATTGTTCAATCCAGGTACCAGATCCTTGCTTCCCATTTTTTGTCATACAAAAAAATACATTCCTATTGTGTGGCCCAGTCTGCGAAACTGGGTGATTCTAAGAGATTAGCCTGGTTTGGGGCCCTGGTGGGAGCTCAGGACTTATTATCTGATCTCTACAGGCGAATGCAGAATATTCTATCTACCCCACTGAGTGATAAAGTATATAGGAGGTGGGAGGAGGAACTAGGGGGTGACACAGTCACTTTCATGCTGAGAGAAGGGATGGAGAGAGTGAGACAGGCGATAGCCAGTGAAACGTGGAGGGAGATGCACTTTAGGATCCTACACAAGGCAACGTATGCCTTTGATCTATCTTATAGGGATGCGCCAGCACATTATTTGAGATGGTGCCCCAAATGCCTACAGCAAAAAGCTAACTTGTTACATGGCCTATGGCATTGTCCTAGCTTGAAGCCATTATGGGAAGAAACCGTCGAATATATTCAGCAGGTGTGGGGAATAAAACCACAATTGTCACCTTTACATTGCATTTTCCACTATATACCACTAGATGACAAAGGTGAAATATCCCATTCGACTCAAGTTAAAGGGATTCACTTATTCCTCCTAGGAGTCACAAAGACTATACTCAGACACTAGATATATCCCGCTGTCCCCACATTTCAAGAGGCAGTGGTGGCGATGAAATATATTATGTATCTAAACAGACTAGAGGTAGAACATAGCAAAGAAAGATCCGCAAAACTATTTTTCAATAAATGGAAAAAGTTTATTGTACATTCACTGACAACAGCAGAAAAAACAGAAGTAGTCATGCCTTTCGTACACACCAGATGGTACCTAGAAGGGAAGGTGAAGGGTACGTTAGGAGGATTGGAGGTAGTCTAATGCCTAAAGGTGGAGGACGGTAATAGCTGGTACTGATCTGTCACACCTATTACATACGAATGAGAAATATATTGCCCGAAAGTATTTATATGATATATTGTCATGACATTGTTTGTTGGAAAACAGTTGGGGGGTGGGTGGGCTTGTTTGTTTGGGGGTAAAAAAAAAACGGAAATGTCTTCAGCTCATAGAACTGAGACTCAACTGCTGGACAGCTGATTGAATATGTACTCTTTTTCGAGCTGATATATATACCAAATGTGATTATCTCTTACCTGTTTCGTTCATGCCTGCGCGCATGAGTAATGCACATGTTGTATTGGCTGTACACTGCTTATCTTTCCGAAATAAAAATTGTTTAAAAAAAAAAAAGACAATTTTTCACATATCACGTGTCCAGAGGTCAACGTTAATGGCAAGAGGAAAGGTTAGTGTGCTTAATACGTTTAGTTTAATAAATTTTCCCGTTATAGGACACCCAACAGTTTTCCGAAGCTCTCATGCCCAGGAGGTCAGTTTTTTGCCCAGTTCTCTGAGGCGCCTGCAGTACAGAGTAACTATGCTGCAATATCCGAGTCTGGAGGCAGGAGAAGGATACATATGGACCTTTCCAGCCCAATTTTTTTTCTTTTGTTCCACCCCCTTCCCCCCCCCCCTTCTGTCTTCCCCTGCCTTCCAAAGGCAGACTAATAGCACCTTCTCACATGCTTGCAAATCTTTGCTTTGCCGCTCTCTTCTCTCCTCTCTAAGTGCACCCCCTCCATCGCAAGCAAAGAGGCAACTCTACCTCCTCCAAATGTGCACTGTCAAAGGCTCCGTCCAGTACATGGGTGTAACACGGGGTTCAGTCTTCCTGGCTGCCTCAGACCCTTCGATATTCACCCACCACTCTCAAGTGCTCTCACCTCGCTTCCGCTGCTGCAGCGTCCCGCTTAACAATTGGAGCTCAGTTCAAAGGACAGCAGCAGCGCGTCTCTCTTCAGCGCTAAAGACCATGGCGGGGGGGGGGGTAGGCGCTTCACACCTCTGAGACGATTATTTACATGCGGCCCCCAGGCTCCTTAGATCGAGCAGCTCCAGGCGTCCCACCACGGTTAGCAGGTCTGCCGAACGTCATCCCGCGGGGCAGGGCAGGCAAGGCGGCGGGCAAGGCAGCAAATAATTCGCCTCACATCAGGCTGGGATCAACGGCCGGGAGGGAGGTGCGTACATCACCTATGTGCGTCTGCACGCATGCTCCTTCTCCACATTGAAGCCCATTAATACCTTAATGGGCACATTAATACCTTAATATTCATTACTTTGACCACATTAGAAAATCACCCTACATAAGAAAAGTCACACGTCCTGTACACTTTTCAGTTCTTGACTGGTTAAAAGTTCTTGCTATGTGACAACCTCCAAACATCAGTATGCATAAGGAAGACTTATGACTCCTTATACTTCATGATAGTTAATTGGCTAAAGGTTTAACACGTATGAGAAAGAATATCTAATACATTTTTATCCATTGATCCATCGTCCTCTGATTCCTTTATCCTTGAAAGTGTTTGTTTGCCATAAACTAAAGCTGACAAGTGTCCAATAACCAAGTATCTAAAAGAACCTATGGAGTACATAAATATGTCACTAAGGCTCCATGATCTCATAACTGGCTAGTCCTAATCAGAAAACATGTTCTAATGATCACCTGGGGACCTATATTTTCTTAGCAAAGTTCATCAGAATTGTTCACTAACCAAGCTATTTTTTCACTTTAACTCTTTGCTAAACTTTAAGGCAGTAATATAAGATAGAAATACAAGATGTCCAACTAAGGCAACATGGCGGACCCACATATAGTATCCTACACAACTACCATTAGGGGGAAGCCTACTAAAGACAGATTTACACTGCTCCTATTGAACTCATTAATAATTTTACCTTAAGTAAGCTTCCAAATTGTTCCAATAGTTGTAGCAGGCACAATTAAATAA
The DNA here is from genome assembly GCA_033119425.1 of Bufotes viridis. Taxonomy (NCBI): domain Eukaryota; kingdom Metazoa; phylum Chordata; class Amphibia; order Anura; family Bufonidae; genus Bufotes; species Bufotes viridis. Next base: position 283,203,480 of record CM065590.1, read on the forward strand.
TAACTAACTAGATTTATATAAAACATTTTGTTATTGCACAGGGCACTGTGGTAATTTACAGAACATTTTCTCAGCAGCCGTGTTTGGGATTTCATTAAATACAGTTTTCACTATAGCCAAAACTGCAATGGGAAAAAACTTCAGCATTAAAACCTCAAGGAAAAAACTTTTTTTCAGTGTGGTACTGCAATGCTGTTTTCAATACAGATAATTCTAAAAACAAAACAGTCACAATTATCACAGCAAAATCACAAAAAGCATTTCCACACTGTTTTTGTGGTGTGTTTAGGTCATGCACCAATTTTTAAATGTATAAAAGAATAACAACTGCACAATAGAGTTCTAAGAAAAATGACCTATCATCTCTCCTGACATGTCTGCTTTAGCAACGACTGGCATTCCCTATGTAATAACAATTATGGAGCATCCATTCTTATTCATTACTAGCAGAAGGGTTTGCACGGGTATATTTCATCTATTAATGTTTGGGTGTGTCGTTGAAATATATCAACAGTATTCCCCATAACAGTGAACTCCACAGCCCCCCACCCATTAACACTGACCCCCCCACAGTGCCCAGCCTTCTTAAAATGGGACCTCCACAGCAGCCCATCCCTTTAACTTTGACCTTTACAGCAGTCCGCCCCTTTAACAGTGAGTTTCACAGCACCCCACTCCCTTGACAGTGACCTCCACAGTGCCCCCCCTTTAACAGTGACATCAACAGCAGTTGCCCTTTCATTAGTGGCCCCTGCCCCCTTAACAGTGACCTCCACAGTGTCTGCCCCATTAACAGTGACCTCCACAGTGCCCGCCCCTTTTAACAGTAACCTCCACAGTGCCCGCCCCTTTAACATTGACCTCCAAAGCAGCTCCCCTTTCAATAGTGGCCCCTGACCTGCAGCAGTAAAGAAAATTGGCTGGGTTGCTATGGAAACCTGGTGTAAAACTGTGTGTATGTGAATCACTGCAGTAAGTGATCTATTTCATGTTTTGTGATGATTTCTATGTACAGAGATGTGGGACTGCGATGGTCTCGAATGTGGCCCCCCATATGCCAATGCATATGTGATAGCTTTTGAAGAGGATTATTTCTACTGCATATAGAGGGGCCCTGAGCCCACAGTTACCTTATTTTTTGAACAGATAAATAATGTATATACCGAACTGGGCTTCACAATACATTTGAGTACCAAAGAAATCATTTATTTCAACACTCTAGTCAAATTTGATGGACAAACAGGGTTTTTGATAGATCTCTAACACCAACTGATAATAATAGCTTGCTGCAGTACAAAAAGCTACCTCATGCGATGAAGAAATCCCTACCACGATCACAATTCTCGAGGGTGAAATGCATAGTTTCGGATTCAACATTATGTACACAAAGACTAACAGATGGCACATAAATTCATACAAAGGGGCTATCCAAGATCACTGATGGATGCAAGTCTGACAAAAACTAACAAACGTCTGATATAACCTATAAGAAGACACCAACAAGACACCAACAAACTAGTTACAGCAGACATAGGTAGTCTGGACAAGATTCCACGGCAACAATTTCCAAGTACATACGCTTCCCCGTTAAATAATTTTTCACATGCGATTCCTCTTTGTAGTTTTTTTACTGAAATGCCCATGTGGTCTTGTGTATGTTGGTGAGACCACTCAATACATATGAAAGCGTATCTGAAAAAACACAAGTCCACTATCAGAAAAGGCTACAATTTATTACCAATACCCAAACATTTCTCCAAAATGAAACACGCGGTATCCCAGTTGCGTTTTCAAGTTATTGAACATGTTACCCACCCACAACGTGGAGGCAATATAATTCGACCATTGAAGCAACGTGATTCATGAAATTTTTTGGATTCATAAACTTGGTACACTGACACCAAAGGCAATGTATGACATACAATCACTGATTATATTTTTCCTCTACAAGCTTGCTGAATTCCCATGCCACTAGAGTAAGGGTGAGAGTTCCTCCCTTCTTCCTCTCCTAACACATCCCTCCCCTTTCCCTCACCCCTTCCTTCCTTTCTTTCCCTCTCCCCTTTCCAGTGTGATCCATTAAAACTATCGGGGTACCCCCTTCACTCTATTGCGTTATGGTGTACAGATCATATCTATCATCTGATAGGATATTGGAGTAAGGTGTTGGCTCAAAATACACCTGAAATTCTGGTGGGTGGTTGATCCACCAGTATTTTAGGTTGAATCTATAGGTCTCTATATTACCCAATAAGTCTCAGGTCTAGTGGTCTCTGTGTGGTCTGGCTGCAGGCTACCTATTGGATTCTTCCAAAGTGGCAGAGGAGTAGTCAATTTTGTAAATACTCGCTTTAATGAGCAGTCATACAGGTGTGGAGAGTGACCTCTTGCACTCCTGAGATCTCCTCTTACTCCTTTCTTACACCCCTAAGCAGAGGAAGCAGAGAGCAGGAGCAGGTAGGTTTAGATCACACATACACACTACTATCAGAACCTAGGTGTGGAGAGAGACCCCTTCCACTTCTGGGGTCTCCCCTTGTATTTTTATTGTATCCCTAAGAGGGGAAAGAGAAGTGGGAGAAGGCTACACTAAAGTTACCCCCACACACACGTCTATCATGGGGGTAGATTCTGTTGGTCTGTTAGTTAGCAAGCACTCTCCCATGCCAAAGGTATAATAGTGTTTGCCTGCCTAAAAAAATTTGCCCGTGAGCAAACCCTCCCTGCATTTTTCACCAGCGCACTGGCTTCCTCAGGGGATCATTTTAGACGCCAGCCTTAATGAGGCCCTGTGCTGGCAGTGGAGGCAGCTGTCTTAAATTTAGACCATTTTCTATGCCTAAAACAGGTGTAGAAAATGGTAAATGAGATGGGCCTTTCGACCCGTCCGCTTCCACACCCACTTTTGCGCCACAGTCTGCGCCAGAAATACGCCGTGTATTTCTGTTTAATAAATGACCCCCATAGGGGTATTTTTATGAGTAAACATAGAAAATCAGTTCCACATAAACATATTGTGAAGGGTAAAGTGATGGCTAACAGTATGTATGTTGTTTATCTTTCTGGCAATCATTTCTCGGATCTTACTCACCTATTAACTACTGTATCAGTTATCTCTAGCTATCTTTATACACAGCAAAATGAGTAACGATGATAATTAAAGGGGTTCTTTGAGCTACAAATATTGATGACCTCTTCTCCGAACAGGTCATTAATATCATCCATATCAGATCGGTGAGGGCCCAACACCCAGTACCCCCGCAATCAGCTGTTTTGGGCTGACACGGTGCTGGTGACTATATAGAGTACAGAACTAGAAACAGCTCCATACACTGTGTAATGACGATGCAAGGGTTCTGCAGCTCGGCTCCCATTCAAGTTTAAAGGGGTTGTTCAGCCTTTACCAACTGATGGCCTAACCTCAGGATGATCGGTTTGGATTCAACACCTCGTACCCCCACTATCAGTTGTGAAAGTATAGCTCAAGCTTTAGAAGTCTGTGCTGGAACTACACAGCTCCATGAACCTAAGGATAGGCCATCAATTAGTAAAGGTTTTGCAAATTCTTTAAATATTTGTTTCTATAGTGGTGAAAATTCTTTGGAGGGGATATTGTGGCCTTTTTTTCTGCCACCTCAGAGCGCTCCCTACATTATGACAAGTTGACTGTAAAGACTGGAACTACAGATTATACTCTCCATCGGCTTATTCAGCCAACAGCTATTCCTCCTGAACCCCATACTCATCCCTGCTTTTCTGAAAATGTATTTTGGGAAGAGGGAAGTAAGGGCTGTATTATACCAACAGATTATCTGACCAATTTCTATTCAATTAGACCAGGCATCAGCAACCTTCGGCTCCCAGATGTCGTGAAACTACAATTCCCAGCATGCTCCATTCATTTCTATGTAAGTTCTTAGAAGAACAGAGCAACTATGCATGCTGGGAGTTGTAGTTTCAAAACAGCTGGGAGCCAAAGGTTGCCTACCCCTGAATTAGACCAATGGTACGTGTAACAAAAGATCTGTGTGTGTAAACTGTGTGTGTATTCTTCTACTTGGCAAGTAGCCCAATATTCAGACTGTCTTTATTTTCTCAGATTTGTAAAAATGACGGCCACTTCAGTAACATAAAATCCAGGGAAATGCTTTATCCAATGTTATAGTGGAAAATGAATAGTCTTAACCTCTTCTATGGCAGGGCATCTCTGTTTGCATCTCCTCATGAGCAGGGGTAATCTGACAGGTTACTTTGTTCCCATTTTTATTTCTTTCCTTGTGAGATAAAAGGCAGGAAAAATGCCTGGCACCCTTACACCTACCCAGCCAGCACAGAATAAACATGCCTAGCTGAACAAGCCATGTATTTATAAGGAATTTCCTTGTAATTGTTAACCAGCAATTATCTAGTGTCTACCGCCGGCTTTTGAACATTGAGAGATCAATACTGACTGTTCAGTCTACCCAGTGTTTACTAACATTGGTGCATAGAGGTACATGGAGACTTAGCAGGTCTGTTCTACATAGGTACCTTACATAGTTGCAGCATTCGGTTAAGCCTCCATGCAATTCAGAGGTTGTATAAAGTTGTAATATGCTTATGTGCTATATGTTCTGTGAGTACAGTATAATAGACCTGCAGACAGATAGGAACTCACACCATCATAAGTCAATATGACACAGTGAGTTTGGCTCAGATGAGCCACTATCTGACCTGAAATTGAGGCCCATGTATGGTCCGTGTTTTCAGGGCTGCTACCAGCCGTGTACATAAGCCCATGAACATGATTTTATTCCAAACTTCATAGTGCCTGTCGAGCTACATTCTATCACTGAGGCAGGGTTAGAGACCATTCGCCATATGAACATTAAAGGCTATGGACACCTTTGGGGGCATTTTTTATTATTGCATTTTACTCATTTTGGTTTAAAAATTATTTTTTCATCTGATCTCTATTAAATGTTTTCATAGTTTAGCTATAATGAGTGTTTATGAGCCAAATACATATTTGGCACTCTCTTCATTAGTTGTTTGTTCAGTTAATTGCAATCCATAAAAGTTTCTTTTACTTTCGTGGCCCATGTCTGTCTGTGCTCCACTACTTCTTTTAGGAACATTACTCATTGAACAACCACTAAACCCATTTTTGCCTTTACTACTACTGCCCTCCCCTCTTATCTTATTGCTAATCAGCTTCTGCTATCACTCTGTGCTGCTGACCTCTTTTCTTTGTCTGAGCAATTAGGTTCCTAGTTTGCCAAATTCCATGTAAAGGTGTGTCCTCTGCTGCCAGCCCCGACTTCGGACCTGTATCATGGATTTGCATGAACTCTGCCTGCCCTGTCCTCTGCCTGTTACTAACGTGTCTTTCTTGTTCCTTCAGCGCCTTGCATCGGTGTCAAGACGCTGTGGGTCAGCTGTCAACCATGGGACTACTCCAGGAGGCAGTGGTTTGGTGGCTCCTTTCAGCGAAGTCCAGACCCATGTATAAGGGTATACCCTTAGGTGTAACACCCTTAGATTTAGACTAAATTAAAACCGGTTGGTCCTAAACCCACTGCCATAACAGTTACAAACATATGTAAGTGATCAAAGGAACCATAAGTGATTTAATGAGCCATTCACAGATTCAGTGCACTAGCCATGTGCATTCACACCTGCACAGCTTAATCTTTTAAGACAAGCATATGCTACTGGCAGGATCAACCAGATCATTTTGAGGTGTCAAGGGTTCAGAGATAACAGCCACATATCAAACTGCCAGAGCAGTTCTCTGACAGTTCTCTGACAGATTCAGTGTAAAACAGAAAGGCTACTAGTCTGCAAATGCACTTAAAGTGAGAGCTGCAGAAGAAAAACTTTTGAAGTTTTTTAAATAAAAAAATAAAATATTTATTTTAGACCAAAGTGAGTGGAATGCGATAATAAAAAATTGCCCCCAAAGGTGTCAATAGCCTTTAATCAAATCAGAGAATAATGATTTAAAGATGAATGATGGTTTGGGTCTAGGGGCCACACAATGTACCTTCATCTGGATTTAATTCTCACACTCGGGACACCTCCATTGCCCATGATTTGCTTGTCTGTGTGACATTTCTGGAGCTAAGATGGTAGAGTAGAAAACCTGCGGAGCACACAACTTCACTATTGTCTATCCAGGGGTGTTCAAAGTCTTTTCCTTTATGCGTTCTCCCCACATTCACCATCATCTTCTGATTTCCCACATAGGTGCACCCATGGAGTAAACATAATCCACAATCTTCATTTAGGTATATCAACAATATACCTGTGAAGCAAGGCCATGAGCTATCCCTGCAATCCAACCTCCAAGGGCCTTGAACCAGTTGGCAGGGTTTAGCCACTTGAGCCAATGGTTCTAATCAACTTTGGAGTTAACCTTCCTAAACTCCTTTTTTACCTTTATGGCCAGATCCTGGTCACATAGTGACTTAGGAAAAAAATAACAGTAGCCTTATTGCATTATATGTCAGATGGTGAAGTTCTGAGTGCATATTGACTCCTCCAGAGTAATTGTTATCTGTGACCCACACTCTGTGTTTACATCTTATAGGGGCTGTCTGTAGCATCAGGTTTCTGCCTCTCCTTCCTCTCCCAGCTCAAACATCATAGATCCAAGCCTGATTGAAGCCCTATGAGAAAACTCCGCCCTAAGACACAGCATCATTGCTGACACCACGTCTTCAGGGCAGGGTCCAGGAAAATGAGCAGAACAACCGCTTTAGACAAGGTCATTGATGTTATGTCTACAGGGCAGAGGCTTAAGAACCTTGCAATGCCTTAGATGTAGACATGATGTAATCAGGATAGGGAAACAATCAAGCTGAAAATGTCACGTGACCCCGATCGAGTGCAGGAAAACAGGGCATTACAGATAAACAATCACTGTTAGGGATAACCTGTGTTGTTTGCTGTCAATTGATGCTTAAAATTAGAAAACCAGAATACCCCTTTTAATAAAATGGACCTGTTTTGGGTGTTTCTCACACAGTAGAGTGCTACAAGCAGGCACCCTGTCCAGGTTCTACCTATTACTTTTTGAATATTTAGCTTAAAAGTCCCATTTAGTCTTTCAACTTTTCCACTGCTCTGAGTGTCATAGAGTTAAAAGATTAGCTGATTCCCAGGTGTAAAAAGATTGTCTGATTCTGAAAGCAAGTATGAAACCGGTATGACGGATTTGGAGTTTGACAGACAGGAATGAAGCTGTATTTGTCCAGCCGAAAGCTGGCATTTATGCCGTAAAACCACCAGATCCTCGTCTGATCCCAATATAGTCAGTAGGCAGTTGGCAGTATCAGTCTATGATGCATATAGTAAACTTCAGTAGTCTGTTTTTCTGCTGGAACAAACTGCTGGAGCTTGTGCCACAGATGTGAATCTACCCTGAGGTACCATGATAGCAAGTTCATGGTTAAGGGCAAGGTCAGTGTCATTGTTCTTGAGAACAGTAATAGCCACTGTTTCTCTAACGGTGTATATCAGAGTTCTCTGTTTATCACCATATGTTTGCTTAAGAAGACTGTGCATGTGCTAGGACTTATGACAGAAGGATGTAAAGGGATTATCGTACTGGGGAAGGCCTAGGGCAGATAAGGTCACGATTGCCTCCTTCAAAGCATGAAAGTATTTAAGAGTCAAAGAGCTGTAAAAAAATGGAGGCAGCAAATACACATTCCTTACTGTATCTAACCAAGCCAAGGAAGATTCTGAGTTGCGCAAAGGCGTTTTCTGAGATGTTAATACTGATGACCTATCCTCTGGATTGGCTGTTCGGGAAGGCAGTGGTGCGGTGTACGCGGTAGCACTGTGGCCCTATTTCTGCTTTCCCTAGGCCGAGTGATGACACATTAATCAGTCACATGGCCTAGGTGCAGCTCAGGCCCATTGAAGTGAATAGGGCTGAGCTGCAATACCAAGCACAGCCGCTTTACAATGTATAGTCCTGTGCTTGGTAAGCACTGAGAAGGCCTTGGCGCTCACAGAAGCGTTTGTTCTCAAACAGCTCATCAGCAGGGGTCCCGGGTGTCAGACTCCCACCGATCAGATACTGAAAACCTATCCTGAGAATAGTCATCAGTTGTAAAATCTCAGAAAACCTTTTTAAGTGTCTGCGAGTTTTAGACTAAATGTGGCCCTGGACGAAATTAAATGCGGGGCCCCAAATTCTGAAGTACTGTATCAACAGTCACATTTATTCACTTGACGCAAGGGGAGAAGTTGCAAGCAGCGTCAAAATAGATGATGACTTCCAGGGACCTGAGCAGAGGTCGGAGAGCACTGGAGCCGAGAGCCAGTGTCAGAAAGCAGGTGAGGCCCAGTTCACACTTCAGTTATTTGGTCAGTTATTTCCATTAGTTATTGTGAGCCCAAACCAGTAGTGAAGCCTTCACAGACATAAGGTATAATGGGAAGATCTGCACCGGTTCTGTATTTTTGACATACATCTGGTTTTGGCTCAAAATAATGGATGGAAATGACTGGGTCACATGATGAAAGCAGGTGATTGGACCATGTGACCCAGTGACGTCACTGAAGGTCCTTCATCCCCCTCCTGCTGAAGACAGAACAGAACACCGGCAGCTACGCGATCAAATGGAGGAGGTGAGTTTTTTTAAATTATTTTTAACCCTCTATTGCCCTTTTTACTTTGCATTCTCTAGTGAGAATGCTATTATTTTCCTTTATAACTATGTTATAAAGGAAAAGAATAAAGATCGTCTCCTAGCAACCATGCGGGAAAATCGCACCGCATACGCACTTGCTTGTGGATGCTTGCGATTTTCCCGAAGCCCCATTCACTTCTATGGGGCCTGCGTTGTGTGAAAAATGCAGAATATAGAACATGCTGCGATTTTCACACAACGCAAAAGTGATGCGGGAAAATCACCGCTAATGTACACAGCCCCATAGAAATGAATGGGTCCAGATTCAGTGCGGGTGCAATGCGTTCACCTCACGCATTGCACCCGCGCAGAAATCACGCCCGGATAGGCCGGAACCAGGTAGCTTCGCCAGAAATAAATGCAATAGCTGAGAGGGGGCACATGTGAGCATTACTACTGTGAAGGAACAAATATCCGGGCATTTTTTCGATGAAGAGGGCACATATCTGGTCATTATTACAGCGTGGGGGCACGTGTGACCATTACCACTGGAAGAGGGCACATATCTGGCATAACTACTGTGAAGAGGGCACATATCTGGCATAACTACTGTGAGGGGGCACGTGTGAGCATTACCCCTGTGAAGAGGGCACATATAAGGGCATAACTACTGTGAGGGGGCACATATCTGGGCATAACTACTGTGAGGGGGCACATATCTAGGCATAACTACTGTGAGTAGGGCACATATCAGGGCATAACTACTGTGAAGAGGGCACATATCTGGCATAACTACTGTGAGGGGGCACGAGTGAGCATTACTACTGTGAAGAGGGAACATATCTGGCAGAACTACTGTGAAGAGGGCACATATCTGGGCATAACTACTGTGAGGGGGCACATATCTGGGCATAACTACTGTGAAGAGGACACATATCAGGGCATGACTACTGTGAAGAGGGTACATATCAGGGCATAACTACTATGAGGGGGCACGTGTGAACATTACAGCTGTGAAGAAGGCATATATCTGGCATAACTACTGTGAAGAGGGCATATATCAGGGCTTCTCCTACTGCAGGGCGCTCTATCGCTCCAGCGCCCGCCCAATCTTACCAATAGCAAAGATCCCTGTCTGGAGCTTTGCTATTGGTTATTGCAGGCACAGGCAGCGTCTATTTGCTGCCTGTGCTGTTCGCAGCCCGCTCTGCGCTGATAAAGTCCCGTTACTGCGCGGGCTGCATGATACGGCTTTGCAGGCCGCATTTGGCCCGCGGGCCGTAGGTTGGGCATCACTGCTCTAGACGATGTCCTCTCGTCACAGTGACAGTCCTGGGGATAAATAGATGATGGGAGAGATCTCTGTACTGACCCCTGATATATTTATACATAGTTATTAGTTGTCTTTTTTCTAAAGTTAAAAACCCTAATTTTGATAATCTTTCAGGGTACTGTAGTCCACTCATTCCAGTTATTACTTTAGTTGCCCTCCTCTGAACCCTCTCCAGCTCTGCTATGTCTGCCTTGTTCACAGGAGCCCAGAACTGTACACAGTACTCCATGTGTGGTCTGACTAGTGATTTGTAAAGTGGTAGGACTATGTTCTCATCACGGGCGTCTATGCCCCTTTTGATGCACCCGATAATCTTATTGGCCTTGACAGCAGCTGCCTGACACCAATTGTTACCAATCAAACTTTATCAAAAACATACAGTACTGTGTGGATATATTAGTAATGTGTATAGAACAGAAGATTTTACGTTCTACTTTTGCTGTTGTTGTGTGCAAACTCGAAATACTAGTATTATCCAGATTAAACTCAGGTTAAGGCTACTTTGCAAGTCCAAAATAAAAGAAAATAATGTACTATAAAATTAGATGCAAGAGTGTCTCACTCTTGATAAAAACTGAGACACTTGGTCAATACATTTTGATCAAAATACATCTAAGCCCACCTACCGGCGACAAGGTGGTCTCAGTTAAGGCGGGTTCCTATGTTAACCTATTCATGCTGTGGTGCATTTTTCAGGAGCACAGTCCCCACACATATGGTGTGCTGCCCCTTGTTACCTCCATGTGCATCAGCAACCGGTGGGAGGAGAGACACACACACCTATATGTACCACCTTAATCAAGGTCACCTATTAGATAGGTGGGGCAAAAGTGCACTTGAATATCACTCCCATTATAGGAGCGTATTCACACATGAAGGTGCCACTCCTTCAAGACAAATCAAACAAATCACAGAAAAAACTATATATAAACCATCCTGCACGATATGGTATTAAATGTGCGGATGTATATGGCTGCATTTACAAAATAACAGAAAATAATGCACTATGAAATAGATGCAAGCATAACATATGGACTAGGCCCTCACTCTTGATAAAAACGGAAACACTTGGTCAATACATTTTGATCAAAATGCATCTAAGGCCACCTACCAGCGACAAGGTGGTCTCAGTTCAGGCGGGTGAGGGCCTAGTCCATGTGTTATGCTTGCATCTAATTTTATAGTGCATTATTTTCTGTTATTTTGTAAATGTAGCCATACACATCCGCACATTTAATCCCATATCGTGCAGGATGGTTTATATATAGTTTTTTCTGTGATCTACTATGCATGTCCAACATTATCTTGGCTAGACATTGCATTTGTTTCTACTGTGATATGGTTACACTAATATGAATTTAAATCAAACTACAAATATACTTTGCTCTACTAAAATTATATTTACCTCTTGAGTTTTAGATTTCCTTTCACACTACCCTTAGGATAAGTCATCAATATATGATCGTAGGGGCCCCGACACCCCAACAGTTAGCTATTTGAACAGGTCGCAACTGTCAGGAAATTACCTAACTTTGTTGAGGGTTGCTTTGTTGAACGTTTTTTTGACAGTGATTTTGTCCTCGCTATTGGATGTTCAGTGTGCCCAGAACAGTGCTGCAGCATATGTGTTGGACCTTCCTGTGTATTGACGTTGGCTAGACTCTGTATTAACTGATTGGGCTTTAACTGTTTCTCCGGGCTTTCAGTCCTCAACTTGTGCCTGGTTTAACCCATTGTCTCATTTTGACTCTCCTGCCTCAGATTCTGGCTTGTTTCACTCTCTTGCTACTTCTTGGCATCTCATAGGTTTGCTATCTGTTACCTTGCACCTGTTTTCTGCAGCCTTAGTCCACAGATGTAACCTGAACGGGACGGAGCAGTTTTAGTTTCCCTGTACCGTGTAAACACTGAAGAGAACGCAGCACTTGCTCAAACACTGTGAACCCTTCAAACAGGTCGGTAGCCAAACCCCTGCCAATCTGTCCTGAGTAGAGATGAGCGAACTTTAAAAAAAAGTTCGGCGTTCGGGTTGTGGTACTCGCCGCATCCCATTATGGATTCCACTACCGCGGACTATCGCGGCATATGGAATCCATAAGGGGCGGCTACCACCAACCCGAACTGTTGAACAGCCGAAGGACCTGGGGTGACGTCACCGTCATGTGATCAGTGCAGGGGCGTGGCTCAGCACTGGATTTGATCCCGTGCTGAGCCACGCCCCCTTGCACTGATCACATGATGGTGACGTCACCCCAGGTCCTTCGGCTGTTCAACAGCCGAACGCCGAACATTTTTTTAAAGTTCGCTCATATCTAGTCCTGAGGATAGGTCATCAATATCAGAAACCTGGACAACCGCTTTTAAGAAGCAATCTGATTGGTTGCAATCTGCAAAATCTCCACTTTCACTTTGCATGTTTTCTCGAACGGTCTATCCTATTTATCTGAATGCCTGCAGAATCCACGCATAAACTGCAGAAACTCAAAAAGAAAAGTATGCAACAAATCTGCCACTTGTTAATATACCCAATTGCTCATTCAACAAACAGCTATACCTCCCAGCTCCCCCACATCCACAGGCATGCTTGGCTTCTTTGAAAATGCATGTGTTCTGAATGTGTAGAGGGGAAAATGACACTGCCATACAATTTATGGCTGCCCGCTTGTCTCTCTGGTGAGCAAATTAATCAGCCATGTTCAAATCAAACAGTACGATCTTTTATCTACTGTTGGTTGAAAGTTGGGACATCCCTTCCATACCCATTAGATGGTTGACTGATGCCATCAAAATCAGTGGGTTTGGCTGATATTCTTGTATGTGACCACTGACCAGACTATGGCTTATTATTCAAATGCACAAACGAAAGGGTCAGTAATGAGCTACCTGCAAAAGAAAAATGTTTACTTGAGCTTAATTGAATTACGTCTACTTCTCTTTTCCACATCCAGTAACAGCTTTGTAAAGGAGAAATGTTCTTAGGGACTAAATCGCATTGTGAGTAGCTTAGCTAGCTGTTATGGAGATTATGCAATTTATTTCCTGCATCCAGCACAAATGAAAGAAGACAATCGCATAGTCCTGTTCTGTACTACCCATTGTTCCTTTCAATGCAATATATGACATGGTAGGTGACAAATCCCTACTTAATTAAATGGCAGTAGAGCCAAGTAATTAAAACCTGTTAATATGTCTTAATTAGCTTGGATACCTAAAAGTGTTATCAGATCAAGACACCAGCCAGGTTTCTTTTCTGATAGCAGTAAGAATGATCTGAATATGATTAGACTCTTTGTCTAATTACAACTAAGTGGTTCCCATGTCCCTTGATCAGAATCTTCCATAGGAGACAAGCTATCAGTTCAGTCTCTGTTTTCCAGTATCTAATCTGGGTGCTCAAGCGAATTCCAACTATGTATACATGGTTATCTCTAGAAAGTTTATGAACCTAGGGTTGCGCAGTTCAGTCTTGGAGCAGAAGTGCACTAGCCTCAGCAATTGCACCAGAGCTGCCATGTCTGAAGCATGGGTGCATGAAACCTGTGCAATGGCAGAGCTTTGATGCCCATGCTAATAATCAAAGCCACTGTGTGAGTTACTGTATGGTGCAGGGGCACCTTACACTCCCCATGTAGCAGTTCTTTTATAGGACAATACTCCTCTTTCCCCTTTCCTCAGTGGTGCAGTAAAGCCCATAGACTTCTAAGGGTGCTGTATTTGGCATCTGTGTGACATAAATCTGTTATTTTATTCCCATCATTTGAAAGATTTTTTTAAGTATTGTGTTAATACTTTTATTATTTTATTATTATTATTATTATAAAATTAAGTATTATTAATGACATTGTAGATTTTTCTTTGTAGAAAATGTTCAATATTTGCAGTTAGTAAGATTTTTTAAGTTATCTGTCCAGAATAAAATAATAAAAGTAATGTTATAGAGGGATTTCTGGAAGCCAGAAGCTTGCAGGGAAATTGACTTGAGTATAAAAACATGGCTGTCTTCCAGAAGCATCCATTGGCTATGTCTAGTATAGCTGCTTACCCTATTCACCTAAAAAGCTCTGAGTTGCAATACCAGTCACAGCCCATGGACAGTAGTGTTTTTTTTAAGAAAGAAAGTCTATCACCTAGTTCATGCTGACTTCTCTAACATGGGTCTACTGATGTAAATTACAAAACTATTTTGTTCAAAAGTGTTATAATTTGGGTAAACCTACATATTAATATTTATGGTTTGCACATTTTTGCTCTGAACGCTCTGATCTTCAAGTTGATGTATTCATGAGCAACAGACATCCACACCTACCTAGACTAGCCAACACATTGCTCCTTGTTTCTGTGACTTAGGTCACCTTGGCATGGTCAGTATTTGATCAGTATTTTTATGGAACCTACTTCCAAAAAGTATAATGGAAAGATTTGTACCACTACTGGTTTTGACTTGGGACACTACGATACACGTATTCAGGTTTGTCTGATGACCATCTAAAGTGTGTGACCAAATTAACACTTAGACCTCCAGCTGTTCCAGTGTACCAAAATTATACTATGCTAAGGTTATATGGCAATCTAAGTTTAATTCAGTAAAACCACAGGTTTTCCAGGTCTTGCTGTTATTATTCCATAGAAAAATGTTATGGCCTATTAGGGCATATAGAAGGGTCTTAAAGTTCCCTTTACATGGAAAGACACAACATTTATACAAATTCTCGTTTCCAACAATTGCCCTGTGTAATGGTGCCGACAATCACCCGATGAACGGGCAAACACCCATTCATCAGGTGAAGGCACCATTGATGCGGACACCCAAATCATACTTTTTGGATGGCATGAGCGATCCATGTATAGGAATGAAACAATAGCTAATCTCAGGGAGACCAGCCACAAAAACACTGCGGAGCTCCGCGGTGTTTTTGTGGCTGGTCTCCCTGAGATCAGCTATTGTTTTGTTTGAGTAGTCTCCAAGGCTTTGCTCCCGGTTAGCCAGAATCCTACTCCACACTGATGAGGGGCAACAGCTGTCTGTGGATGGATAACTGGCTTAGGTTTTCCCTGTCACATCCTTACAGCTTGTAAAAAAGCGGAATCTTGACATAGGGGCCACTTAATATGGTGGGTTTGGTGATCTCTGTAAGGCCACATGCACACGACCGTTGCCTGCCTCCGCGTCTGTTCCTTCTTGAAATTTTGCGTCCGTCAAAAGAAACGGATGACGGACCGTTTTTTTTTTGACGGATCCGATTTTTATGGCAGATCCATTGTAAAAATGCCTATCCTTGTCCGCAAACGTTAAAAAAATAGGACATGCACTATTTTTTTGACGGAATGAAAACACGGATCACGGATGCGGAACAAAAACGGTTGACCATCTGCATTTTTTGACGGACCCATTGAAATGAATGGGGAAGCATCCTATCCGTGAAAAAAAATGGAACGGACACGGAAACAAACAACGGTCGTGTGCATGTAGCCTAATGGAGACACCCCTTTGCTCAGTTTTCCTTCCTTTGAGGGATATCTGGCTTTCAATGTGTTGTAGACCCATAACTGGGGCTCCACATTAATTTTGCATATTCCTGTTTCCCAGGGAGCTTTGCACTTTGGATTGCTGTGTTGAGACTCTTAAATGAGGCTCCACTGTGTTTTTGTGGCTGGTCTCCCTGAGATCAGCTATTGTTGTGTTTGAGTAGTCTCCAAGACTTTGCTCCCGGTTAGCCAGAATCCTACTCCACACTGATGAGAGGCAACACCCCGAAACAGCTGTCTGTGGATGGATAACTGGCTTAGGTTTTTCCCTGTCACATCCTTACAGCTTGTAAAAAAGCGGGATCTTGACATAGGGGCCACTTAATATGGTGGGTTTGGTGATCTCTGTAATGGAGACACCCCTTTGCTCAGTTTTCCTTCCTTTGAGGGATATCTGGCTTTATTGTGTTGTAGACCCAATACTGGGGCTCCACATTTATTTTGCATGTATAGGAATGAGTGATCGCAGTTGCAATAATTCACACGTCAGTGTTTTGCTCAGTGATTTCCACCAGGATTGGAGCTTCCACAGACACAGTGGCCCCCTCTGTATTATTAGTATGTATAATTGTCCCTCTGTATTATTAGTATATTATTATTAGTATTAGTATATATAATGGCCCCCTGTGTATTATTAGTATATATGATGGCCCCCTGTGTATTATTAGTATATTTAATGGTCCCTCTGTATTAATAGTATATATAATGGCCCCTCTGTATTTTTTATAATATATCATGGCCCCCTGTGTATAATGATAGAGATGCTTCCTGGATGACGCCATCCAGGAAGCATCTCACCACTACAACTAAGGCTCCTCCATCATCCCTACTGTCTTACTTTAAGACAGCCTACAAACTACTACCCTGGGACATCCTGACACCAATGATAGCCCTGATCAAGGACTAGTGTTTACCGAAACGTTGGCTAGGGGATAATAGAACACTTGATCTGGATGGATTAAAAATAACAAAATAAGAATAAAATAACTGATTTACGCAAAAGAACCCAGAGTGCTGTGGTTGTCTTTTAACCTAATCATGTCCATCCACATATTTGTTTCACGGTAGGGTTGGGGGGTGGTTTTGAGAATATGGCCGACCCTGACGCATCCTTGCCCCAGACTTCAGGTCACACTGTGCGTGTTCTGAATTCTGGGGTCTCACACCCATCTACTACATTAGCTGTACTCAGAAAGTTATCACTGTGTTATCTGCAGGGTTACATAGGACTGCAGGTGACATCTACTATATTATCTGTACTCAGAGAGTTATCACTGTGTTATCTGTAGTGTTACATAGGACTGCAGGTGACATCTACTGTATTATCTGTACTCAGAGTTATCACTGTGTTATCTGTAGTGTTACATAGGACTGCAGGTGACATCTACTACATTATCTGTACTCAGAGAGTTATCACTGTGTTATCTGTAGTGTTACATAGGACCGCAGGTGACATCTACTACATTATTTGTAAAAAGGGATGTGTCCACAGTTTGGGGGGGGTGGGGAGGCACAATACATGGCTTGCCCCAGGTGCTGGCAACCCACTCTACGTCACTGCACAAACAAAAGGTATAAGGTAAAGATCTGCGCCTGTTCTGTGTTTTTAGAGCCGCACCTGGTTTTGGCTCACAATCCCTGATGAAAATCACTGGCCAAAACACTGAAGTGTAAATGAGGCATTAGAGAGGAAATCATCCCCCATGTAAAAGCAGCCCTTATCTCCACTTATGATCATGCAATTATCGGGAACAAATGGTTCTTTCTCATAATCGCTTGCTCAATTGCTTGCTCAATTGTCATGTGTAAATGTGCAAATAGTGTGACTTCTTTAAAATACATACTTTTCAAAATCAAAAGTACATCTATTATGCAAAAGTATATTTTTATTTTAGGTTTTTGTTCCGCCCTTTTCCCATTTACTGGCAGAGCTGTGCTAAAGCAGCACAGGAAGCATGGCATTTATTGCATTAATTTATGTACAGTTCATTTAAAAAGTTAACAAGGTCCATATTGCGAAATATGTACCACATTCAGTGGAGACAATAAAGTTCCCAACATTTTACTGATGTTAATAAGGTTATGCAACCATTATAAACCAAGCCCTGCCCTAAACCAATATTCAAAAGAGCTTGCAAGGAATAACAATATGTATGCAAAATGACTCTTGGATTTGCTCTCAGCCGTGTGCCAAGTAGATTAGAGTTTCTCAATACACAGCTTGCAACATCGCAGCCTAGTTTAACCAAGGTGCTATAGTTGGATATTAAATCTGATATTACAGTTTGTCAGAGTATAGTATTGCATGGCATATAGTCATAGTATATGCCACTTAAACGTGTGTGATTTCCATTATTAAAAATAATAATTTTCTTTAAACTGACGTATGTTCTTTGTGACATTCGACATTTTCGGAGCTCATATGCAAAGAAAACTTCAATCAAGTAAGGGTAATCATATCTTGTAATCTTCCCTCGTTTGATACATAATTTAGGTTGCTTTCACATAGTTTTTTTAGTAGTTTTTGTATTGGCTTTTTTTTTTTGCAGTATTTTTGCTAAGCCCACATGTTAGCTGAAGGTCTATAGGGAATTTCAAACACAAGACAAACAAGTATTTTTTTTTTGTTTCTGTTTTTATGTGGCGTTCTTTGTCTTTCTTGATTATTTAAAAAAATGCAGCATGATGTGGCCATTGGCATTCTTTCAGGTGCTTTGAAAACACCTCTATATAGGAGAAAATAGGCATGAACAAAATGTGTTACGACACACTGTATGCAAATAAAAAAAAAAAAAAACACCAGAAAAAAAACACCAAAAATCACAGGTGCAATAAAAAAAAAAAGTTTGCAATTATTCTTGCAGATGTTTAGTGTTTTAATGTAAAGAAAGGTGTATGTGGAAGTAAGCCCTTCGGTTATATTCACAAGTAGATACATCTAAATAGGGTAATTTCTGCAATTGTATATTAGTCCCTTACATCTGAATAGGGTAATTTCTGCAGTCTATGCATAGAGTTTTGCAGACCCTATTCAGATAAAGGGTACAATTGCAGAAAGTTTTGCAACAAATCTGCTGCATGTGAATATATACCCAAAAGAAGAAATACAGTGGTGATTCAAAATTTGTGAACCTTTCTGAATTTTTTTTATATTTATGCATAAATTCGACTTGACACTACACAACATCGGAGTTTCACACAATTCCTAAAAGCAGATAAAGATAACCAAACAAATGAATCAAAAATATTAGACTTGGTCATTTATTTATTGAGGAAAATTATCTAATGCCATATCTTTGTGAGTGGGAAAAGTATGTTAACCTTTGCTTTCAGTTTCTGGTGTGACTCCCTTGCGCAGCAGTAACTGCAACTAAACATTTCTGGTACTTTTTTAATAGTCCTGCACATCTGCTTTTAGGAATTTTAGCCCATTCCTCTGTACAAAACAGCTTCAATTCTGTTATGTTGGTGAGTTTCCTCCCATGAATTGCAGGATTTAGGCCCTTCCACAACATTTCTATTGGATTAGGGTCAGGACTTGGCCATTGCAAACTTTAACCCAAAATTAAGCCCTTAGATGCCACAGTCAATGTTGACAGTCACATCTAAAGGGTTTACAGAGGGAGCTCCCTTTCTCACCTTATTGGCACTCTGCAATGTGATCATGGGGTACCAATGGCTGCTGATGTAGCTTGAGGCTTTATCAAGCCCTTTTGGTCTCCAGCTACAGAGGCCTATGAGTGCAGTGGCAGGGTTTTCGGGTGACCCCAATGTTACGCTGGGTCCCTCGGACACCGTCACCACGTGTTGCTGCTCTCCGGAAGGGATGGTAAGGCATGGTGCACCCCAATGGGAAATAAGTCTAGAGAGTCAGGGTCTGCAGTAAACCAGTGTGCTTCTTGATCCAAGGTCTGTGGCAGCATATCCCAGTTTCAGCGTCTTCTTCTGATCACTCAGTACTCTGGCAAAGTCTCTTCCCTGACAGAAGAAGGTTTTGATGCTGAGGAAAGTCCTGAGCTAGCTGTCCCTCTCACTCTCTCAGGCGGCTGGAATCCTGGTCAAGGACCCACGGTCTGTAGCTCAGTAGTGCAGGTGGCTCTTTGGCTAGTGACCCATGGTCTGTGGCTCGGCGTCCCCATCTCAGCGTCTTCTTCTGGTCAGTCATGCAGGCTGGCATGAGTCTCCCCTCCAAGCTCTGGTCCCTAACTGCAGCACACCAGGGGCTCTGACTGCTCTCCTTATATACAGTTTTTGCTAGACTAGAACCTTCTAGTGGGAGGGGTGGAGTGGAGAAACTTAGCACAAACAGATAAATTGTTTCAGCTCCCGTCTGTTATAGACTTACATTAGAGCTTCAATGATACTCAATGGCAATGACAAAGCAGGTTTTCCAGACAAAAACAAGTTTCCAGACATAACAACAGAGCTAAAACTAGACATTTGAAGGGTCAGGCTGTCTGCTTTTGGTGGTAAACAAGTCTGCGTTTTTCCCTCCAAAACATGGTGGTAAACAAGTCTGGGATTTTTCCCTCCAAAACATGATGGTAAACAAGTCTGAGTTTTTTCCCTCCAAAACATACAGCGCTTCAACTATTTGACATCGGGGGAGCAAGGAGGAGATTTGGAGGATGCGGGCAGTGCTGGGCTCCTTCACAGTGGGGGTGGCTGGGCTCCTGAAACGTTGGCAACAGCCCCTTGGGCTCCTTACTAGCCAAATTTGCATATATATAAAATAGTTTTTTTTACTGAATAAAAGCACTCCGCAGCTATGGCAAATGTATATTGTGGACGTGCTAGTGGCGATCTAGCAACAAATGTGCACAGCTCTATAGGCTCAAATTAGCTGACAGAATCCTTTTAAACCCTATGGCAGCTGTTGAAAATTACTAGCTTCTCAATCAAAGCCCTAACAGTCTCTCAGTATTCATTAACCCTTTCCACAGAGCCATGTAAATACAGTGATAATGAAGAGGATATATAATCACAACATATATATAAAATGCAGTAACACAGTAATAAACAGTATAAGTTAACTCTTTGAAGAGAAATAAAGTAAGAAGTTTTAACTCTGACTAGGGGATATAGGCAAATGTCCACAAATGTCAAAGTACTCCCTGCTCTAGGGCACTACACTCTCCCCTACTTCAACTGTGACGTCCCTGACACAGTCACCACTAGGGCGTGAATTTTAATTGCGAATATCGCAACTTTAAAAATTTGCGAATATTTAGAATATAGTGATATATATTCATATTTTCAAATATTCTAATATTTTTTTTTCATCAGTAACCTCCCTTTTTGCTTGTGGGCCAATGAGATGGCTGCAATGTCTTTGTCTGAGCTTGGCAACATCCCTAGCAACCAATAGGAAAGTTGCCTACCCCTTTAGTATATAAGAACCTCCTCACAGCCATTTTCTGCAGTTTGTTTTCAGTTCTGAGAGAGACAGCAGTGTCATTGCTGTGCTCTGTGCTTTACTGTGTCACATTACATTAGATAGTTAGTTAGCTTATATATATAATACAGATAGCTAGTGGGAGATAGTCAGTGTAGGTTAGATTGTGATATAGTGTAGCTGTGCAGGGTGTTAGGTACTGCTGTCCATACATACATGCTACATACATAGTGCTGTATGTATGTTTGCTACATATATACATACAAAGTGCTGTGATTTCACAAGTTCAAAACAATACTTAGAGCACCAATCACTAATATGTAGTCAGACCTGCTAAAATGAGAAGTTGCACGTATTGCACAAAAATATGCGCATCATTAATTGCCGATTTGCGCAATCGCGAATATATCGGAGCACTCTATCTGCATATTGAGCTATTGTAATGTTCTGCCATGCCAACCATTTTCTCCAGTCTCAGGAAACTTCTAGCAGCTTGAAAAATGTAGCTATAGTGACCCATGCCTGTATTGCGCGTGCATTATGCGCATATTACATTGCCGATTTTCGCAATCAAGAAAATAACCGGAAATTTGCGGATATATGACGAATATTCTAACAAATAAAGTATCGCAAATTCGAGTATTGCCCCTGCCGCTCATCGCTAGTCACTACTAATTAAGAAAGAAGATTTATGCAACAGGCACCAACTATGTACATTGTGTTTGAGATAGACCAGCTCTAGGGGGGCCTTTAATCTTCCCCTAGGGTTCAGGCATTGAATTGTTACGAACTAGATTCAGCATGGGATACAGGATACAGTCTTATTATCACAGTTACCTGCTTGTGGCAGACCCCACACATGTAACACTCACAGTCACAGATGCTTTTATGGGGCTAGTTCCCTCAGATACTGACTGGGGCATTCCTTAAGATGCCACAGGCTGTCTTGATCCACTGGGGCTGGATCCATGATGACTTGCTCTGCTGGTGCTGGACCGTATCCTGTTTGTGACGTCAAATTGCACTGGTCGGGTTTCGGGTGGCCCCAACGCTACTCTGGGTCCACCGGACACCGTCGAGGTGTCACCATGTGTTGCCGCTCTCTGAAAGGGATGGTAAGGCGTGATGCACCCCAATAGGAAATAAGTCCAGAGAGTCATGGTCTGTAGTAAACCATGGTGTTTCTTTATTGGAGGAATTCAGGTAGAAAACAATACAGGCGAGGCATTGGGCTGGCTTCTCCAGTCTCCTCCCTGGCAGAAGAAGGGTTTGATGCTGAGGAAAGGCCTGAGCTAGCTGTCCCTCTTTCTCTTCAGAAGGTTGGTATCCTGGTCCATGGCTGGTGATCCAGGGTCTGTGGCAGCGTATCCCCGTCTCAGCGTCTTTTTCTGGTTACTCAATAGTCTGGCAGAGTCTCCTCCCTGGCAGAAGAAGGGTTTGATGCTCAAGAAAGGCCTGAGCTAGCTGTCCCTTTTTCTCTTCAGAAGGCTGGTACCCTGGTCCAAGGCTGGTGATCCAGGGTCTGTGGCAGCATATCCTGTCTCAGCGTCTTCTTCTGGTCACTCAGTAGTCTGGCAGTGTCTCCTCCCTGGCAGAAGAAGGGTTTGATGCTGAGGTGAGAAGTGGTATTGCAGAGAGGACTGGAGTAAACACAGCAGATGATGTTGATGCTGATTGTCAGAGGCAGAAGCTGAAGCATGGTCAGAGACAAGCCAGAGGTCAGAAGCCAGTATCAGATAGTAGTGCAGTACAGAGGATCAGGCAAGCTCAGGGTCAGAGAGGTCCAGTAGTCGATGCATGCAGCAGGCAAACAGAATGGTCAAACAGGCTGGGTCAATCACAGAAGATCAGAACACCTTTGCTATTACTGTTAGTAACTAAACGCTCAGGCAACTTTGTGGAAGAGGAAGCTGCCATTTAACCTTGTAACCCCGTCCAGGGGCCGTGCTGGGAGGCAGGAAGCATGTATCCCTGGAAGCGTAAATGACAGGCCTATGGGACGCCAGCATGCAATGAAGCACGGAGGAAGCGTGGCCGGAGGACAGTTCTGGTGCTGTATGTATGTAGTGATCTTGGTTCTGGCACTGTATTTGTGTGTTAAACATGCATCTGATGCTATACTTTGATCTAATACTATCCATTCACATCTGTTTTTGGGCCACTGTCGATTTAAAGCCCGTTTACCTACACTGCTTTTATATGGTAGTTGGAGTTAAACAGGTTAAGCATGGGCCAGTGCTGTGTGCTTGCCCCCCAGGCTAAAATTTGCCAGCCAGCCACCGACAGGGTTCCATTAAACTCTATGGATAAGCCAAAATCTCTGGAGGTAGAAGTAAAGTGTGCTCCTGATTCAAATACTCAATTGTCTTATAAAGTATACCCGAAAGAGATGAAAGACTGTTTTGTATTATGGTGACCTTCAATTTTCAAGACATATAAATGTAATGTGAATTGTTTTACAATAACCATTAGTGATGGGCGCATATATTCCAATCGCAAATTTTAATCTCAAATATTGCTTCTTCGAGGATTCGCGAATATTTAGAATATAGTGATATATATTTGTAATTTTCAAATATTTAAGATTTTTTTTCATCTGAACCCATGGTCCCTCCCTGCCAGGGCCGGTTGTAGGTGAAATGGGGCCCTGGGGCAAAAAACAATAAGGGCCCCCCCCCCCCCCACATGACACTTGCTGACTTTAACGTCCCGTATTGTAAACAAATGCAAGTGGCAAAGCAACATGTACAAGTAAAAATTTCTTGAATATTTATTATTACAATAAATGCAACAAAAAAGGAATCAAATATCAAAATTTCCAAGTTCCAAAGTATTTTTCCAAATAAACAGTGCAGTTAGATTTTTTAAGTAGGCTTAAAACCCCGCTGTAGGGAAAAATTAGGTATTTTCTCTCAAATGGGTACATAACACATTACAAACAAAAACAAGATAGATAGATAAATATAACATCGCTAAATCGCTAATTAAAAATTAACCTATGGCATGTGAACAAACATTTCTAAAGTGGTCTGAAAATAAGTAAAGTGCTATTAAATTATATGTGCAATTACATCAACAATGACATGGGAATTAAAAAAAGTCATCCCAGGTAAGTAAATGCAACATCAACATTACATAAGCTATAACAAAATTGTTTCCATCAAAATAATAAGAATTACCATATAGAAATAAATAGAATTATTATAAACAAATAATTTAACATGAAATGTTTTAACTTAACGTTAGATAAAAAAAATACTGCAACATCAAGCAAAAATAAATACTTTAAAGTGCAATGGTTTGAGGACCAACAAAATCATTGCTTTGAAAGAGTTTTATGACTTATTAAAAGTGAACCTTTCTGGCTTTTGCTGAGGCAAACTCTTCTATCACTTTTGAGAAATCTAGATTCCTGCAAATGTCTTGCTCAATTGCAATCTCCGCCAGGCCATTTAGCCGATCTTGTGACATCGAGGATCGTAAATAGTTCTTGATTAGCTTTAAACGTGAAAAGCTTCTCTCTCCAGATGCCACTGTAACTGGCACACTCAGGAGGATACGAAAGGCCACACTGAGATTTGGGTAAAGATCCAAAGGTTGGCTCTGTATATGTAATTTAACATATTCAGGGTGGAATCAGATACGTCATTAGGCATGCTTCTTATGGCAGTAATTATTTCTCGCTTTAAGTCATTAGGGTCAATGTCCCCATTTCTTCTGAGAAGTCTTTACAACAATCGTCCAGTCTTTGTTGATCTTTAGCAGCCTTCATCTCCTTTGTACTAAAGAGGAAACCGAAAAGATTGTAGAAAGTGTTTACTTGAGTAAATCTTTCTTTTATGCTTGTCAGGGCAACATCAATCAGGGGTAGAAAGAAAACTTGTTTTATATGTTCTTCTGGGGTGCAGCTCACCTCATCTATTCCTTCATAGTCAAACATTCTTCTTTTTGTTCTTTTTCTCTTGATGGGCAACACAAATTCCACACCTATTTCTTCTCCCAATTCTTTAGCAATGGAATGGGCTGATTCAAAACCAGTATCTCTGTATTCTTGCAAGAATTCCAGGGCTGCTTCAATTTCTTTTGTTAGGACATCCATCCCAATACTTGGACTCTGGAAGAGCTTGCTGGCACGATTAATGTGGTACAAAACATCATACCACACCACAGCGCAGAGAGTGAATCGACCTGAAGATATCTCCTCGGAAAGGCTCTTAGCCTCTGCAGCTGTCACATGATCTTTCTTTGTTGTTGCATGGATGACAAGATCTTCAAGTGCAGAAACAACATCCCCTAGGTTAAAGCGCAGAACCTTAACACTATCAATCCGACACTCCCATCGAGTGTCAGAGAGGGGTTTGACAGTGAGACGAGGGCAGTTCTGCTTCAAGATAGCCCACCGCTGTGTAGAGGAACTAAAAAGAACATAGATTCTCTGTAAAATGCCAAAAAATGTGACAGAAAAAACAGAAGATTTGGCAGCATCCAATATTATTAAATTCAAAGTATGACTGCTGCAGGGCATAAACAATGCTCGTTTATTAATGGCCAAAATCCTTGTTTGGACACCCTGTTTCTTCCCCTTCATGTTACTGCCATTATCATAGCTCTGACCTCTGCAGTTATTAATACTGATATTCAGTTCATCCAGGTGTTTTAAAAATACATCACACAAGGCCTCCCCAGTTGTTTCTTCCACAGCAAGGAAACCGGCAAAGTGTTCAAAAACTGATGCTCCAACTGACATTTCACATTTCACAATGCGAATGGTTATTGAAAGTTGTTCCACATGGCTTGTATCAGGTGTGCAGTCCATGATCACACCATAGTACTTTGCTGTACGAATTCTTTCTGCCACAGCCTGTAGTATGGTATTACCCATCTGCCTTATAAGCTCGTTTTGAATGTCCTTACTGAGGTAGTGCTGTTTAATTTTCTTCTTCTGAATTTTTCTCACATGTTCATTCATAACTGAGTCATATTTAGCAAGAAGCTCCACCAAGCCAAGAAAATTACCATTGTGGGGATGATATAGTCTATCTGTACTTCCACGTAAGGCCAGATTGCGTTGTGCCAAATGACAAATAATGTCTATTATCCTTGTAAGAATAGAGCACCAGTAGGATTTTTCCAGTTCAATCTGCTGCATGTTGGCACTATCGACTGTCCTTTTGCAGACATCCCTGTGCGTAGGCTATGCCAGTCCTGCATGCACTGCTCATGAGCAGCAGAGTGCTCATGTTCTCTCAGGTATGAATGGATATTTTTCCACTTGTTAAACCCATCTTTGGATATTGTGATATCCCGTTTTCCAAATACTGACGCAGCAGAAACAAAATACTTTATCTACTTTCTCTGAGTAAACCAGCCATGTACGTAGAATTTTGTCTCCATTGCCTACTTGAATGAAATAATTTTCTTTAGTAAAACGTCTTGGAGTTGCTGATTTGTTCTGTGGAAAGACAATGTCCATAATTTGCTTGGGGCCTCTCTTCACTAACTCCATTCTCTGGGCATCAGAAATTGCATTAGGCCACAATGCTGGGTCGTCACTTAAAACATCAGTAATGTCTACATTTTCCGGTGGTAAAATAATACTCATGGAAACAGCAGAATAAGTGCTTTCTGTAGCAGTTTCAGTGGTGACTGGTTCACTTCCACATTGCATCTGTGCTTCCACAGAAGAGATGGTGTCCTTGGATCCGTGACCTTCAGCTTCCTCTCCCATTTCTGTGGCTGGTGGCAAAGGAGTTCCATCACTGGACGCTGAAGCTTCAACTTGCTGTGATTCTCGATGTGGTTGAAAGAATGATGTTAGTTTTACATAGGTCTCCAACTTCCTTGTTTTTTCTTCTGTTTTTTTCCTTTTCTGAGAACCACTGAGATAGGATCGCTTCATCTTGTCCCAGTAATCTTACTATATACTTTAAAAAAATATATTTATGTTCAAGTCTATTTTTATATTTAAGTATTAAAGTGAATTTTATAATACAAAATTTCAGTTTACCCTATATCACTCCAAGAGTACAGGAGGGAGACACCAGTGGCTGCCTGCGGCTCCTCCCTCCTACCCCACTAGGAGTGCCACGTCAGTGATATCGATAAAACCATAAAACAGTACTAAGTGTCATCAATAAAAACAATAATTTGGTAATCGTGGCTGGCCCACACATCTGGTTCATCAATCAGTTTTGAGATTTAATTTGTGGACTTTCATACAGAAGAACTTGTATATTGTGTGGCACAGTGTATGCTATATGTGTATAACAGAAATGTATTTTACATGATAACTTACGATTACTTGGCTTGACCCTTGGGGATCTCGGACACCACTTGACACTTTGGCCGGGGGCTCGGTGGAGCTGATGTGTTTCATCCTAATGAGAAAGATTACATAATAAGGATTTGAAGAAGGTACAGAGGGATAGCAGTGCAGGGAGAGGCTGGTGCTGCTACTGGGGGGGTCATAACAAGGTCATACCATGGGGGGAGTAATAAAGCCCACCATAATACCCCCCCAGTAGAACAAATTCTCCTTATATTAGACAGTGCAAAAAGATTATTAGACAGTGCAGAAACTGTCTAACTACCCCAAGTTGAGCTAATGTTCCCATAGTGCCCCCATAATGTGCTAGTATAAAATAGCCCTATATAGTGCCCCCAATAAATGCTGCATAGTTCTACCCCCTTCCTCCTAATGCCCTGATAATGTACCAGTATAAAATGCCCCATATATACTGCCCCAGTAGATGCCCTCAGTGTCCCCTATAATTTGCAAGCATAAAATACCCCTTCTTAGTGACCCGCATAGATGACCCCATAGTATTCCTCTCCCCCGTCCACATAGTACCCACCATAATGTGTCCCAGTATAAAATGCCACTGTACAGAGCCCTCCATATAACATACCCCTTCTTTGTAGCCTCAGTAGATGCCCCTATAGTGCCCACCAATAATGTGCCAGTAAGAAGTGCCCCCATAGTGCAAACCTAATAATGTGCCAGTAATAAATGCCCCCATAGAGTGCAAAGTAATAATGTGCTAGTAAAAGTGCCCCGGCCTTAATGTCACATTTCTCCTCCCCATCTCTCCTTCTGTGGCCCCCACCCCCAATGGCACATTTCTCCCTCCATGGCATGGGCCAGTGACACATGGCAGCAGCAGCACATCTCCCCTTCCCCCCCCCCCATGGCCCTCATGGCACATTTCTCCCCTCCCTCTATTCACTCCCCATCTCTCCTTCTGTGGCCCCCCACGCCCCAATGGCACATTTCTCCCCTCCATGGCATGGGCCAGTGACACATGGCAGCAGCAGCACATCTCCCTCCCCCCATGGCCCTCATGGCACATTTCTCCCTCCCTCCATCCCTCCCCATCTCTTCTTCTGTGGCCCCCACCCCCAATGGCACATTTCTCCCCTCCATGGCATGGGCCAGTGACACATGGCAGCAGCAGCACATCTCCCTTCCCCCCATGGCCCTCATGGCACATTTCTCCCTCCCTCCATCCCCTCCCCATCTCTCCTTCTGTGGCCCCCACCCCCAATGGCACATTTCTCCCCTCCATGGCATGGGCCAGTGACACATCG
Organism: Bufotes viridis; assembly: GCA_033119425.1. Lineage (NCBI taxonomy): Eukaryota > Metazoa > Chordata > Amphibia > Anura > Bufonidae > Bufotes > Bufotes viridis. The sequence continues at coordinate 283,231,945 of CM065590.1, forward strand.
CAGCAGCAGCACATCTCCCCTCCCCCCATGGCCCTCATGGCACATTTCTCCCCTCCCTCCATCCCCTCCCCATCTCTCCTTCTGTGGCCCCCCACCCCCCAATGGCACATTTCTCCCCTCCATGGCATGGGCCAGTGACACATGGCAGCAGCAGCAGCAGCACATCTCCCCTCCCCCCTCATGGCCCTCATGGCACATTTCTCCCCTCCCTCCATCCCCTCCCCATCTCTCCTTCTGTGGCCCCCACCCCCCAATGGCACATTTCTCCCTCCATGGCATGGGCCAGTGACACATGTCAGCAGCAGCACATCTCCCCCCCCATGGCCCTCATGGCACATTTCTCCCCTCCTCCATCCCCTCCCCATCTCTCCTTCTGTGGCCCCCACCCCCAATGGCACATTTCTCCCCTCCATGGCATGGGCCAGTGACACATGGCAGCAGCACACCCCCAACCCCCCATGGCCCTCATGGCACATTTCTCCCCTCCTCCATCCCCTCCCCATCTCTCCTTCTGTGGCCCCCACCCCCAATGGCACATTTCTCCCTCCATGGCATGGGCCAGTGACACATGGCAGCAGCACACCCTCAACCCCCCAGGCCCTCATGGCACTCATGGCACATTTCTCCCCTCCCTCCATCCCTCCCCATCTCTCCTTCTGTGGCCCCCCACCCCCCAATGGCACATTTCTCCCCTCCATGGCATGGGCCAGTGACACATGGCAGCAGCACACCCCCAACCCCCCCCATGGCCCTCATGGCATAAATACCGGCGGTACTTCTCTAGTCTTCTGAAGTTCTGGGACTGGGAGACGGACTGCTGTCACTGAGGAAGTATCGGTGTCGGTGACTTGTGTTGTTGTATGTTGTGGCACAGTGGCAGGCCTTCTTCACTAGTCGCCGTCCGTCACTCCTTCTGCTCTCCGAGTCTCTGGGGGCGGAGCTTCCCCAGCTCAGTGGCAACGTCATGTGAAGACGTGCCTGTGCGGCAGCTGTGAGCCTGCGCACGCAGCGGAGCTCAGAGCAGCCGCAGGCCCCGCCCCCTTCTCGCTCGTTCAGGCCGGGAGGTGGGCCCAGCCTTCACAGTCTCTGAGTCTGCAGACTGCTGCTGCCTGCGCCGCCGCTGCGCAAAGCCTGCTGAGTGCCGAGTCGACAGCTAAGTGTAATGTGTTGTGACTGACACTGACTCACATTATGTGTAAATAATAGTAAGCGTTACTAACGCTGCATTAGTGTTAGTTTGCGGCGGCCGGGGCGGGCCGGTGCCGGGGGCCCCTAAGGACTCGGGGGCCCGGGGGCAATTGCCCCCCTTGCCCCTATGGTAGCGCCGGCCCTGCTCCCTGCTTCTTGCTTGTGGCCAATGAGAAGGCTGCAATGTCTTTGTCTGAGCATAGCAACATCCTTAGCAACCAATAGTAAAGTTGCCTACTCTTTAGTATATAAGAACCTCCCCAGCAGCTACTGTATGCAGTTTTTTGCAGATCTGAGAGAGACAGCAGTGTTATTGCTGTGCTCTCGGCTTTCCTGTGTCATGACATTAGATTGGCAGTTAGTTAGTTAGTTAGCTTATATATATAATACAGATAGTCAGTGTAGGTTCGATCGTGATATAGTGTACCTGAGGTTCTGCTGTCCATACATACATACATACATACAGATTTAGTGCTGTCATCAATGTAAAAAGCACTCCAGCATCCAGTTTCGTGGAAAATGTTTGTCTCTGTCTTTATTTCTTGTGGTACAAAATGCAAACACAACTCCATCTCCCTCCACCGTAGGTTTACATCTTTCGAGCTACAGTTGTGTTCAAAATGATTCAACCCCCACTGAAATTGAGTGTTTTGGCCAGTTTGACATTGATTTTGATCATTTCAGTCATCTTGTTTACAATTAAATCAAAGAGGCACTTGTAAGTCAGACAAATATAACATAACATTTATAATGAAATAACCACAAATGTCTTTTCTGTGCTCACATCATTATCAGTTTTATTCAACCCCCAAGTGACATTCAATCTTAGTACTTAGTACAACATCCTTTTCCATTATAACAGCTTTTAAACGTGAAGCATAGCTTGACACAGGTGTCTTGCAGCAATCCACGGGTATCTTCGCCCATTCTTCATGGGCAAAAGCCTCCAGTTCAGTCACATACTTAGGCTTGCGCGCTGCAACTGCTTTCTTTAAGTCCCACCAGAGGTTCTCAATCGGATTTAAGTCTGGTGACTGCGATGGCCACTTCAAAATGTTCCAGCCTTTAATCTGCAACCATGCTCTAGTGGACTTGGAGGTATGCTTGGGATCATTGTCCTGTTAAAAGGTCCAACGTTTCCCAAGCCTCAGGTTTGTGACGGACTGCATCACATTTTCATCCAATATCTCCTGGTACTGAAGAGAATTCATGGTACCTTGCACACGCTGAAGCTTCCCTGTACCTGTAGAAGCAAAACAGCCCCAAAGCATGATTGACCCCCGCCATGCTTCACAGTAGGCAAGGTGTTCTTTTCTTCATAGGCCTTGTTCTTCCTCCTCCAAACATAGCGTTGATCCATGGGCCCAAACAGTTCTTATTTTGTTTCATCAGTCCACAGAACACTATCCCAAAACTTTTGTGGTTTGTCCACATGACTTTTGGCATACTGCAGTCGACTCTTCTTATTCTTTGGAGACAGCAAGAGGGTGCGCCTGGGAGTTCTGGCATGGAGGCCTTCATTACGCAGTGTGCGCCTTATTGTCTGAGCTGAAACTTCAGTACCCGCATCTGACAAATATATTTTCAGTTCCTCAGCAGTCACACGGGGACTTTTCTCCACTTTGCGCTTCAGGTAGCGCACAGCAGTCGAAGTCAGCATCTTCTTTCTGCCACGACCAGGTAGCGTTTTAACAGTGCCCTTTTCCTTGAATTTGCGAATGATGCTTCCTATGGTGTCTCTTGGTATGTTTAACATCTTTGCAATCTTCTTATAGCCATTGCCCTTCCTGTGAAGAGAAATCACCTCTTCTCTTGTCTTCCTGGACCATTCTCTTGACTTCACCATGTTTGTAAACACACCAGTAAATGTCTAGAAGGAGCTGAGTATCACAGTCATTTTACATCTGCCTAATTGGTGCTTATTATGCTTGATTGCTGCTCCTTGACATCCAGAGGTGTTTTCAATACCTGATCGAAAACACTTGAATGAACCTCTGTTCTTAAGAGTGGTAGTCTTTAAGGTGTTGAATAATTGTGTCAATGAAGAAATCACAAAAAAAACTTTTTTTTTTATGTCATTTTAGTTGCATTTGGTTCTTTTAAAAGTCCTTGTAAAATTTCATTCTGAACACAATGACAAATGTACACTAAATTCCCTAAAACCCTTTACAGCATTGGGGGTTGAATAATTTTGAACACAACTGTACAAGCCCTTGCTGTGATGTCACAAGTTCACAACAATAGTTAGTGCACCAATCACTAATATGTAGTCAAACCTGTTAAAATGTAAAGTGGCACATATTGCGCCAAAATATTTGCATCCTTAGTACAGATTTCGCAATCGTGAATATTTTGGAGCACTCTATCTGCATATAAAGCTATTGTAATGTTCTGCCATGCCAACCATTTTCTCCAGTCTCAGGAAACTTGTAGCTGCTTGAAAAATTTAGCCATAGTGACCCACCACTGTATTGCGCGTGAATTACGTGATTACATTGCCGATTCTCGCAAACAAGACCATATTCGAGAATTTGCGAATATATGTCGAATATTGGAGAGTAATCAGGGCTGACGTGACAGGGAGTCAATTTTTAAAATACCTATTATTAGCTCCTTAGAGAGGTAAGGATACGTATAGTTCCCAACTTTTTACAAAAAAATCCAGGGACAGTCATATATAGGAAACAAAAATTGATGATAGATTGGTGCATAGATACTGGCACCAATAATACAAGATGGGGGAGGGGAAGGGTGATTCTGTCCCTATATCACCCTATCTACTCACAGGGACACCCCCTAGTGGTGGAGGTTTCCTGCCCCCGTACCTAGGGCTATAAATCCCTATAAGCCCTACGCAAGGAGGCTATCTGGGAAAGAAATGTGTCCAGGCTCCACTTATGTTAAGAAAAACCCCGACGCGTTTCTCCTCAGGTGGAGGTTCATCAGGGGGTAATGCATGTGAATATATAGGTACAAAAAACAAACAAACAGATAGATAAATGATGTTACTGCAAAAATGATACTTAACTCTAGGTGAAATGGTCCCCACGCTGGGTACAATGCCAGATAAAGTCAAAGCAGTAGGTTGAACTTACTGATATAGGGGAATCCAGAGTGCATCCTAAAGCCAGGGCAGCCGAGGCTATAGTGGCCATGCCTGCTATTTATTTGCAGACGCCACCGCCACATTTGTGCATCCAGGACATGACTTCCGGTTAATGCTTCCGGTTTCGTGAGGCGCATGTTGAAGCGCATCATGTGACCTATTGCGTACTTCCGGTCGCTGAGGCGCATGTTGGAACGCAACATATTATTAGTAGTAAGTTAGATGCGCGTATGAGCATATATATTATATGCGCATCATCATACGAAAACTACGCGCATAATTCGTACCATGCGCACATCCAAGTTATTCAAGATGAAAGGATCGGAATGCATGATAAGCTTTAGAATGGCCGGCCTCGGCACAGTGGTCTCCTATAGATACAGCAGACCGTGACCTATTAGTGAGAAGATCATGGGGGTATTTGAACGATACCTGATATTCATGATTATATACATTACATGAACATGTGATAATTGGATAGAGGGTGAGAAATAGATCTCACCTCAATGAAGGGTGCTTTCTCGCACTGATGAAAACCAGTTTAGTGCCTAAGTTAAAGTTATTTACGAAGCGGGCATAAACCCTGACATAGAAAAACCGGCCAAAGAAAAAACACTAAATGAAGCATGTATATGTAAGCCTCTCATTTAAGCCTCCTGGAGACTGGGATCCCAAGCGATAAATTCATTCCGTTTGTTTTTGTAGGATCTTCCGATCCCAGTCTCCTTTTCTTGGTGATGGAGGGATAACCGCCAGAACCGAAAAACAGATTGCTTTAGGATCACCTTGATGGTAATCGTGGACATGATTGGCCACCGGTGTATTATTGTGTTTTACAACATCATTTACATGTTCGCATATCCTACGTTTGAGTTCACGATAGGTTTTCCCAATATAATCCTTGGGGCAGGTGCACTGACATATGTACACCACCCCCTTGGATTTGCATGTAATGAAGTTTTTTATGGAAAAAGTTAGTCTGGTAACTGAGCACACAATGACCTTGTTAGTGCAAATGAAGTTACATGCCTTGCATGACCCTCACCGGAATAAGCCAATGGGTTTTCTAACAAGCCAAGTGCCCTCTTTTTTGGGGGCAGTGTAGTGGCTCTGTACCAATCTATCCTGTAGACTCCTCCCCCTGCGGTATGTTATTACTTAGCATGTTGGAAAGCGTCTCTCAGGGTGGGTCGTGGATACTCCTTTGTGGTAGTCAATTACCTAGTTTGTTGGATTCAACGTATAAGTTCTTTACCGTGGAGCAGTTTCTACGCATACGTAGATACTGGCCTCTAGGTATGCCCTTTTTTACAGCAAATGGATGGTGACTTTTCCAGTGAAGAATGCTGTTGGTGGTGGTTGATTTTCTAAATACAGATGTACTAAGGCTACCGTTGCATTTCCTCACATCGACATCAAGGAAAGTGATTTGTTCTGAGTGGATCTCAGAGGTAAATCCCAGGCCAATATCATTAAGATTTATTTCACAGACAAATTTATATAAGTCCTCGACACTACTGTTCCATATCAGAAAAATGTCATCTATATATCTGGTCCAGAAAATAATGTGGTTATCCCACCACATATCCAGGTCGGTAAAGACATATTTGTCCTCCCACCAGCCCAGGAGGAGATTAGCATACGTGGGGGCACAAGGTCTCCCCATCGCGGTCTCCCTGAGCTGGTGGTAAAAGGACCCATTAAATATTAAATAATTGTGTGTGAGGGTATATTCCAAAAGGCAAAGGATAAAGTCATTATGATTATCATATTGGTTACCCCTAGTATTCAGGTAGTGCAAGGTAGCCACTAAGCCCTTATCATGGGGGATAGATGTATACAAAGATTCCATGTCAATAGTAGCCAGGAAGGAAGAGTGTTCTACAGTTAAGTAAATTTTACGGAGAAAGTCCATCGTATCTCGTGTAAATGATGGTAGCAAGGATACAAATCCTCGGAGTACCTTATCCATATAGATACCACAATGGTGTGTGAGGGATTGAATCCCTGATACAATTGGGCGACCTTTTAAGGGAAAAAGTCCCTTGTGGATCTTAGGTAAGGCATAAAAGGTAGCGATCTGTGGAGACTTAGAAAGGAGAAATGAATATTCGGCTTTGTTGATGACCCTCCGTTCCAGACCCAGTGACAAAATGGATTGTAGTTGTTTTTGGAATAGATGAGACGGATCATTGGATAAAATCATATAGCTATTGCTGTCTTTGAGTAAATCAAGACATATTGTTTGATAAGTGTCATGATTCGGGATCACCAGATTGCCACCTTTATCAGTTGGTTTGATAACAATCTGGTTATCCCTCTCCAAATCGCCTAAGGCGGTCAGTTCCACCTGTGATAGGTTGTGATGGACTGGAGAGTTAATCCTCAATTGTTCAAGATCCGACACGACCAAACGCAAAAAAATGTCAATATGCTCAGAATTTAGGGGTGGAGGTAATTTAGTACTGGTAGGATGTAAATCCGTGAACGGACCACTACCAGGTTCTCTTGATCCCTCTTCCTATAAGTCCATAAGGGTCTAAAAGTCTGCAAAGTCATCAATCTCTATTCCAAGGTCTGCACGGGTCTGTCTATTTGTGTTCTGGAAAAATTTATGCCATTTAAGTCTCCTGCAAAACAGATTCAAGTCTTTTACCCAGGAAAAAACGTTAAATTTCGTAGTGGGAACAATTGACAGTCCCTTAGATAGGAGGGTAGTCTCAAATTCGGTCAATTTATGTGTAGATAAATTGACAATCTGAAGATTATCTGCTAGGGGCAATTGTCCATGCCCCTTGTACGGTCCCTTAGTTGATATGGGACGGTTTTGTTGGCTAAAAAAGAGGAGGAGAAAACAGAGGAAGACGGTACCATAGGTTGAGTCGGTATGACAGAGGGGGGAGGGGGAGGGTGGGCCCCATAAGTTGAATACGGGGCGGAGAAACCACTTCTTGAGCCCCCAGAGTTTCCCCTCTGCCTGCCCCATCTCTGCCATCTTCTATTTCCGAGGATGAAATCTCTGACTCAGAGAAGCGTCCAGAATTCTCTCGTGTATAGGCCTTATTCTCCCTGAACTCACTCAAGTCCTTCGTAAATTGACGGTGTTTTCTCTCTTTTATGAGAGTCTGGAGTCTCTCTACTAAGGTCTGCAGAGAGGATTCTCTCTTGTCAAAATCTTTTGTTCCAGATAGCTCTCAAGGGACCTAATTTCCCACCAGGATTTGATATTTTCTTTATATCCCGTATAGAGATCCCTGAAGGCTATCTTGCATGTAGCTGTGGAGGCTAAGCCCGGAATTTCTCTATCAGAGAGGCTTAAATGAGAAGTTTACATATACATGCTTCATTTAGTGTTTTTTCTTTGGCCGGTTTTTCTATGTTGGGGTTTATGCCTGCTTCGTAAATAACTTTACAGTAGGCACTAAACTGTTTTTCATCAGTGAGAGAAAGCGCCCTTCATTGAGGTGAGATCTATTTCTCACCCTCTATCCAATTATCACATATTCATGTAATGTATATAATCATGAATATCAGGTATCGTTCAAATACCCCCATGATCTTCTCACTAATAGGTCACGGTCTGCTGTATCTATAGGAGACCACTGTGCCGAGGCCGGCCATTCTAAAGCTTATCATGCATTCCGATCCTTTCATCTTGAATAACTTGGATGTGCGCATGGTACGAATTATGTGCGTAGTTTTCGTATGATGCGCATATAATATATATATTATGCGCATACGTGCATCTAACTTACTACTAATAATATGTTGCGTTCCAACATGCGCCTCAACGACTGGAAGTACGCAATAGGTCACATGATGCGCTTCAACATGCGCCTCACGAAACCGGAAGTATTAACCGGAAGTGAGGACCTGGATACACAAATGTGGCGGTGGCGTCTGCAAATAAATAGTAGGCATGGCCACTATAGCCTCGGCTTCCCTGGCTCTAGGATGCACTCTGGATTCCCCTATATCAGTAAGTTCAACCTACTGCTTTGACTTCATCTGGCATTGCACAGTTCACTTATAAGTATACCTTGTATAACTTCCTTTTAGGACTATTTTATACTGAGGCATTGTACCCAGCGTGGGGACCATTTTACCTAGAGTTAAGTATCATTTTGGCAGTAACATCATTTATCTATCTGTTTGTTTGTTATTTGTACCTATATATTCGCATGCATTACCCCCTGAGGAACCTCTACCTGAGGAGAAACGCGTCGGGGTTTTTCTTAACATAAGTGGAGCCTGGACACATTTCTTTCCCAGATAGCCACCATGCGTAGGGCTTATAGGGATTTATAGCCCTAGGTACGGGGGCAGGAAACCTCCACCACTAGGGGGTGTCCCTGTGAGTAGATAGGGTGATATAAGGACAGAATCACCCTTCCCCTCCCCCATCTTGTATTATTGGTGCCAGTATCTATGCACCAATCTACCATCATTTTTTGTTTCTCATATATGACTGGATTTTTAGTAAAAAGTTGGGAACTATACGTATCCTTACCTCTCTAAGGAGCTAATAAAAGGTATTTTAATATTGACTCCCTGTCACGTCAGCCCTGATTACTCTCTGATTGTCATATACTATGTGAAATACTGTATGGATATTTATCCTATCTCTTGATTTTTTGTATATGTCGAATATTCTACCAAATATGACACTCATCACTAATAACCATGCCAGACCTGTTCCCCTAAATATTTGCTTCACCAATCCTCTCTGTATGCTTTATCTCCCATGATCTTGTATGCAGCATAACATTTTTGATACATACACATGACTGCTTTCAAGGTTCAGAAAATTTGCCATAAAGGACATCACAACACCCCTTAGATTCTTGCGTCATGCAGTATAATGATGAATATTACACTAAAATACATTTGTTCAATCTGCCACAATTAAAAAAAATCGAGTAAATATGTGGACACCAGTGTTAGGCTATTTTCACATTAGCGTTTTTTGCGGATCCGTCATGGAGCTGCAAAAACGCTTCCGTTCTGATAATACAACCACATGCATCCGTCATGAACGGATCCGGTTGTATTATGTCTTCTTTAGCCAAGACGGATCCATCATGAACACTATTGAAAGGCAATGGGGGACGGATCCATTGTCTATTGTGTCAGAGAAAACGGATCTGTCCCCATTGACTTACATTGTGTGTCAGGACGGATCCGTCTTGCTCCGCACCACACCGCGGACAGAATAATGTTGCTTGCAGTGTTATTCTTTCCACGATGGGGACGTAACCAAACGGAACGGAATGCATTACGTTTCATTCAGTTCAATTGACAATGAATGGGGACAAAACAAAAGCCTTTTCCCGTGCTATTGAGATCCTATGATGGATCTCAATAGCGGAATTGAAAACACTAGCGTGAAAGTAGTGACCTGGTAATAAAGGAAGGAGCTTGTACCACCTCATTGTCCATCAATGAGAGATTACGCTAGGCGGAGTGCTGCAAAGCTAAGTGCACTTGTCCTGAATTTAAAAACAGTGAGGAGGTTCCATGGCAGTATGTGCTCATAGTGGGGTACCATGAAATGGTCATAGCCCACACCCATACGTTTCTGACTCTCTTTGAAGCTACCTTATCAGTGCGTATGTGCTCCTTTTGGGCATGAAATAGCTGTGTTGCAGTTCCATCTGCTGTCACACTGAGACAATGACAACCTTGTCCTGAGGCACAATCACATCCACACCTCGCCAGTCTCTGAGGACTCTGTGTACTTTGATGTTTTCATTCCTTTTACTCAGTTACTAAATGCTGTTCTGATTTGCATATAACTGTTCAGAGGTAGCTGGGAGCCAGTCCAAGCATAGAATCACCACTTGGCTACCCACCTTCCTTTTGTTGCAGTCATTCGCGTTCAAACTCACATTTGAGTAACTATGACCACTACAGGTGACATTGGTACTTTTTCAGTATGGGACTATGTCGTTTTTGCCCTCATGCTCCTCATCTCTGCTATTATCGGGATTTACTATGCGTTTGCTGGTGGTGGACAGAAAACCTCAAAAGATTTCCTAATGGGAGGCAGGAGTATGACTGCAGTCCCAGTGGCTCTTTCTCTTACTGCCAGCTTCATGTCTGCAGTTACAGTGTTGGGTACCCCAGCAGAGGTGTACAGGTTTGGTGCCATGTTCAGCATATTCGCTATAACTTACACCTTTGTTGTGGTGCTCACATCTGAAGTATACCTGCCAGTGTTCTACAGACTGGGCATCACCAGCACCTATGAGGTAAGTGCAGTTAGATATGAAGAATAAATGTACAGACCTTAAAGAGGTTATCACACAAAATGTTTCTCACCTATCTATAGGATAAGTGATAAATATGTGAATGGCAGGGGGCCTGACTCCTAGGACCACCACTGCTCACTAGAATGGAGGTCACCCTATTTCTCCTTACTGCATGACCACAATGAAGAGGGGTTTGAATGGAATGATAGCCAGATGTGCAAACTGCTGATCTATTCAATATCTGTGGGGCTGATGGAGATAGACGATCGTTGTGGGACCCCAAGTGATTGTACATTTATTATCTAGTCAGTGGATAGATGATAAATGTTTTTTTCACACATCCGAGAGCTTGTTGACAGATCTTTTGCTGTGGATGATTTAGCTCATGGTGTATTACCTAGAATGGATAGAATTGTAGCCTACTCTTAGGGTACATCCACATAGGACATTTTTTTTTCTATGTGTTGCGATTAAGATTTTTCTATTTTTTACATTTCTTTCTGATATACTTATCCAGGTAGCTTCTCTGAATGTATACAATATACTCAGTTTTCCTCTGCTGTAGTTTTATTGAATCTCAATGTGCCTACTCCTTATCTAGGGATGTAATCACTAAAAAAGCTAGCTTCTACGAATAGACTTTAAATGGCCTGAGTCACTGTTATCATTTTTAATATGTCTTTAACCCCTGATGGACCCTTGACGTACATGTACGTCACAGCTGGACGTGACTTAAGGACCAGTGAAGTACATGTACGGCAGGCTGATCGGGCGGGTGCAGGAGCTGCATCCGCCCGATCAAAGGCACGGACCCGGCAGTCACTGACAGCCAGTTTACTGCTGCATACGCCGGCATCGGTCAACCGCGACATGCAGAGGGTTTGCGGAGTGTACAGGTGCCCTCTGCATCTCCATCGGGTCCCCGCGCTGCAGTGGCGGGGACCCGATGGCAGAGAAGGCAAGCTCGATGCCTTCCATAGGCATCGGAGCTTGCATCCTATGGAAGCCTGTAAGATCTAGCCCTTAGGCTGGGTCTCACAAGCAGGCTGTCAGCATAAAAGCTGACAGCCACTGTTTCCATCTTATTAATTATCCTAGAAAGAGATTTACCTTGTCTACCCCCTTCCCAATATCTTCTAGATCTAACAAGCAAGTCCATGTTCTGTGCTTTTTCCCTGAGATAACTGTCGTAATTATTAGATGCCAAAAGCCAAGCCTCTCTTGTTTTCTCAGTTTTTTGAATAATCATCTCTTCCTCCTTATTTACCAGTGCTATTTTTAAATCATGTTCCTTTTTTTAATTTAATAATCTTTTTATTTAGCCCCCCCGCTCACATAAGCCTTGGCAGCATCCCAGGCCATATTAACCCCAGCTGAATCCTTATTTGTTTCAAAGAAAAGATTAACTCTCTTTCAAATTGCTCCTCTTGCCCCATTAAGTTGAGCCACACAGGATTAACCGAATAGAGCTTAGAAGCGCCATTCTCCCCTACAACCTTTGAACCCAACTTTATCAGAACTGGTGAATGGTCTGAGATGCACCTAGGCTCATATGAGACTACCACTTTACTTTACCAGATTAATCCTAGAAAGAGAGTCATGAGTTTTGCTGTAACAAGAGAACTGTCTTAGTAACGGATTATGAATCCTCCATATGTCCTACCAACCAAACTCTTGGGTTAGCTTCTTTAGAGGTGTAAACCCCGTTTTTATAACCTTATCTTTTTTTGTTAACCTATTCAAATCTTCACCCATCGTACAGTTGAAATCTCCCAGCAATGGTAATGGGCAGTTATATTTATTCTGTAAAAACTCATTTAATTTTAACAGCACCTCATGTCTATAAGGTGGAGGGATATAAATCCCTGCCAAGACACATTTTATATTCTCAAAATATCCATGCAGAAAGACAAATCGAGCTCTGCATCAATCTTCTGAGAAATTATTGCATACAATATATCTTTATGAATAAGTATACTAACCCCTCAGCTATACCCACTATTAACAGAATGAAACTGATGATTAACCCATTTCTGTTTAAAATGACCCAGTCTGTCCCTCAACATATGAGTTTCCAATAAACATACTATAGCTGGGAGATAGCTGCCTATAACACTAAAAACAGCATAATTCTTTACTTTCTCACCAAGCCCTCTTACTTTCCATGACAAGATTTTAATTACAGGAATCCTTTATATCAAATATATATCAATAATAAGGAGCAATAGAAAAAAAATAACAACCCCTCCTTCTTACTCTCACCCACCCCAGCACCCCCCTCTCTTGGTGTATCAGTCCCAAAATGGTAACTTAACACCCCAGTATACTGATGCAAAGTCCACCTCCCTCCCCCATTCCTGTCCACTACACTAAAGTATTAATTACCTTCTTCCACATTTTATTATGATACATACAATTAGCTCATGATAAACCCACAGTTTCCATCCAACTATTCACTTCTTGAGAAGAAGAAAAAAACTATCCTTATACACCACTCTAAGTTTTGCAGGGTATAGAAGAGATTAAGCTATCTCAGCCTGACAAAGTCTTCGTTTAACATCAATACATTTCTCTCTCTCTTTTTAAGTTGTAGATGAATAATCCGTGTAAATTGATACTTTTGATCTGTTAATTTCCACTGACCCCAAAGATCTTATTTTACACATAACAGTTTCCTTATCCTTAAACGGGGTGATTTTTGCTATTATTGTCTTTGGAAAATTACCCGTTAGGTTTCTCATTAGTATCCTATGTGCTCTTTTAACCTTAAACAAGTGGGACAGATTTTCACCTCTCACTACCGCAGTAATCCAATTCTGAATATACTGTGTACAATTTCCACCCTCCATTCTTTCAGGTATCCTGATCAATCTAATATTTGACCTCCTATCCCTGTCTTCCAGATCTGTAATTTTCTTGAAATCTTTGACGATTCCAAGAGCTTGGTCTTCTAAGGCTACTTTCACACTGGCGTTTTTTGGTCCGCTTGTGAGATCCGTTTCAGGGCTTTCACAAGCAGTCCAAAACGGATCAGTTTTGCCCCAATGCATTCTGAATGGATAAGGATCCATTCAGAATGCAACAGTTTGGCTTCGTTCCACCTCCATTCCGCTCTGGAGGAGGACACCAAAACGCTGCTTGCAGCGTTTTGGTGTCCTTGTGACAAAACTGAGCCAAACGGATCCGTTCTGACATACAATGTAAGTCAATGGGGACGGATCCGTTTTCACTGACACAATATGTGTCATGCCTATGTTAATGATAATACAAACGGATCCGTTCTGAACGGATGCATGCCGTTGTATTATCAGTGCGGATCCCTCTGTGCAGATACATGACGGATCCACTCAAGATGCCAGTGTGAAAGTATCCTAATTCACTTATTCTTTGTTCTGCATAATTTACTCTCTCACTAACTTTCCTGCAATCATCTCTAATCAGCTGTACTTCAGATTTTAATTCCCCCCATTTGTTTCGTTATCATCTCCAACACATGATTAGATTTATTCACTGCCGTCATGATGTCAGATAATGTAGGAGACTGTGACATATCCAACATATCTGTAGGCGATGGTAATGATGCCTCTAATTCCTCTGTGTCCTCACTACTCGCACTCAGATTTTTTATTTGGGTGTTGGATCTAGACTGCCCCTTATTCACTAGAGTAGATGAAGCCTGTAGAAATCTATCTAATTTACCTTCCTAATCTCCTTTGTTTTGGGCATATCTTGTCTAGGAGAGCCATACACTCCCGACCGCCTCTGCTCCCCCACTTTCTCTTTATCATCTTTTTTCTTAACCATTGTTGCCTTTACAATGTTACACCCTTCCAAAATAACAAAACAAATAATAATTATTTTTTCCCCCTTTTTACCCCCCCCCCCCCCGCCTCCCACTATTTTCAAGGGTTTTAAATCTTACTTAATAAGGCTGTCAAGATTACTCTAAGATCCGTCCCCAAACAGATGACTAAATTCCTTGGAAATTCATTATTAGACAATAAGTCCCAATTGATAAAACGGTTAATGCTATACTAAAGTCCAAAACATGATGTCCGTTCATTAATAAATAGCAACCAGTGTTAATCAATGGTCTATCTTAGTTATTAAAGTTTGTTAGTATTACAGTATTAGTATTATTAATCCAGAACAAAAAGGACGCACAGTTCATTAACTATTCATTAGTGGACTGCAACTGAAATTAGTCCTTCATTTGTAAGTATTAATAGTCATTCCAATACAGGTTATCAAATATAAGAATTGCAGAGGTTACAGGATTCCAGGATTAGTTGATTCACTTCCAAATACGAGGGGTTAATACAAAATATCTTCATTCAAGGGGTCCACCCCAACAAAGTGAAAGAGTCCAAATAACCAGCATTGCTTCAGTCCTTTTCATTATAACCAAGTGTGAACAATAAGGTTGTTGGAGCTAGTGCAGACTCCACCTTCCATAGGACATAAGCAGTCCTTTTACAGAGTGCCCCTTAAATGTCTGTGTCCAATTAGTATGCAAAGTGTTTAATAATGTTATAGTAAATAACACCATCGAATGGTTAAGAAGGGTTAGTGGATTCATGGGGGGTTTTCAAAACTTCATCCAAACAACATGGCAAGCAGAACCCCCACTCCAATACCCCGGTATCTCATCACTCCCTTACTCCTCAGAGAGTGTATTTCAGAAAAACACGCATATTCCAGCGCCTCTTCCACGGCATGCGCCAAGCCCCATAATATATTAAAGAAGGTGACCTTCACCCAGGCATTCCTCCACGTCCTGGTAGACCAGCAAAACTTCAGCAGCCCCCGAATCTCTCGTTACCCTTCAGGTATCAGTCCCACAGCAGTCGCGCATCCTCATGAGAGACATCATTCGGCAACAGACAAGGGGCTTCTGTCTGGTTCCAGAGGATGCTGGGGATCCAGGCACGTGGGGCTTCCCTGCCAGGCGCTCCAGCGTCAGCTCCATGTAGCACGCATACGGCGGGACAGGAAAGGGAGGTGGAGCTACGGCTTGATGTGTTACGCAACCCCCCCCCCCCAGTAACCCTTGCCTTGTTAGCAGAAAAAATGGATTAAAATTGAAAATCTGACAAATAAGTGAAATTCTGAAATTTCATCTCCATTCTCCTTTAATTCTTGTGGAACATCTAAAAGGGTTAACAAAGTTTGTAAAATCTATTTTCAATACCTTGAGAGGTGTAGTTTCTAAAATGGGGCCATTTATGGGTGGTTTCTATTATGTAAGTTCCACAAAGTGACTTCAGACCTGAACTGGTCCTTAAAAATTGGGTTTTGTAAATTTTCTTTAAAATTTTAAGATTTGCTTCTAAACTTCTAAGCCTTCTAATGTCCCAATGAAAGAAAATGTAATCTACAAAATGATCCAAACATGAAGTAGACATGTGGGGAACGTAAAGTAATAACTATTTTAGGAGGTATCACTATCTGTTTTAAAAGCAGAGAAATTGAAATTTTAAAAATTGCTAATTTTTTCAAATTTTTTGTAAATTTGGTAATTTTATAAATAAAATGAAATATTTTGACTCAAATGTACTACTGTCATGAAGTATAACATGTGACAAGAAAACAATCTCAGAATGGCCTGGATAAGTAAAAGCGTTTTAAAGTTATCACCACATAAAATGACACTGGTCAGATATGCAAAAAATGGCCTGGTCCTGAAGGGGTTAATTTGTAGTGAAAAATATGTGACTATGTCACTGCTAATAACAAATGCAAACTAGCTGTTTCCAAAAAGAGAAAAGAAAGCTGTGCCTCTAGTACCACCGGATATAAAGTAGCTATCCTATAAGTCAATGTTTAACCTTTTAAACAGGTCTTAAGATGAAATTTAGGATTATAGCTAAGCCAGTACCTCATCTACAGACTGCTTTTTGTGGTCACTTTCCCTCATCAGTGCAGAGCAGAGAGAACTTGCTTAAAGGGAATGTGTCATCAGAAAATTACCTGTTTTTATGTTCTGCATATTTTTAAGGAATTTTTGATTATGTTATTCTTAATTTTCCATGTCAACATATATATTTCAACAAAAAACGAATTCCTGCAGTTTTCAATCTGGCCACTAAGCCTAATAATAGGCACCACTTATTTGTCTATACAGATCACTTTACTAGATGACTTTTCTAGAGCATGCCTATAAAACTCTCTCATAGAAGTCAATGAGGTCCCCTCCTCTCCAATGTGTCTATGGCCCATGGGGCTGCTCTTAATGCTTTCAAGATGCTCAGCTCAGGCAAGATGACAGCCCCCATAATCGTGTTCAGGAAATAGGGAAAAAAAAAAAACTACAATCACAAAATAAAAACAGATTAGATAAAAAGGATATGTGTCACTATTTGGTTTCAGCAGATAACATTTTTGGTGACACATTTCCTTTAATAGGAATACTGATAACATATACAGTATATACTATTACTACTCAGGAAATAACGGAGGAGATTTATCAAACTGGTGTAAAGTAGAACTGGCTTAGTTGCCCATAGCAACCAATCAGATTCCACCTTTCATTTTCCAAAGGAGCTGTGAAAAACGAAACGTGGATTCTGATTTGTTGCTATGGGCAACTAAGCCAGTTCTACTTTACACCAGTCTGATAAATCTCCCCTAACATTTTGACTTCTAAGTAACAAGTGGATGTAAGATTTCCTTGTAATGTTGAAAATATATTGATTATTAAGATGAATCTTCAGTAGATGGTAAAGTGTACCCAGATGGTTAAAAGTTACAGAAGTTCCTCAAGAGGCTGGTTAATAATTCCTTCTTGTAACTATAAAAATTGAACACAGCTACCTTTAACATCTGTGTGACTATAGCCATGCAATATACTATATATAATCACAGCTGGTGTCTATATACAGTATATATACAGTAAATATATATATATATATATATATATATATATATATTTTTAGTACTTGCCTGTAATATTTAAATCAGACACAATTTTGTACAAATTGAATAATATCCATTGTAATAAATAACCTCATCCATTAATTTTTTTCCACAGTACCTTGAGCTCAGATTTAACAAATGTGTACGACTTATTGGCACATTGTTGTTCATTATCCAAACGGTAAGTAATATCTTTTTTCTTTTATAGTAAAATTTATAATTAGAAATAAGTGAATCGAAGCTGACGAAGTGGAATTCGTTTAGAATTTCAGGAAAAATTTGATTCGCAACGAAAGCGAATTTCCTTGCGCTTTGTGGTAATAAATCGCAATTTTCCTAAAGTGGCGGCTATACGTGTGAGGACTGAGGAGATGGGGCAAGGAACTCTGGGAAGGCGGGATCACCCAGATTGACATGCCTGCATGCAGCCAATCAGCAGCCAGCCCTGTGGTGTCACAGCCCTATAAGTACGATGGCCATCTTACAGTCAGACATTTTCCAGCGTTCAAAGTGCAGGGACAGACGTGTGAAGGCGCTAGGGATAGCAAGTGGAAAAAACGATTGTGGAAAAAAAAGACAGAAAAAACTATTTATAAGTGCAGGGAAAGTATAGGGAGGAATCATTCCACAGCATCTTAGTGCAGGGAGAGATGTCAGAAGGCGCTAGGGACATTGATAGGAAAGTGATTTACAAGTGCAGGGAAAGATTATTTGGGGATCCAAATAGTCATTACACAGCTCTGTCATTCCAGCTTTTTGTTATTGGGCTGCAAGTGTTATGTTGAAAAGCCTTTAGTGGCTTATATCTAAGTATCTTATTCAGTACTACAAGAAAAATATATACACATTTCACTTCTTCAGTTATTTCTGTTAAAAGCGTATAGGGGCATATTTCAGTAAATAAAAAATATATGCGCACTGCACTGTTGCAGTTATTTCCATTGAAAGCGTATAGGGGTGTATTTCAGTAAAAAATAAAAATATATACGCACTGCACTGTTTCAGTAATTTCTGGTGAAAGCATATAGGGGCGTATTTCAGTACTACAACAAAAATATATATGCACTTCACTTCTTTAATAGTTTTCTGTTGAAAGCATATAGTGGCCTATTTCAGTCCAACAAGAAAAATATATTCTCAGGTCACTTCTGCAGTTATTTCTGGTGAAAGCGTATAGGGATGTATTTCAGTCCAACAAGAAAAATATATTCTCAGGTCACTTCTGCAGTTATTTCTGGTGAAAGCGTATAGTGGCCTATTTCAGTCCAACAAGAAAAATATATTTTCAGTTCACTTCTGCAGTTATTTCTGGTGAAAGCGTATAGGGGCGTATTGCAGTCCAACAAGAAAAATGTATACGCACTGTACTGTTGCAGTTATTTCTGGTGAAAGCGTATAGCTGCGTATTTCAGTACTACAAGAAAAATATATACGCACTTTAATAGTTTTCTGTTGAAAGCGTATAGTGGCCTATTTCAGTCCAACAAGAAAAATATATTCTCAGTTCACTGTTACAATTAGATCTGGTAAAGCCTTTACTGGCGTATTGCAGTAGAAAAAGAAACATACATTCACCATTCGCTGTTGCACTTATATGTAGAAAAACCTTTATTGACGTATATCAGTAGAAAAAGAAATATACATTCGCCATTCGCTCCTGCACTTATATCTTGAAAAACCTTTATTGACGTATATCAGTATAAAAATAAAAATATATTCAGCGTTCACTGTTGCAGTTATCTGTGGTAAAGCCTTTACTGGCGTATTTGAGTAGAAAAATAAAGATATATTCAGCGTTCAGCGCTGCAGTTATATGTGGCAAAGTCCTTTTTGTGGTATGGACAGAATTATGTTGTGGTGAAATTTTTTATTTATGTTTCACACACTGCGTGCTTACGTGACAACGTCCATAAGAGTGGCGCACCAATACAGGTGAATACACTATGCACTAACCCTGCGCCAAAATGCAAACTAATTGACATCAGCCCACATCTATCTGCGGTATTGCTTACTGGACACTACGGGGACTTTTCTGCAGCACAGAAACCTTACGAGGACCGCGTCTTGCTCTTCCAGCATGGACCTACTTCCTCCGCTACGTCCTGTTAACTGCAGATCACTCTGCCTTAGGCGCCAATGTTTTTTTGAAACTGACAGCCTATAACCCTCTGTTAAAAAGGCTTTTCTGGCGTATATACGAGAAAAAAGAAAAATATACTCGGCGTTCATTGTTCCAGTTATATGTGGAAAAACCTTTTGTGACATATTTTGGTCGAAAAACAAATTTTATTCAGCGTTCTGCGCTGTAGTAATATGCGGTAAAACATTTAGTGCCTTATTTTGATGGAAAAAAAAATTATTCAGCGTTCAGTGCTGCAGTTATATGCGGTAAAATCTTTTGGGACTTATTTAGGTGGAAAAGGAAATTACATTCAGCTTTCAGTGCTGCAGTTATATGTTGTAAACTATTTTGTGAATAATTTTGGTGGAAAAACGAATTTCATTCAGCGTTCAGCGCTGCAGTTATATGCGGTAAAATCTTTTGTGAATTATTTTGGTGGAAAAAATTTGTATTCAGTGTTCAGCGCTGCAGTTAGATGCGGTAAAATCTCCATGATGTCTCCATGATAAATCTGCAGCGTGGGGACCCCGTGTGACTTCTACACACTTTCAAAATAATTCTTCAGCGGGGCGAATAGATGCCGGATGACCGGGATGCTCCATGACCTTCCCAGGAGCTGTTGTCAGGAGCAATGGTTCATTTTTGAGATGTCCTATAGTGCGGGTGGAATCCGAACACCCTTTGCATCTCCGTGCTCCGTTATATGTGGTAAAATCTTCATTGACATATTTCGGTCGAAAAACAAATTTTATTCAGCGTTCAGCATTGCAGTTATATGTGGCAAAACCTTTAGTGACGTATTTCGGTCGAAAAACAAATTTTATTCAGCATTCAGCGCTGCAGTTATATGTGGTAAAGCCTTTTGGGATTGATTTAGGTGAACAAACTTATTTTATTGCTTTCAGCGTTGCAGTTAAATGTGCTAAAACCTTTAGTGACGTATTTCAGTAGAAAAACAAAATATATTCAGCGTTCACTGTTGCAGGTATATGTGGCAAAATCTTTAGTGACGCATTTAGTTTGAAAACCGAATTTTATTCAGCGTTTAGTGCTGCAGTTATATGTGGTAAAGCCTTTTGGGACTTATTTTGGAAGAAAAACAAAGTATATTCAGCGTTCACTGTAGCAGGTATGTGGCAAAACCTTCAGTGACGTATTTCGGTAGAAAAACAAATTTTATTCAGCGTTCAGCACTGCAGTTATAGGTGGCAAAACTTTTAGTGACGTATATCGGTCGAAAAACTAATTTTATTCAGCGTTCAGCGCTGCAGTTACATGTGGAAAAACCTTTTGGGATTTATTTAGGTGGAAAAACTAATTTTATTCAGCGTTCAGCGTTGCAGTTATATGTGGTAAAACCTTTTGGGATTTATGTAGGTGGAAAAACTAATTTTATTCAGCGTTCAGCATTGCAGTTAAATGTGCTAAAACCTTTAGTGACGTATTTTGGTAGAAAAACAAAATATATTCAGCGTTCACTGTTGCAGGTTTATGTGACAAAACCTTAAGTGACTTATTTCTGTTTAAAAACAAATTTTATTCAGAGGGGGGAGGCACTCTGCTAACACTGTACCACACGGAGACCTAAATAACCTGTACATCATACATTTATTCAAAGTACATAAATATATTTATAAAATATAGCTAGATAAAAACATGGCTAAAAAATAGCATGGGCTGAATACATCATGGGTGCATAGACCAAAGGGGTCTCACATAGGTCTTCCAAAGTTCCCCTTTGAATATCCAGCACTAACGTCCCTCTATGTAGGTATAGATTGTCCCGAAAAATTTGAGCTCCTTATTATGGAAAAGTGTCTCTGTATGTAATTATTCAATAGCTGGTAAGGTGTTCACTGAGAAACGTTCCTCCATATAAAGGAAACCTTTTCGCTATTTTCACATATATTGGAATCGTATCCACAGTATTTTCTTGTATATCACATGTAATGACGAGGAGGTGTCTTTACATTACCACTTGTGGACATCTCCTAGAGCGGTCTTCTCCTTCCTCGTTACCACCGCAATGTGATCTGCCAGGACCTGTCGCGGCGTCCTGGGTATGGAAATCATTCGTTTCTCCTGCGCGTTGTTCTTTTATACATATAGCAGCCTCACTGTTGTAGTCCCTGTTGTGCTGCTATATGTATCAAAGAACAACGCGCAGGAGAAACAAATGATTTCCATACCCACAGGAATCGTATCTGAAAACTACCCCGCGTAATAGCTCCCGATACAAACAGACTATCAGCCAATCGGACGCTTCTGCCACTGTCACGTGGGATGCCACTGGATGATGATAGTGACCACATGGGACGCCGCGACAGGTCCTGGCAGATAACATTGCGGTGGTAACGAGGAAGGAGAAGACCGCTCTAGGAGATGTCCACAAGTAGTAATGAAAAAACACCTCCTCGTCATTACATGTGATATACATGAAATTACTGTGGATACGATTTCAATATATGTGAAAATAGCGAAAAAGTTTCCTTTATATGGAGGAACGTTTCTCAGTGAACACCTTACCAGCTATTGAATAATTACATACAGAGACACTTTTACATGATAAGGAGCTCAAAGTTTTCGGGACAATCTATACCTACATAGAGGGACGTTAGTGCTGGATATTCAAAGGGGAACATTGGAAGACCTATGTGAGACCCCTTTGGTCTATGCACCCATGATGTATTCAGCCTATGCTTTTTTTTAGCCATGTTTTTATCTAGCTATATCTTATAAAAAATATGTACTTTGAATAAATGTATGGTGTACAGTGCATTTAGGTCTCCGTGTGGTACAGTGTTAGCAGAGTGCCTCCCCCCTTTTTATAGACTTTTTTTCATATGCACAATACGGTACAGGGGTGAACCGAGGGTAGTGCACCACGGTCAGATTTGGAAGTTTGGGTGGAGCTGCTCTACTAACACACTTTTTTAAATTTTATTCAGAGCAGAGCTGCAGTTATATGTGCTAAAACCTTTACTGAAGTATTTCTGTAGAAAAAGAAAATATATTCAGCGTTCACTGTGGCAGGTATATGTGCAAAACCTTTAGTGATGTATTTTGGTCGAAAAACTAATTTTATTCAGGGTTCAGCGCTGCAGTAATATGTGGTAAAATCTTTATTGAAGTATTTCAGTCGAAAAACAAAATTAATTCAGTGGTCAGCACTGTGGTTATATGCAGTAAAATCTTTATTGAAGTATTTCAGTCAAAAAATAAAATTTATTCTGCTATCAGCGCTTCGGTTATGTACGGTAAAATCTTTAGTGACATATCTTGATGAACTTTGCGACTCTTCCGGGCTCAAAGCTATCTTGACGCTTTGTCTTCTCATTGTCTGTAGCTACTAGAGGCCTGTTCATGCCAGGCAGATTCCCCCAGAAGTATCTTGGTAGATTGACACTCTGTCATTATGCCATTCTATGGCTTCCTCATACTGCTGCCACCTCCAGACTCGGTTATTGTGCCGCTCTGTGGTCTCCTCATACTGCCGCCACCTGCAGACTCGGTCGTTGTGCCGCTTTGTGGCCTACTCATGCTGCCGCCACCTCCAGACTCTGTCATTGTGCCGCTCTGTGGTCTCCTTATGCTGCCACCACCTGCAGACTCGGTCATTGTGCCACTCGGTGGCCTCCTCATACTACCGCCACCTCCAGACTCTGTCATTGTGCCGCTCTGTGGTCTCCTCATGCTGCTGCCACCTCCAGACTCTGTAATTGTGCCGCTCTGTGGCCTACTCATGCTGCCGCTATCTGCAGAATCTGTCATTGTGCTGCTTTGTGGTCTCCTTATGCTGCTGCCACCTCCAGACTCTGTCATTGTGCCGCTCTGTGGTCTCCTCATGCTGCTGCCACCACCTGCAGACTCGGTCATTGTGTGACTCGGTGGCATCCTTATACTGCCGCCACCTCCAGTTTCTGTCATTGTGCCACTCGGTGGCCTTCTGCTAATGCTGCTGATGCTGCTGCCGCCACCTACAGACTCTCTCATTGTGCCGCTCTGTGGTCTCCTCATGCTGCTGCCGCCACCTGCAGACTCAGGCATTGTGTCACTCGGTGGCCTTCTGCTAATGCTGCTGCCGCCACCTACAGACTCTGTCATAGTGCCACTTGGTGGTCTCCTCATACTGCTTCCACCTCCAGACCCTGTCATTGGGCCACTCTGTGGTTTCCTCATGCTGCTTTCACCTCACCACTATGTCATAGGTCTATTCTGTGAACTTCTCATGCTGTTCCCACCCTCCCCACGCTATTTTGGCTTTCGGTCTGGCTGACATCATCATTTAATTGACACTTCTTCTGATCTGTCAGAAGAAAGGTTAAATGAGACAAACAACGGATCCTGTCTGTGTAGCAGCTTTAAGACCTGTATGGTCCCATCAGAATTGGCTTATGATTTGGTAGCCAAAAGCAGGAGTGGGTAGAAAACACAGAAGACATGCAAATATTCCATTCACATGTCATCTCTGTTTTAGATTTTTTTTGCCTGTAGCAATACTGATGGATTGTTGAGCAAATGCTGACCAAGTGAAGGCGTATGCTCCACAGACAGAATCCGTTTTTTTCTGGGTAATTGTTCTGACGGATCAGAGAATGGGGAAAATTAATCAGTGACGTCAACACAAACTTACTGCTGACACCTTCTCCACTCTGTCGGGGGGCTCTACTTGTATAAGCGTTTAATAGAACAGGTTCTGTAGACGTCTATGTGGAATCAGCTGACGACAATGTAAAAGGAGTGCGCTTCTTCTTGACGCTAACATCTACCTGTAAAATCTGAGTTCATACTTGAGTTATTTGGTCAGTTTTGGCCCCGTGACTGCCCAAATAAGTGAAGTATACAGTGATTCTAAGAGTGACGCCTGTCATCTGCATGTCATACTGACTCACAGTATTATTTCACTACCAGAGAAGACTCCCTATGCGTCTTACTGCAAGGCACAGTGTTCTACACCACTATAAAGGCTCTTAACAGCCAGGAATTTTTTTAACTTAATTCTCCACAAATATATTTGGATCAAATCAAATCTTTCCCGAAAAATTTGGCGAACCGGCAAATCGAATTTTTAAAAATTCGCTCATCTCTATTTATAATATTCTATTTTTTGTTACAAAAAAATATAACGGAGCAAAAGCTATTAAAATTTTTTATAACATACTTAGTATGAAATATCACAGCACTGTATTTTACAGTATCCTTGTAATCATAATAGTGAACACATTATTTATGGTGAATGATGTAACATAATTACCTGACACAGCTCTCACGCCAGGAGAGACTTGCTGCAGGGTCGCGTCCCTAGCAACAGAGGGCAATGCGTGCTTGCACTGGGGGAAATTAGCAGCAGAATAAATGGCTGCTCTGTTACTGTGCAGTTTGTATCCTGTCCTATTGAGTGTCGAGTCCATGGACCTATCAGGTTATGATCCATGGACTCGGCGCTCAGTTTAAATCCTCTCCTGGCCATACACCTTTGCCATTGATAGTCTTTGAACTCACTGGCTATATTCCTTGTTCTGGTTCCTGTGCTTATTTGGATTGCTTGTGCTTCTGACCCCGGCTTATTCTCTAACCACTCTCTGTCTCTTGTTTAGTACTGCATAGCCTGTCTGCTTCTGACCCATTTACATATGACTCTTGTAGTTTTTTTGTCTGTCTTTGTCCATCTCTCCACTTATTTAGCGTAGGAACAGTCGACCAGTTGGGGTCTAGCTATCTAGGGCTTGTACTGCAAGTAGGCAGGGAAAGCTGGCTGGGTTGTAGCCTTAGGGCTCACCGTCCTTGTCTGTCCCTACCTACAGTTTGTTACAGGTGATTAGTAAGTGGCACATATTTTTCCCCTTCATTTCAGTAATATACCATTTATTTAATATAATATCTGTGAAGAAAATAGCTTTATAAGAATGGAAAATTATTTTGTTCAGAGTGAATTCTAATGAGGATGGCAGGACCCCTGACTGCAGTACTGCAGTACCTGACTGCCTAATAGTGGCCATGTACATGGTAATCTCGCCCATGACCAAAGATCAGTGTGTAGCAGTTCAACCAGTAAACTGAATGAGGTTCCATTGCTACTCACAAGTTACCATGACCCCAGGATCGCCGAAAATCCAACACTCCTCGGCCAAGCATGTATGAGTAGTGAATGGAGAGAGGAGGGAAAGCTGCTGGCAGAGGTATCTATCTCCTGCGAATAAAAGGATTAGGGAGTTTAAATCCAACGTGCCTGACCCTTATGTCCTTTGATATCATCTGGAGAGTCTGGAGGCCACCATGCATATTCTTGGTTAAGCCTGCAGAAATCTGCGCGTTCAGCCCAAACACATCTAATGGGTATGATGAGCTGTAGAATAAACTAAAATGTTCCAGATTTAGCACAGTCGCTGATGGTGGACCGTGGAGGATACATCTGTGGTACCTCTAAACAATCTAGTTTAAGGTTTCTCCACCTATTAGTTGGCATATTTCTTCCCAGAATTATACACTAGAATTTTTGCTAATTTTTTGGTGCACATTGTTAAATCTTAAGCCACATTATCTACAGTAGGTCACACTCTTTAAAGCTAAGTCATGCCCCCAAGTTGAAAAAAGTGCCTAAAAGACTTAATAAATGAAGTGCAAAGCATGTTTTTTTGCGGGACAAGTTGTACTTTCCAACGCCACCATTTAATATTGCATATGATGTAGTGGGAAGCGGGAAAAAAATTCCAAATGGGGTGAAATTGCAAAAAAAAAGCAATTCCACATTTTTGCAGGTTTTTAAATTCCGACCTTCGATGTGCGATAAAACTGACCAGTTAGTTTTATTCTACAGGTCACTACGAATCCGGTGATATATGTATAGGTTTTCTTGCCGCGGGTGTCTGCTACAGGAACCATGCGGACACCCGCGGCTAAGGCGCCCGCATGAAGAAGGAGCGGACGCCATCTTTAGGGACAGGACCCAGGACATACGGGTACGTCCTGTGTCCTTAAGAGGTCAGAGGAGTTGTCTCACTTCAGCAAGTGGCATTTATCATGTAGAGAAAGTTAATACAAGGCACTTACTAATATACTGTTATTATCCATATAGTCTGCTTTGCTGGCTTGATTAATTTTTCCTTCACATCATAACCTGCTCATTTCCATGCTTGCAGCCACCCTGCAATCCATCAGTAGTGGCCGTGCTTGCACACTGTAGGAAAATCCATCAGCCTCTCTGGTGGCTGGGAACGCACATAGGCTGGGGCTTTTTTTCTATAGTGTGCATGCACGTCCACCACTGATGGATTGCAGGTTGGTCGTAAGTAACGATAGAAATGAGCAGTGTATAATGTGATGGAAAAATGAGTCCAGACAGCAAAGGAGGCAATATGGACTATCACAATACATTAGTAAGTGGCTTGTATTAACATTGCTGCCCGTTAGCCCCTGATGAAGCCACTGTAGTGGCGAAACATGTCAGGGGGCAGTTACTAAGTTTTAAATTGTTACAATAAGAGCGCAGCACTGTTCAGGGTCATGGTTCAGACATTTGTATTTGTTCACTTTTGGGACGGACGCTAATGGTAGCAATATAGCAGAGGCAGCGTCCTCAGCTGAATTATACATTAAACCAGGTCATCTCCACATATAGGGAGAGGGACCTCTGTGCAAATATCTAACAACAGGACGAGTAAGGACACTGCAGTATATACAATTGCGAGTGGTAAAATTGCCCACAGTAGTGGGATACATTAGCACATTTAGCATCAAACTGCAGTAGTGTCCTATATACCTGTTAGTAGATAGCTATACATTGTGGCTACTATTTTGTTCCCATCCCAAATTGAACTATTAGTTGGAGGGAGTTAGTGCACAACTCCCTACTGACATAGACTTGAGTACTACTAGAGATTAGCGCTACTTATTTGTGACACGATTTTTTAATAAGTGTCAGCTCTCAGATCACAGTGTAGTTATTTTAGATGATCAAATAAACGTGAAGTTTTAGAACTATTCTCTGGGTAATACTAGGTTAAGGCCCCGCTGGGCAATAGTAAATAACATTGTCTACATGAAATATGTTATTTGCTGAAATGACACAACCCCTTCATAATTAGGTACTGTGAAATGTAGAATTTTCGCTAAGAATGGCATGAACTTTGTTCATTACAGGATAATGGAAAATAGTCATAGTTTGGAATATCTATGGTATATATTGGGGAAGCTTAAAGAATTCCAAATATATTTCAAAGGACGAAGTGCACTATACCGTTTGGAGGTTGGGTATAAGTTATGTGCTGCTGTGTCTAGTTTAAAGTAAGCACTAGATGATGGTGATGAAACTTGTGATAACCTTAAACTACTGCTTCCCCACATGTGACATCTCGAAAAGCACATAAAGTTAATATAATCTACTTACTAATGTATATTCATTGTTCATATTGCCTCCTCTGCTTGTTTGAATTCATTTTTCATCCCATTATAAAACGCTTGTTTCTAGTTGTTATGACCACTACTGCCATCCAGCTGTGGAGGCTGTGCTTGCTTACTACAGGAACAAGAGCTGTCCTCTCTGATGGCTGGGATTGCAGGAGCGCACATAGGCGCTACCTTGTATCTGCACCACTAGCTTGTAAAGAACAGCTCTAGGGCATGTGCAGTTGCCTTGAAGCTGTTATACACAGCTACAGCTCTAAGGGACAGATCTCTGGGAGAAAATTCTCATCAGCAGGGACAGATCACAGGGAAAACGTTCTAATCGCAGGGACAGAATCATTTCAGGTCCATGGCTTACTCAAAATAGCCCTGAACCTGTAATACAAATTGTCAGTGCCAGCTGTCATCCTAACGCTTCAAGGCTGGTCTGCAACTTAGCTATAGTGCATGACAGAGTGATCTCAGCTGACCCCTGATAACATTATCAGGGGTCAGACAGTGCGTTCAGTGCGTGCCTGAACATTGTTAACAAGCTTTCGTATACTCATTAGTGATAATCTTCATGTGCAAAGATGCCGCTGGTAATTTCATCTTTCATGGTGTCACCTAAATCAATGTTTCACGGCAGTAGATCTTGCTGTCTTAACAGCACTCTACTGCTGGCAAACAATGATTTTGTATGGGGACAAGCGACGGCATTAGTTATCGCTTCTCTTCATATTGTAGAAGAGATTGCTGCATGTAATAGCCGGGGTCTCCTTTACTGACAAGCAAGTGCATGCTGGGAAGAACGCTTCCTTCCCAACAATCATCTGCCCAATTGAGCAGTGTAAAAGGTCACTTTAGACACTGTTATTGTGGCAGGCGCAGCACAATGAAGTACCTTATGTGCTGTGGCATTAGAAGAATTTTAATATCTCTAACTTTTTAGTCCAACCAGACTTTTACTCTGCTTTAATTCTTCTAGCGCCGTTCTATGGAAACAGTAGGCTTAAAGAGCACACCAAATGCTTAAGATAACTTCTTTATTAACTTCAACTTTTCTTCATAAATAACACTGCCACCTCCGCAGCAGACAGTACATGTAAAAAAAAAAAACATGTTGAATAAAGTATCAGAAAATAGAAACATAGAAACATAGAATGTGTCGGCAGATAAGAACCATTTGGCCCATCTAGTCTGCCCAATATAGTGAATACTATGAATAGCCCCAGGCCCTATCTTATATGAAGGATGGCCTTATGCCTATCCCATGCATGCTTAAACTTCTTCACTGTATTTGCAGCTACCACTTCTGCAGGAAGGCTATTCCATGCGTCCACTACTCTCTCAGTAAAGTAATTCTTCCTGATATTACTTTTAAACCTTTGCCCCTCTAATTTAAAACTATGTCCTCTTGTAGCAGTTTTTCTTCTGTTAAATATTCTCTCCTCTTTTACCGTGATGATTCCCTTTATGTATTTAAAAGTTTCTATCATATCCCCTCTGTCTCTTCTTGCTTCCAAGCTATACATGTTAAGGTCCTTTAACCTTTCCTGGTAAGTTTTGTCCTGCAATCCATGTACTAGTTTAGTAGCTCTTCTCTGAACTCTCTCCAAAGTTTCAATATCCTTCTGCAGATATGGTCTCCAGTACTGCACACAATACTCCAAATGAGGTCTCACTAGTGCTCTGTAGAGCGGCACGAGCACCTCCCTCTTTCTACTGTTAATGCCTCTCCCTATACACCCAAGCATTCTGCTGGCATTACCTGCTGCTCTATGACATTGTCTGCCCACCTTTAGGTCGTCTGATATAATGACCCCTAAATCCCTTTCCTCAGATACTGAGGTTAGTACTGTATGGTGGTTCAACTGTTCAATCTTGTCATTCAACATAAAATAGTAGATATATTTCTCTCTTCAGTATCTGTACTCTCACTTTAAGTTATTTAAGCACTTTATGATCTCTCTGAGAGGTATATCTGAGGTTTAACCAATAGTTTTACCTGCTCAACTTGGTTTGCAGTTTGCTCTATACAATTGCTTTGAGCAGTTTTTTCTATATAATTGCAGATTGGTCTGGTATGAGCAGTTCGCAGATTGTACTTAGTTTGGTGGAACTGTAAGCAAACACACACAACTGGTTCAGTATACAGCTCTAACCACAACACTAACAATAGGAACTCCACATACAGTAACTGTTCTAAATACCTATTTTGGCCTCTTTGCTTCCATAAAACTGAACTCTGACTGGATCTGTGTATCTGTTCAGCTCTTCTCTCTGGTGAATAATGATTCCAGCTAGGATATTTCCCACACAGGCTCAGTGTGAGGCTGGCTATCATTGGTCAAGACTCCTGCTCAGTGTGAGGCTTATTGGTCAAGACTCCTGGGCAGTAACAACAGTTTAACTCTATGCTTTCTGTTGTTAGTTCTGCTCTGTCATTGAGCTCACCTTACATTCATAAAATTAATCTTAAAGGCATATTATCTTTTCTGCTTCTGTGAACACAATATATAACTGTTATATGACATCCAAAACATGAAGTCACTGTAAATAACTGCTTTTGTCTTTAGCATATAAACATAGGAACTGCATTAAGGTTATTGGCAGGTCTAGCTGTATAAACATATAAGCCATATTAGCAACCTAGGAGAAGTCTTATCTGGCCAGCTACAGTTATCTCAATATTCAAATATAGAGATAACAGTGTGTACAGTACTTTAAAAGCTGCCCATAACAATACTTAAAAAAATTCTTCACATGGAGCTGATGTGCAAAGGCTGACATAATTCACCGGTGTCTGCCCACCGTATGTAAGGGTCAACAAAAATGGTGGCAGTTTATGAAAGCTCGGTTGAGTGTATGGCTTTATTACAGTAGAGATTTGCTTTTAAAGGGTTTTTTCAACAGATTTTTACTGCTGACCTATTCACTGGATCGGTCATCAGTATTTGATTGGTGGTGGTCCAATACCCGGGACCCTCGCCGATCAGCTGTTTGAGAAGGCAGCGGCACTCGCAAGTAGCACCACAGCTTTCTCCAGCTTTGCTTAGGTCATGTGATGTCATGTTTATCTGTCACATGGCCTAGGATCAGCTGAGCTTCAAGTGAAATGGTTAACCTAAGTTAGATAGATCATCAGTAAATAAAAACTGATCCTCCTTGAAATTTAGCTACTTGTTTAGTTTTGTTTATTTAGTGTTTTCCTCATTTTCAATATTTTTGATTTCTCTTTAGGTTCTTTACACTGGAATTGTAATTTATGCTCCAGCTCTGGCACTGAATCAAGGTAAGAAAGAATCATAGATAAGAGACAGAATTAAGGAAACTCTGATATCTGTATCTCTAAGCTAATATTGATAGTGTTCATAAAAGCACTTTATGCCTGGCTTAATAACATTAGCTTGGGGAAGCCTGTCGAATTGTCTTAAAAGAGGCATAGAACTTTCAAGAGCTCTCACAGCCCATTTTTGTGGAGCATGTGCAAGTTGTAATTGACTTTGTTATACATAACTTTATGCTTCATTAAAGAGGTTTGAGAATTTGATATTGATGACCTATCTTCAGTATAGGTGATCACTATCAGATTGGCGGGGTTCCGACTCCTGGTTTGAAGAGGCCATGGAACTCTTTTGAGGCCAGTGATGTCATGTTCATTGGTCATGTGGCCTAGACGCAGCTACTTTACAGACTTTTTGCAGTCCTCAAGGGATTCTTAGAGATGGTTACTTTTTTTCAGGTAGGGTGCACAAATTCCAAAAATAAGATAAAAAAAGATGCAGCTGTCAAGTGGAAGTGTGTATCAGCACTGCTTGACCACTCAATGCCATGTTACACCTCTGGTTCAGCAGAGACCAGATGTGGAGGAGAAAGGGGATTGGCACTAGACTCGGAGCCCTGATTACTGTTGACTCTTTTTTCTTAACCCTTGTGTCCTGCCTTGCCATCTAAAAAAGGGCTCTCAGTCTCGGAGAACCCTTTTAATGGAAGAATCCAGACAAAATTGATCATGGAGTTAGGTCTACTGCTTGACCTCACTGGGCTCTGTATGACACAGTGAGTGAAAAATAAACCTTGTGTCATGCTCTATACCTAATGGGCAGTATATCAGCTGTTTTTGGAGTGTTATTTGCTAAAATTTCCAAAACTTTATCAGTAGATTTTACAGTGACTACCAATACTACTATGATGATTTGGGAAACCATAAACTAGGTTCTTATGTGTTTTAGGTTATATTTAGGACCATGTCTGCATCAGTACTTTTCTCTATAGGCTAAACCTTTTGTGTTATCTAATTTTAATTGTATTCAATATCCATATCTATTTCAGTGACTGGGTTTGATTTGTGGGGAGCTGTCGTGGCCACAGGAGTGGTCTGTACCTTCTACTGTACACTGGTTAGTACCTCTGTCATTTTGCTATTCTTCTGATATACAGTTACACTTCCATGTATTTTCCTTTCATGTGTTGTTTTTCTAATATTTGGGTTCATCTGACACATGTATAAAACAAAATATGGGCAAAAAAGTGGCAAAATATTGACTTGTATGTTTGTAGAACGAGATCATAGCAGAAGTAAAGCTCATGTTGCATCAAATTGACACCAAACACTACAATATATAACAAAGATATTCTTAGATTTCTTATTAATATCTACTAAATTACTCAACAGTTTTTTTTAACCATAAACATATTTTGCAGATTTTAGCCATATTGATCTATGAACTCTGAGATAATCTACTGTCGGTTTAGTTCAGACTTACCAGAGCAGTACTTCAACTACTTTGTGATTTCTTACAGGGTGGTCTTAAAGCAGTTGTTTGGACAGATGTATTCCAGGTTGGGATCATGGTTGCAGGATTTTCATCTGTAATTATTCGAGCTATCGTTGTCCAAGGTGGGATTGGCCCCATTTTGAATGACTCATATTATGGAGACAGGTTAAATTTCTGGGAGTAAGTAAATTTATGAACTGCTTTTTCTGTACTTCTCTACTTGATTTCATTGTAACAGGGTTTGAAAGCTCAGTAAGCTTACAAAAAAGCAGGAGTTTTTTAGTACACGTAGATTTTTAAATATGAATTAATAGACTTAGTTTTACTAATTTTTGTACTCTGGAAGCATTTCTAAAAAATGGATGATAACGGGGAACCAATAAGCATCTTAGTTACAGTGCTTACTAGTGTTGACTGAGCACCAAAGTGTTTGGGTGCTCTGATGCTCGAGTAGAACACTTTGGGATGCTCGGGTGCTCTACAGTGCACCCGAGCACAATAGAAGTCAATAGGAGAACCCGAGCTTTAAACCAGGCAGCCGCTGCTCTGAAGAGGGGAGGGTGCCAGGTCCCACTAAGGTCTATGCAGAAGATCGCTGTACAGTGAGGAAATCCCCCCGTGTGAGTCCGCGGCTTAGGAGTCCCTGCTCTCACTCCATATACAGTTGCAAGAAAAAGTATGTATACTATATACTTTTTCTTGAAACTGTATAGCTATGTCCATATATGGAGTCAGTGCTTGGGGACACCCAGTGTATTTAAATCTAATTTAGCCTCTATTTCTGAAAAGTTTCTGCCGGGATTTGAACGCACAACCTTCTACATTAGGGAGAAGGACCTTAACCACTCAGCTATAAAGCTGAATGATAAACTGTGTCAGAAAAACCTCATAGTAGTTTGTTATGTAGTAAGTATTCCTATACAGCAGAGGTATCATTTTATATTTCACTGCAGGTTAGCATGTAGCTGTATACCGTAGTGGCTCTAAAGTAGAAGGTTGTGAGTTCAAATCCCGGCAGAAATGTTTCAGAAATAGAGGCTAAATTAAATTTATATATTTTATATTTTTTTTAGTAATTGTAAAAAATGTATGGCACAAAATAAATGTGTAATTACTAAAAAAGAAAAAAAAATACATATATATTCATACTTCTGATATATATGAATGCATAATATGTGGGAAACTACTACTGATGTTTTTAGCCATAATGGCTAAAAACTTGATATATATATATATATATATATATATATATATATCTATATACACTCACCTAAAGAATTATTAGGAACACCTATTCTATTTCTCATTAATGCAATTATCTAGTCAACTAATCACATGGCAGTTGCTTCAATGCATTTAGGGGTGTGGTCCTGGTCAAGACGATCTCCTGAACTCCAAACTGAATGTCAGAATGGGAAAGAAAGGTGATTTAAGCAATTTTGAGCGTGGCATGGTTGTTGGTGCCAGACGGGCCGGTCTGAGTATTTCACAATCTGCTCAGTTACTGGGATTTTTACACACAACTATTTCTAGGGTTTACAAAGAATGGTGTGAAAAGGAAAAAACATCCAGTATGCGGCAGTCCTGTGGGCGAAAATGCTGTGTTGATGCTAGAGATCAGAGGAGAATGGGCCGACTGATTCAAGCTGATAGAAGAGCTACTTTGACGGAAATAACAACTCGTTACAACCGAGGTATGCAGCAAAGCATTTGTGAAGCCACAATACGCACAACCTTGAGGCGGATGGGCTACAACAGCAGAAGACCCCTCCTGGTACCACTCATCTCCACTACAAATAGGAAAAAGAGGCTACAATTTGCACGAGCTTACCAAAATTGGACTGTTGAAGACTGGAAAAATGTTGCCTGGTCTGATGAGTCTCGATTTCTGTTGAGACATTCAAATGGTAGAGTCCGAATTTGGCGTAAACAGAATGAGAACATGTATCCATCATGCCTTGTTACCACTGTGCAGGCTGGTGGTGGTAGTGTAATGGTGTGGGGGATGTTATCTGGGCACAATTTAGGCCCCTTAGAGCCAATTGGCCATCGTTTAAATGCCACAGGCTACCTGAGCATTGTTTCTGACCATGTCCATCCCTTCATGTACCCATCCCCACCATGTACCCATCCTCTGATGGCTACTTCCAGCAGGATAATGCACCATGTCACAAAGCTCGAATCATTTCAATTTGGTTTCTTGAACATGACAATGAGTTCACTGTACTAAAATGGCCCCCAGAGTCACCAGATCTCAACCCAATAGAGCATCTTTGGGATGTGGTGGAACGGGAGCTTTGTGCCCTGGATGTGCATCCCTCAAATCTCCATCAACTGCAAGATGCTATCCTATCAATATGGGCCAACATTTCTAAAGCACCTTGTTGAATCAATGCCACATAGAATTAAGTCAGTTCTGAAGGCAAAAGGGGGGTCCAACACCGTATTAGTATGGTGTTCCTAATAATTCTTTAGGTGAGTGTGTATATATATATATATATATATATATAAATTTAGCCTCTATTTCTGAAAAGTTTCTGCCGAGATTTGAACTCACAACCTTCTATATCAGAGCCAAGAAACTTAACCACTGCACTATACAGCTACATGTTAGCATGCAGTAAAATATAAAATGACACTTCTGCTGTATAGGAATACTTACTACATGATAAACTACTATGAGCTTTTTCTGACACAGTTTATCATTCAGCTTTATAGCTAAGTGGTTAGGGTCCTTGCCTCTAATGTCGAAGATTGTGAGTTCAAATCCTGGCAGAAATGTTTCAGAAATAGAGGCTAACTTAGATTTAAATGCACTAACTCGAGCATCGCGTTCGAGCACACGTGGTGTTCGGCCAAGCATCGCAATGCTCGAGTCGAACACTGGTGCTTACCAGTATGCTTCTGATACTAGTATAATATTTTAATCTATACTTTTGATTATCACTAGTTTCAACCCCAATCCACTGCAGCGGCATTCCTTTTGGACTATTGTAATTGGAGGAACCTTTACATGGACTGGTATCTATGGTGTTAATCAGTCACAAGTGCAGAGATATATTGCTTGTAAAACCAGATTCCACGCAAAAATGTAAGTAAACCCCTTAAAGGGATTTTCCCACCTGGATCTGAATACTTTAATACCGTAATTGCATGTCATTAAAAATTTAGCATAGCTACTGAGTTATTCAACAAAATGTATCTGTATAGCGCCACCTGCTGTTTGTTTTTTCTTTTATTTCTTTGTCCTGCTCACTGAAATGGCTGCACATGCTCAGTCTCATCCTTCAACTGCCTCCTGAGCTGTGATAGGGAGAGCTGAGACAGGCCTCTTGAGCTTCAGCAGAAAAGACACGCCCCCTAAGCTTCCAGCTTGATATAAATCTAGCAGAGCAAGGAAAGGGGATATCTCTGGATCCATGTGAGGTACAAAGCTGCTTCTAGCTTTGTTAGAAAGAGATTGTCATGTACTCTATGACGTCTGATTCTCTTTTTTTATATTTTTCATGGGATAAACACTTTAAGCACCAGGCCACAACTTTTTTATTTTTTCGTTCACATAGCCATATGTGAGTTTATTTTTTGCGGGACAAGTTATATTTTTAATGGCAACATTTAATTTACCATATCTTGTACTGGAAAACAGGAAACAAATAGAAAAAAAACATATTACAGTGTTTACTATGCGCAATAAATGCCAAGACATCCCTATTCTGCAGGTCAGTATGATTATGGCAATGCCAAATTTATATAGTTTTTATTATATGTTCCTTCTTTTAAAAAAATACAAATTTTCTTTGCATTACCATTTTCTGATGGTAATCTACTGAGCTGTATGACAACTTTTTTTGATTTTGTTTTTTTTTCTGCAGGGTGAACTGTAGTTTTTATTTGTACCATTTTGGTTTTTATTTGTACATATGACTTTCTAAACACTTCTTATTCATTTTTTTGGAGGGGGAAAGGTGACAATTTTTTTTTTTGGAGATTTTAATAGTTCAGACATTTTGGGATGCAACGATTCCTGTTATATTTGTTTTTTTTTATTGTTTATTTATTTTTACTTCCAAATTGGATGGGTGATTTAAATTTTTAATATTTTTGTGGGTTTTTACATTTTTAAAAACGTTTTTTAGTCTCCTAAATTGGGAATTGAACATGTGACACTTGTCCCGTGCAATTAAATACAATTGCAGTATATGGGATCCTGACAGCCTGCCTATTAGGCCATGTCTCGGACACAGTTTTTTAGGCAGCTACCTATGGCAGACCTGGCGACAGACTCCAGGCTTTCATTGGAACAAATCGGAGCCCCGTGATTTCATTGCGGGGGCTCTGTCTGTTTGACCCCACAGATGCCACGATTGCTATTGACAATGGCATCTTAATGGTGTTATCAACGATCCCAGTCACTGCCGGCGGGTGACTGCTCATTATACAGTCGGCACCCGCCATCACGTATGGAGCAATCTCAGCATTTGCACTCCCTCCATAATTACCCTGTACACTAAGGTAGTGCATGTACAGCATTATGGGTTAAGGGGTTAAATAAAACTCTACAATAAAAGTCTGCTTTGATTTGTCAGCTCCAAAATACCCCCCCCCCCCCCCCAAAAAAATTTGAGTAAGCTGTGTATAGTGTAAGTGATGCTGAGTCCGGTTATGTAATTTTTATCTTCATACTCACTTGCATTCTGATGCTGTGTTCCTACAAACCTGCAGAAAAATGCTTTGAGAAGACTCCCATTGAGTTTTCTCCATCATGTGCAAGAGATTGGGAGTCCTCTCAATGCACTTTATTGCTGGTTGTCAGAGCACAGCATCAGAAAGCAAGTGATCAGATAAAAATTACATAACTGGACTCTGCATTTCTTACACTGTATACCACTTACTCTAGTTTGGGGGCTGTTTCAGAGCTGATAGCTTCCCTTTAAAGGGGTATTACCATCAGGAGGTTCCGGCATTTGCTTATTACATGTTTTTCGAGAAACAGAAATTTACCTATAGCCATTGCATTGAAACAATATTGGGGTCAAATATTCATTGTATCTTACACATTTTCTATATATTGTGTATCAGAAGAGCAGCATGGTGGCTCAGAGGTTTACATCATTGCCTTGCTAGGGGCTTGGACTCCAACCAAGAGCAACATCTTCATGCAGTTTGTAGGTTCTCCCTGTGCTTGTGTGGGTTTACTCAAAATCCCAAAACATGAGCCCAGGGTGGATTGGGAAGTTAAAGTGGTCCTGGACAAAAAAAACTAAAAGGGGGCCCAAGTTGTAGAGGAGTTGACAGAAGGCAGGGCAACACAAGTAGGCAGGGCCAACACAAAGCCAGAAGTAGGCAGACACAACAGGAGTAGTCAGGGTCAGCAATACTATAGTGCAGCATAAAATACAACCCCAGCAAAACCAAATACCACAGTGCAAATACTGCCCTCTCACCATACTGAGGATGGTGATACAGTTGAATTCCTGTGGCTGCTGACCAGGTAACATAGTAACATAGTACATAAGGCCGAAAAAAGACATCTGTCCATCCAATTCGGCCTGTCATCCTGCTAGTTGATCCAGAGGAATGCAAAAAAAAACAACCTGTGAGGTAGAAGCCAATTTTCCCTACTTAAGAAGAATAAAAAATTCCTTCCCGACTCCAGTCAGGCAATCAGAAGAACTCCCTGGATCAACGACCCATCTCTAGTAGCTATAGCCCGTAATATTATTACACTCCAGAAATACATCCAGGCCCCTCTTGAATTCCTTTATTGTACTCACCATTACCACCTCCTCAGGTAGAGAGTTCAATAGTCTCACTGCTCTTACCGTAAAGAATCCTCTTCTATGTTTGTGTACAAACCTTCTTTCCTACAGACGCAGAGGATGTCCCCTCGTCACAGTCCTGGGGATAAATAGATAATGGTAGAAATCTCTGTACTGACCCCTGATATATTTATACATAGTTATTAGATCTCCCCTCAGTCATCTTTTTTCTAAAGTAAATAACCCTAATTTTGATCATCTTTCAGGGTACTGTAGTTGCCCCATTCCAGTTATTACTTTAGTTGCCCTCCTCTGAACCCTCTCCAGCTCTGCTATGTCTGGCTTGTTCACAGGAGCCCAGAACTGTACACAATACTCCATGTGTGGTCTGGCTAGCGATTTGTAAAGTGGTAGGACTATGTTCTCATCATGGGCGTCTAAGCCCCTTTTGATGCAACCCGTTATCTTATTGGCCTTGACGGCAGCTGCCTGAGACTGGTTTTTGCAGCTTAGTTTGCTGTTTATTAAAATTCCTAGATCCTTTTCCATGTCAGTGTTACCGAGTGTTTTACCATTTAGTATGTACGGGTGACTTGCATTATTCCTTCCCATGTGCATAACTTTACATTTGTCAGTGTTAAACCTCATCTGCCACTTATCTGCCCAAGCCTCCAATCTATCCAGATCCCTCTGTAGCAGTATATTGTCCTCTTCAGTGTTAATTACTTTACACAGTTTGGTGTCAACTGCAAAAATTGATATTTTACTGTGCAAGCCTTCTACAAGATCATTCATAAATTATTGAAAAGAATAGGGACCAGTACTGACCCCGGAGGTACCCCACTATTGACAGTGACCCAATCTAAGTGTGTACCGTTAATAACCACCCTCTGTTTTCTGTCACTCAGCCAGTTACTTACCCACTTACAAACATTTTCTCCCAGTCCGAGCATTCTCATTTTAAATACTAACCTTTTATGTGGTACAGTGTCAAATGCTTTGGAGAAGTCCAGATATACGACATCCATTGATTCGCCGCTGTCAAGTCTAAAACTTACCTCCTCATAGAAACTGATTCAATTTGTTTGGCATGACCGATCCCTCATGAAGCTATGCATATATGATGTTATTTGCTTATTTCCGTTGAGATCCTCTAAGATAGCATCTCTCAGAAAACCTTCAAACAGTTTCCCCACAACAGATGTTAAACTTACCAGCCTATAGTTTCCGGGCTCTGTTTTTGGACCCTCTTTGAATATTGGTACCACATTTGCTATGCGCCAATCCTGTGGAACATTCCCTGTCAGTATAGAGTCCGCAAATATCAGAAATAAGGGTCTGGCTATGACCTTACTTACACCCCCGTATCCTAAGACGATTTGTCTATTTAATTCTTTTTAAGTCGCTGTTGTACTTCTTCTTGGGTCAGACAGGACATTTTAATGGGGAATTTATTTTTACATTAAGCTTTTCATCTGACATTTTATTTTCCTCAGTGAATACAGTGGAGAAAAAAATATTTAACAGCTTTGCTTTCTCCTCGTCGCTCTGTGCAACTCCCCCCTCATTATTCTTTAAAGGGCCGACACCTTCAGATTTATACTTTTTAACATTTATATAATTGAATAACATTTTAGGGTTCGTTTTACTCTCTTTGGCAATTAATCTCTCGGCCTCTAGTTTGGCCGCTTTTATTTGTTTTTTACATGTTCTATTTTTTTTCCTTATAGTTTTTCAGTGCTTCCTCGCTACCCTCCTTTTTTAGTGACTTATATGCTTTCTTTTTGTCATTTATTGCTTTCTTTACATTTCTATTTATCCACATTGGTTTCTTTTTGTTCCTTAACCTTTTATTCCCATACGTTATGTACCTCTCACAATGAGAATTTAGGATGCTTTCAAAGATATCCCATTTTGTGGCTGTATTTTTGTTTTTGAGGACTTTGTCCCAGTTGGTTAGGCCTATGACCTCGCTTAGTATTTTTGTTCCTCCCTGTAGAAATGCTCTTTTGAATGATAATTGGAAGGTTATCACTTTATGGTCACTATTTCCCAGGTGTCCCCCAACTTGCACATCTGTTGTTCTGTCAGGACTATTGGTTAATACTAAGTCCAGTATGGCCGTCACTCTAGTCGGGTCCTGAACCAGTTGGGAAAGGTAATTGTCTTTGGTTATTACCAAGAACCTGTTTTCTTTATGCGATGTACAGCTTTCAGTTTCCCAGTCTATATCTGGGTAGTTGAAGTCCCCCATAATAACCACCTCACTATGATTTGCGGCCGCGTCTATCTCGTTTAGTAATAGATTTTCTGTGGACTCTGGTATATTAGGTGGTTTATAGTAAACTCCTATTAGTAATTTATTATTGTTTTTGGCTCCATGTATCTCTACCCACAGTGACTCCACATGTTCATGTCCCTCACTTATATCTTCTCGGACTGTGGGCTTTAGATAGGACTTTACATAAAGGTAGACCCCTCCCCCTCTCCGGTTTTGACGATCCTTTCTAAACAGAATGTAACCCTGTACATTAACTGCCCTGTCATAGCTATCATCCAGGCATGTCTCAGTTATTCCCACTATATCATAGTCCTCCTCACACATCACTAATTCCAGCTCCCCAGTTTTGTTAGTCAGGCTTCTGGCATAAGTGTACATACAATTAAGGTGCATAAGTAACTGATGCTTCTAGCATTAATTAATGGCCAGCAGCTGTGAGGCGGGCTTGGGTGCCCCCAGGCATAGGCCCAACAGGAAGTTTCCATGTAGGTTATATGATTAGTCTGCTCTTTTGTGAGCCCCAATAGGGACAGGGACTGAGTGAGGATAATCTCTATACAGTGATGTGGAATATGTTATTGCTAAATAAATGAATAAAATAATAATAGTATTATATTTTATTAGGTCCCTGTATGTGAACCTATTAGGACTCTGGGCTATTCTTTCCTGTGCAGTACTTTGTGGACTGGCTATGTATTCGATATATAAGGACTGCGACCCTTGGACTGCCAAATTTGTATCAGCCCCTGATCAGGTAAAAACAAATACACTCACAAAAGGGCCAAATATATACTTTTTAAGGTAATTTATTATTCAAACATTTAATTATTGCATGTAATATATGAAGTTGAGTGTATGTATGTGTGTATGTCTGCTAAAGGAATCCGCACCGTCGCATTTACAATCACGAAATGTGGCACACAGGTACATCAGGTGTCCGGGAAGGTTTTAAACCTGGTCCCAACTCTCTAGCATGTACCGTTCCTGAGATATTCCCAAAAAATGCATTAGCCAGGAGAAGCCTGGTCACATGACCCTTATCAGCCAATAGAAGCTCGCAGGCTCTTAGTCTCCATATACACACAGTTTTACACCAGGTTTCTATAACAACCCAGCCATTTTTCCTCATTGCTGCAGGTCAGCTTTAGAGGAAATCTGTCACCAGGATAATTGCTATTGCAGTAAAGCCATAGCCTAATAGCACTTAGTACCTTATGGCACTTAGTACCTTATTTCCAGATGTACCTTTGGTCCAGCAATAGATGTTTTCTTCTGAAAATCCAGTTTATTTGGTATGCAAATGAGCCAGTAAGGTGCCCAAAGGGGCAGCATTCTTGCAGGAAGAAGCCCAGGCACGCCTCCTGCCACAATGTGGCAAGAGTGAGGCCCCTTGCCCCTCAGTAGCGATTATCCTGGTGACAGATTTTATTTAAAGGGGCAGGGTACTGTGGATGACACTGTTAAAAGCGCGGAGTGCTGTAGAGATCACAGTTCAGGGGGCAGGTAGGGTGGCCATTCAGGCCA
Source organism: Bufotes viridis (assembly GCA_033119425.1). Lineage (NCBI taxonomy): Eukaryota > Metazoa > Chordata > Amphibia > Anura > Bufonidae > Bufotes > Bufotes viridis. The sequence continues at coordinate 283,274,254 of CM065590.1, forward strand.
CCCTCAAAAGACGAACTTAAAAACCCCACCCCCAGGTCCACTAAGCCACACCCCCTCCCACTCCGCAGCCGATGGATATCGGAAAAATGAAGGTGAAAATAATCTTCTGTCAGCTGCAGGGGTGGGAGGGAGGGTGACTTTCTCCCTGTAGCTCACGATCAGACAGCACAGTGCTGCTGTCTGAGAGTGAGCTGTTCAAAAGGACATCCCTGTGTCCGTCCAGACCTTACGCCAGACGGAGGAAGGGGAGTCTGAAAGTCGGACTGTCCGGCCTAAAACCGGACCTCTGGCCAGCCTAGCGGGAGACTGCTGTGGAGGTCACAATTAAGGGGACAGTTCGCTATGGAGGTCAGTGTTAGGGGGCAGATTGCTGTAAAGGCCACTGTTAAGGGGGCGGGGTGTTGTGGAAATCACTGTTAAGAAGACGGGGTACTGTGGAGGTCACTAATAAAGGGGCGGCTGCTGTGGAGGTCACTGTTAAAGGTGAGGGCGCTATGGATGTTACTGTTAAAGGGGCGGGCACTGTGGAGGTCACTGTTAAGGGATGAGGGGACTGTGGAGGCCACTATTAAAGGGGCAGTGGGGTACTGCAAGGTCACCATTAAGGCAGAGGGGTACTGTGAGGCCACTGTTAAGGGAGAGTGGTACTGTGGCAGTCACTGTTAAAGGGGCAGTCACTGTGGAAGTCTCTGTTAAGGGGGCGGGGAATGTTGGAGGTCACAGTTAAGGGGACTGTAACCTATGGTCAGTGTTAATGGGCGGGTGCTGTAGAGGTCACTGTTAAGGGGGCAGGCCCCTGTGGAGATCACTGTCAAGGGGGTAGGGTGCTGTGGAACTTACTGTTAAAGGGGCAGGCTGCTGTGAAGGTCAAAGTTAAGGGGGTAGGCTGCTGTGGAGGTCCCATTTTAAGGACACGCGGCACTGTGGGAGGGTCAATGTTAAGGGGTGGGGGCTGCGGAGGTCATTGTTAAGGGGCGGGGTACTGTAGATGTCACTGTTATAGTGAATACTGTCGATATCTTTTTACGACACACACAAACAGTAAATGAAATAGATGGAATATACCCGTGCAAAGCCGGGTCCTTCAGCTAGTTATATTATATTATTAAAAACTAGATTTTTTTTAGGACATGGTCGCAACATAGCAAAATGTGAAAAAGGTGAAATGGTCTGAAGGTTTATATATATACTGTATACATATATATTTTGTTATGTTGCGACCTTGTACTAAAAAAAAAAATCAAGTTTTCCTCCATCAAACAGAATTTTAGAAATGTTTGCAAAAAGGAAAATCTGCATTCCATGGATATAAGTATTCAGATCCTTTGCTATTGCACTTGCAATTTAGTTCAGTTTAATCATCTTTGGGTTGTTTCATTACCTTGGTTGGAGTCCACCTGTGTAAAATTCAGTTGTTAAGACATGATTTGGAAAGACACACCCTTGTCTATATAAGGTCTGACAGCTGACAATGCATATCAGAACAAAAACAAAGCCATGAGGAGGAAATAACTACCTGTAGAGCTCAAAGACAGGATTGTGTGAAAATTTCTGCTGCACTGAAAGTTCCTTAGAGACATTTGGAATAACCAGGACTCTTCCTAGAGCTGGCTGCCCCACCAACCTGCATAATCTGGGGGCGAAGGGTCTTGGTATGAGAGATGACCAAGAACAAAATGGTCATTTTGGAGGAGCTCCAAAGATCCTGTGGGCAAATTACAGAATCTGACAGAAGGTCAACCACCACTGCAGCACTCCATCAATCTGGGCCACAAAAAAGCCGCTCCTCAGTAAAATACACTACAGATTCTCAGACTGTGAGAAACAAGATTGTCTTGTCTGATGAAACCAAGATTAACTGTTTTGGCATCAATTCTAAGCTGGGCATAGCTATAGGGGAAGCAGCTTCTTTTGGGACCTACCTCAGAAGGGGCATATCCAAGAGGGGGACTAAAAGATATCATTGTCAAGGCCCACTCAACAGTATTATACAATGACATCATATACAGTATATATGTGTAGGAAACAAACTGAGCGATTTTGACTAGTCACAGGAGTGGGATTTGCACAGGAGTAAGGGGGTGCAAAGAAGTTGCTGGGGTGGGGGGGGCTTTAAGAAAATTGCTGTGGGGCCCAGTCATTTATAATTACGCTACTGATTCTAAGCATCATTTCTGGAGTTAACCAGGCACTGCTTGTCACCTGCCCAATACAGTCCCTACATTAAGGCATGGCGATGGCAGCATCGGGCTTTGGGGTTGATTTTCAGCAGCTAGGGTAGAGAGATTGGTCAACGTTGAGGGAAAGCTGAATAGTACAGAGATATTCTTATGAAAAGCTGATCCAGAGTGCTCTTGACTGGGCCAAGGGTTCACCTTTCAACAAAACAATGACCCTAAGCACACAGCCAAGACAACACAGGAGTGGATTGTAGACAACTCTGTGAATGTCATGAATGGCCCAGTCAGAGCCCTGACTTGAACCCACTCGAACATCTCTGGAGAGACCTGAAACAGGCTGTCCATCGATGGTGCCCATCAACCATGACACAGCTTGAGAGAAACCTCAGAGAAGAATGGAAGAAAATCCCTAAATCCAGGTGTGCAAACCTCGTGGCATCATACCCAAGAAGACTGGAGGCTTTAATCACTGCCAAAGGTGCTTGAACTAAGTGAAGTACTGAGTGAAGGTTCAGAATATTAATGTCAATGTAATATTTTAGTCTTTCTTTTTCAATAAATTAGGAAAGATTTCGAACATTCTGTTTTCATGGGCAGAATGATTTTTTTTTCTTTTTAACAAAAGGCTGCCTGCCACATAACAAAATCTGAAAAGAGTGATAGCGTCTGAAGGTCTGAAGACTTTCCCAATGTTTAGTATATATGACATGGATCTTCACTTCAGGGGAGCTACAAAGCCGTTCCCTCTTAGACAAGTCCCGGTGCAGTTGTCAGCTGACCCATGGGTGCCAGACATGGGTCAGCTGCCAGACAAGCTTGACAAAGGCCTCATGGAGTAGGCTGAAATGTTGCCTTGGAATAAATTGGGTCATCACCATTTAACTCAGGAGTGCTGCCTCTTCTCTGGGATCTATATATGTGTGGAGGATTGTCCGTCCTCCTGAGGATTTTGCACCCGCCAAGCCCTTTGGACGTGCTGCTGCCTATCTCCGGATTTATGTATGTATATATATATATATATTTATAAGAGTTTGCCTCTATTTTTGCATTTTCCGGAACTGTATTTTAAAAACCTGAAAGTAGGAAACCGTTTTAAAAGCACATTCATTTTAATAAAATGTACAAAGCTTAGCGATATCTATTATTATTATTGTTATTATTATATATACTTTAGGGTGTAAATTATACTAGATGTATTATTTTGTTCGCCCCTTTAGCTGATGCCTTACCTAGTTCTTGACATTTTGCGTGATTATCCTGGACTTCCTGGATTGTTTGTGGCTTGTGCATACAGTGGAACCTTAAGGTAAAACATGTTCCTTTTCACCACCTTTTTATTCATGCTATATTGCAAAATGGTGCAGAATGGGCGGTGGTTATGTTATCTCTGTCTTACCTCCTGGTTTACAATATTTCCCTTCTTCCAGACTCTTGCATTTGGCACTGAGAAACACCAAATGGCACATCTGTAATTCACAAATTCACAACTTACTGTTAACAAATTGATTCTCAAATCTGGAATCTCTTGCCAGCTAAGAAAGAACTGATATGCCAGCTTCAAAATTTTGGGGGTCATTTATGATTAGATATATCTGTTGCACATTCGGCTGCAAAGGGGATTTGCGGCTGAATCTGCGACTTCTTCCCCATCCACGCTGCGTACGCCAGTTCTAGAAAAAAGGGCTGTGGTGTGGGTGGGGAAGGGGGGAAGGCCAGTTTTATGCGTAGAAAATTATCTAAATATACACCAGCAAGGGAGCTGGTGTGGATTTAGGCTGGTTGTAGGTGCTCCTAAGTTATGTAGAGGCCCCATTTTTGTTTGGGATATGAAAAATATGCAAATATGTTGGGGAGGGGGGGATTTGCAGCAGTATTCCTATATTTTTCTGTTAATTTTTTTATATGGCATTTCAATCATAATATCTCTAGATCCCTGTAGGTTTATACGACTATCAGGGGCGGATTGGCCATATACCTTACAGGGAAATTTCCTGGTGGGCCAATGCAAGGAGGCTGCCGGGGCCCTCCTCACAGCCAACCAGTGGAAGTTCTTGGAGATGTATTTTGTGCTGCTGTTAGTATTTTGTGATGGACTATGGTATTTGTGCCACAATATGGGATTGCTGGCCCTGCCTTCCTTACATCAATTTGGACCTGACTACAAAACGGGCCACTTTTAGTATTTTTTACAGGGTCACTTTAAGTTTCCAGTCCGCCCCTGACTACTATACTATAGGTAGTATAAGATAGCCACATACAGTCTATACTATACTATAAAAGGGAAATGCTAAAACTAAGGACACTATAAATTATGTTTTCCAGCACTGTGTCATCCAGCATTAATGCTTTGGCAGCTGTTACAGTAGAAGACCTTGTGAAACCTTACTTCCCATCTCTCAGTGAGACCAAACTGTCATGGATTTCCAAAGGAACAAGTAAGATAAGACCTGACATAATATCAATATACTTTACATAAATATATAGTAGATTATTTCTCAGAGATAATCAAAATTAGAACCTGGGCCTACCAGAAAGTCCAAAGCAAATTTTCAGATTCAATCATAGTTCTGCCTTATTGATTTTGTACTAATAAATTTCCTACGTATATGCATTTAAGTGGTTTTCTAGGACTTTAATATTGATGACCTAACAATGTGAGATTGGGGGTGTCTGACTCCTGAAAGTTTGCTGTGCATCTTAACCACACACCAAAGACCACAGCTATGTACCACATGAAGTGGCTGTGCCTGGTTACTGCAGTACGACTCCCGCAGGAGGATCGGTCATCCATATTAGGGTCCATTCACACGTCCGTGTGTGTTTTGCGGATCCACGGATCCGCAAAACACGGACATCGGCGATGTGCGTTCCGCAATTTGCGGACCGCACATCGCCGGCACTCTCATAGAAAATGCCTTTTCTTGTCCGCAATTGCGGACAAGAATAGGACATGTCCTTTTTTTTTCGGGAACGCGATTGCGGACCCGGAAGTGCGGATCCGCAATTGCGGACCCGGCCGGGACATCGTCTGTCCCCATTGAAATTAATGGGTCTGCAATTCCATTCCGCAAAATGCGGAACAGAATTGCAGACGTGTGAATGGACCCTTAAAGTCCCAGAAAGCCCCTTTAAGGTGTTCAAGATGTGTTTTATTAGTGAACACCTGTAATAAGGTTGACAATTCCCATACCCTCTATTACTAAATATCATATGCTTTTTTCCACTGTTACAATATTCTGTTGCTATTGCTTACTGTTGACCCAATTACAGTGGAAATATCATCCATGCTGAATTGTTTAATTGTCAGTGACTGACAAAGTGCTATTAATGCACCTGATATATGATATGCTACCTTAGCTGTATGTGACCTGCAATTGTGTGCCACGTATGACAGGCCAAATTTTTGTAAATTTATGACATTCCTTATTTCACTGTGAGATGATAGGGAGTTATTCATAAAATATGTGCACTGCTTTGGGTTGAATGTCCACTGAGGCCATGTTCGAGATGTATTTAGAGGGTGCTGAGGTCACAGGTAACCAGTGATTTGGAAGTGACGTCACTGCAAGTCATATACCTTTAAGCAGGATGTCAATGAATGATGCACTTAAGTAGCATTTGAACCTCACTGTTTATTATGAAAATGCACTGTATGCAGTTAGGAACCACCTGTTAGTAATGGCTATGAAGGGGTTAATGCCAGATATGCGGCCATGCTGGACTCAGTGAAAGTTGAGTGTAGGGGGTCACGCTTGAGGTGTCCTGATGATATAGAGCACGTTTCTGCTAGATTATAAATAGAGATGACCAACAGGACCTCTTGGTGAGGCTCAGGAAGGCAGCCAAGAGAGTGTTGGGAGATGCTAGGAGAAAGAGAGCCAGCTTAAACTACAAGCTACTTAACTTGCAAGTAGAGGTGAGTGGTACTTTCAAATTAGGACATAACGTTAGAGGGTCAGCCAATCATCTTCAGAAGCACAGAGGGTAGCCTGGAACAGGGATAGCTAACTTGTACTTCTAGAGATGCCTGGTCAAGAGAGTTAGACCAGCCAGCTTGTCACAAATAGATATGGCTCTGAAGATAGTGGTGTGCCTAATTTAAAGCATAGAGTGTGTCATGAGGAAAGGTATACCACAACCTGTATAGGGGCCTGTGCACAGTGTTTATCTGTGAGCCACAAGGATAGGCACCCTGCCCTATAGCAACGCCTGTACTGAAGTATGTGGAGAGCACCAAGAGGTAATTTGTCAAACAAAAGGTAAAATCAGATATCGTCCAAGAGAGTTGGGTGTAATGCTTGATGGAGAGAGAGGGGGAAAGCCTGCTATGCAAAGAGAGTGTTTGTTTAACTAATCTGTTGCCTAACTAATGCTGGGTTTACACAGCCCGATAGTCGGGCGGATTGTTGGGGACGAACATTCTGGCAAAAGTTCGTTCCCAACAATCTGCCTGTCTAAAGGTGCAGCTGAGCTGTCATTCCTATAGGCAAGTAAATTATTGTTTTTGGGCAGTAGATCATGCTGTCTGAACAGGACAAGTGATCGCAATGGTTTTCATACTGTGAAGGTAATCACTGCATGTAAATGCAGCTCTTCACCCCCACTGAATAAGTAGTCAGTTCCTTCATGATAATTGGCTGTTCCTGTCTAAACCTACTATAAGCATGTGCCTTAAAAGAGAAACTTTTATAACCATTAAGCTCAGAGGAGAACTGAATTACAATTCTCATTTTCTTATGCTGCGTCCTTGTGCTGAAATAAAAAAAATATAGCTTTAAAGGCCTCTCATTTCTCTTGATCACCTTGAGATATTTCTACACCTTGATGGGAGTCCACCTGTGGTTAATTCAGTTGATTGGACATGATTCGGAAAGACAGACCCCTGTCTGCATAACATCTCACAGCTGGCGATTCATCAATGCATGAGCTCCAAAGATCCTGTGTGCAGATAGAAGAAACTTCCAGAAGGTCAATTGTCACTGCAGCATTCCACCAATCCACCTGGAGATTGCAAAAAAGCACCCAAAGGCCTCTGAAACAAAGATTAAAAGTTTTGGCCTAATTTTTAAGGAGACAAGGCACTTTCCAATACCATCTCTAAAGTGAGGCATGGTGGTGACATGCTGGTTGGAGCATTCAGCGGCTATGACAGGGAGAGTGGTCAGGGTTGAGGGAAAGTTGAATGGAGAAAAGTATAAAGAAGAGATATTATTAATGAAAAGCTGATCCGTCACTGCATTCTCATTTCTCTTGATCATCCTTGAGATATTTCTACACCTTGATGGGAGTCCACCTGTGGTTAATTCATTTGATTGGACATGATATAGAAAGACACACCTCTTTAGTATAAAGTCTCACAGCTGGCGATTCATCAATGCATGAGCTCCAAATATCCTGTGTGCAGATAAGAAACTTCCAGAAGGTCAACCTTCACTCAGGCATCCCACCAATCTGTATTTTACGAGTGACATCTCCACAGTAAAAGACACATGAAACCCACCTGGAGATTGCAAAAAAGCACCCAAAGGACTCTGATGAAACAAAGATTGAAAGTTTTGGCTTCACTTTTAAGGAAACAAGGGGCTGCCCAATACCATCCCTGAAGTTAAGCACGGTGGTGAAATGCTGGTGGGGGTGTTCAGCGGCTAGGACAGGAGAGTGGTCAGGGTTGAAGGAAAGCTGAATAGAGCAAAGTATAAAAAAGAGATATTATTAATGAAAAGCTGATCCAGAGTACCCTGGACCACAGACTAGGCCGAAGGTTCACCTTTCAACAAGACAGAGGCCGCTCACCCAGTTAAGTCAGTATTCTCTGCTCTGTACTGATGAGGGGCAATCACCCAAAAACAGCTGTCTCCAGATGAGGTTCTGGCTTTTTTAATATCCTTGTCATGTCTCAAGGCCTATTTGAAGGGTTGAACATTGACTTATAGGATAGCTCCCTTACATCTGGTGGCATTAGAGGCAGAGCTTGTTAAAAGCTCATTTGCATCCCTTCCTTCCCAGTGACCTAAAACACACAGCTAAGACAACACAGGAGTAGCTTAGGGACAACTAAATGTCCTTAAGTGGCACAGCAGGAACCCTGACTTGAACCCAATTGAACATCTCTGGACAGACTTGAAAATGGCTGTCTACCGATAGTCCCCATCCAACCTGACAAAGCTTGAGAGAATCTGCAAAGAAGAATGGCAGAAAATCCCCAAATCTTGATGTGCAAACCTTGTGGCGTTATTCAAGATTAAAGGTTATAATCGCTACCAAAGGAGTTTCAACTACGGTAAATATTGAGTAAAGAGTCTGAATACTTGTGTCAATGCAATTTAGTTTTTCCTTTTCATTAAATTAGGAAAGATTTCTAATATTCTGTTTTCAATTTGTCATTACGGGTTATTGAGTTCAGAATGATAGGGATATACTTTTTTTTTTTTTTTATAGTCTGCATGATAACAAAATGAGAAAAAAGTTAAAGGGTTTGAAGACTTTCTGAACGCACTCTATTAGTGAACTGCTGAATAATGAAAGCAAAGAAAAATTAATCACTGGCATATGTAATTTAACCCATGTTTTCCTGTTTTATGTGTGTACAATAAGCTTTTGACAAGTTCCCAGCTTTTAAAACCGTTATATACTTTCCAGGTTTACTTTATGGTGCTGTGTGTATTGCCATGGCTGCCTTGGCATCAGTAATGGGAGCCTTATTACAGGTAATTGATTATTTTACATTTATCACATGTACAATAGAGAGGAACAAATTTCTTGAAATAAATTTTGGGTCCTATTCACCGAATTGTTCCAAAAATTTAATACAGGTCCAAATCAATTCTACCCAAATCAAAGGCGCCTCAATTGGCCTGAAAATTGGTATATGACACTCTAATTTCTCCTTGCACTCATAATTTTTCGTTCTTGCCTTTCTCTCTTATTAATGTTTTTTTTTTTTATCTGAATTTTTGCATGTTCTCTCCCTCTCCTTTAACCACTTGCCGCCATGCTAATGCTGATGGGCGTCAGAGCGGCGGCTCTCCCAGGTCTCACTTACGCCTATCGGCGTCATCTCGTTGGACCCGAGATTTCGCATGAACGCGCGCACTGCGCATGCGCGTTCATGCGATCGTAACCGGGACAACTGAAACTACATCTACTGGCAGGCTGTAGATGCGAAAAAAACGCATTTAAAGCGCATATCAGACGCTGTTTTGTAAACTGGTAACTTTTACTTGTTACGCAATTGCTGCGTCAACATGGCGGTTTCCCCGCGAAAATAATCATCTCCAGGAATGTTGGCACACACACAATCTCTTCTTTGGAAACGGCCTCAACCTTCTATGGCAGTGGGATCTCCAAGCTACGCCATCTCTTGGTCTATTAAGCCTCTGTTTATCTTAGCACTATGTCTCTATTTCAACATGTCAGTGACATTTGCATCCCTAAATGTTATGGGCCTTAACAGCCCTGTTAAAAGATCCCTTCTCAAAAGACAATAAGGATATATTATGCATCCAAAAATCCCATTTTAAAAGGTCTAATCTGCTAAAGTTCACTAATAATCATTATCCTCATATCTATTGCTCTGACCTAAGGAAGAAGAGAGCTGGGGTGTGTATAGCTATTTGTGAAACGATTACATTCCAGGAAAAGGATATCATTGCAGACCACAGTAGAAGGTATACAGTGTTCATAGGAACAACATTGTTTACACAATTTTTAATGTTTATGCAATTAATTCCAACCAAATCTCTTATTTGAACTCCTTAAGCAAGAAATTGGGGGCAAAAACCCAAGGCATACTCATAATGTGTGGTGATTTTAATATAGTCAATAACACAGAAATAGACTCCACTGCAAGAAACAATAGACTTCCCCTTCATCGTGGTCCCTGGCTGCATAGGGAGGACCTCCATGACGTTTGAGATGCTTACATGTTAACGAGAAAGATTTCACTTTATACTCCAACTTTCATAACACATACACAAGAATTGATATGTTCCTCACTAGTAAATGGTTTTTACCCGATGTTGTTTCTTGTGATGTCGGTAATATCACCTGGTCAGACCATGTGTCTATCTCAATGACGACACACACTCCTGCTGATACTACAAATACTTATATCTGATGTCTTAACACATTTATTTTATCTGTTAAGGCAGTTAGTGACAGACTCTCTAAGGGCATAATAGCGTTTTTCTCTCTAAATACTGGGAGGGCCTCAGACCATTTCCTATTATGGAATGCCCACAAAGCATACCTGAGGGGTCTCTTAATCCAACAGACTTCCCAATATAATAAATCATGCCTCAAGGAAACCCACTATCTTTTGTCTAAAATTTCTAACCTAGAAGCCATGCACCAAACCCCCAAGCCCGCACATATTGTCCCTCCAAGAGACACACTTTGCACTCAGAAAACTTTGCTATGGCCTTCGATAAGCAGACAAAGAGAGTTAAGCTGTTGTATTATAATTCCTACAACAATGCAAGCAAATTTATGGCTATCAGAGAGAAAGCGGCTCAGATAAAATCCAGAATAGCATATTTTAACACTCAGTCTTGCAACTGTTCTATTAACACCCTCAAAACAAGGCTGAAGAATTTTGCGCATATTACCATAACCTCTACAGCCTAAGAGAAGACCCTAATACACCTCACCTACATTGTCCCATATAAATTACTTTTTAAATACGGTCCATCTTCCTTCACTTCAGCCTGACCAAGTTTTAATTCTAAATGCCCCTATGTCAGAGTCAGAAATCTCTACCTCTATTAAATCCTTAAATCTGGTAAAGCCCCAGGCCCTGACGGATTATCGGGTGAATACTGCAAACAATTCCGGTTGGATTCATGTTGGATTCATATTGGATTCACAAAAGGTAAGCAGGCCCCTGATGTAACTCATGCGTGAGTTCTCAGGAAACGTCACGTTGAGGGGAGGAGTTGTGAAAGATGTCTGTCTCAGCATCCCTCATGATGTACCATTTTATACTGAAATGGATTAAAGAAATAAAAAGAAACAAAATGGTTTGTACCAGCAACTTGTGAATATGACTTCTATTGCTCAGTTACATACAATATTGCCACAATGAGGTAAAAAGAGCACACAAGTCTGCATGTTTGAAAGACTGTACTCAAACCGAGCTAGCGTTAGCTAAGAATGGCCTAGGTCTGGCACATATTGAGCCTGCGCCCACGGTATCAGCAGCATCGCCAGTTCTCAAGCTGACCAAAATAAAAGCTGATCTGGTCCTGGCAGTTTTTTGGAGGTTTTGGCCATAGGTTTTCTTATCTCCACTCTTTATTGCCGCTGTGGCCACCACCCTCCTTCTCTGATGCTCCTCAGTAGAGTTGAGCGGACACCTGGAAGTTCGGGTTCGATGAGACCCAAAGTTTTAGGCACTAAAATGGCTGTAAAAAAGTTCTGGAAAGGGCTACAAAAGGCAGCAAAATGTGAGTGAGTGCCCTGCAAACAAATGTAGATAGGGAAATGACTAAAATAAAATAAAATTAAACAAATAAAAATTAAAAATAAAAATCTTGATCTAGGAGGAAGAAATGGATGTGGAGTAGGAGGTTGAGGAGGCGTCAGGTGGGAATGCCATCAGCAGCGCATCTACCAGCGTGTGTTTGTAGTCACGCATCTTTCGATCATTAACAGACGTTTTTACCAAATTTGGTTCCCTGTCAGCAATGCACAGCAGGGGTTTTTTTACCGGCAAAATGGGGTTCATATCACCCACCAATGGAACAGACAATTTAAAAAAATATAGGCCCCTGGCACCCAGGCAGGAGAGGTTTATTCACGGCAAAATGGGGTTTATGTCCCCCACCAATGGAACAGACGATTTTTAAAAATGTAGGCCCATGGCATCACGGAAGAGCAGGGGTTTATTCACGGCAAAACGGGGTTCATGTCACCCACCAATGCAACAGACGATTTTTAAAAATGTAGGCCCCTGGCACTCAGGCAGAGAAGGGGTTTTTCACCGGCAAAACTGGGTTGATGTCACCCACCAATGGAATAGATGATTTTAAAAAATGTAGGCCCCTGGCACCCAGGCAGAGGAGGGGTTTATTCACAGGAAAACAGGGTTCATCCACCCACCAATGGAACAGGCGATTTTTAGAAATGTAGGCCTCTGGCACCCAGGCAGAGGACGGGTTTATTCACGGCAAGACGTGGTTCATGTCACCCACCAATGAAACAGACAATTTTTAAAAATGTAGGCCCCTGGCACCCAGGCAGAGCAGGGGTTTTTCACCGGCAACACTGGGTTGATGTCACCCACCAATGGAATAGATGATTTTAAAAATGTAGGCCCCTGGCACCCAGGCAGAGGAGGGGTTTATTCATGGCAAAACGGGGTTCATGCACCCACCAATGGAACAGGCGATTTTTAGAAATGTAGGCCCCTGGCACCCAGGTAGAGGAGGGGTTAATTCACGGCAAAACTGGGTTGATGTCACCCACCAATGGAACAGACGATTTTTAAAAATGTAGGCCCCTGGCACCCAGGCAGAGGAGGGGTTTATTTATGGCAATACGGGGTTAATGTCACCCACCAATGGAACAGACAATTTTAAAAAATGTAGGCCCCTGGCACCCAGGCAGAGCAGGTGTTTATTCACGGCAAAACAGGGTTCATGTCACCCTCCAATGGAACAGACGATTTTTAGAAATGTAGGCCCCTGGCACCCAGGCAGAGGAGGGGTTTTTCACTGGCAAAACTGGGTTGATGTCACCCACCAATGGAATAGGCCATTTTTAAAAATGTAGGCCACTGGCACCCAGGCAGAGGAGAGGTTTATTAACGGCAACATGTGGTTCATGTTACCCACCAATGGAACAGACAATTTTTTAAAATGTAGGCCCCCGGCACCCAGGCAGAGGAGGGGTTTATTCACGGCAAAACGGGGTTCATGTTACCCACCAATGGAACAGGCGATTTTTAGAAATGTAGACCCCTGGCATCCAGGCAGAGCAGGGTTTTTTCCCTGGCAAAACAGGGTTCATGTCACCCTCCAATGGAACAGATGATATTGTAAAATGTAGGCCCCTGGCACCCAGGTAGAGGAGGGGTTTTTCACTGGCAAAACTGGGTTGATGTCACCCACCAATGCAATAGGCCATTTTTAAAAATGTAGGCCCCTGGCACCCAGGCAGAGGAGGGGTTTATTAACGGCAACACGTGGTTCATGTCACCCACCAATGGAACAGACCATTTTTTAAAATGTAGGCCCCCGGCACCCAGGCAGAGGAGGGGTTTATTCACGGCAAAACGGGGTTCATGTCACCCACCAATGGAACAGGCGATTTTTAGAAATGTAGACCCCTGGCACCCAGGCAGAGGAGGGGTTAATTCATGGCAAAACGGGGTTCATGTCACCCACCAATGGAACAGACGATTTTTAGAAATGTAGGCCTCTGGCACCCAGGCAGAGCAGGGGTTTTTCACCGGCAACACTGGGTTGATGTCACCCACCAATGGAATTGATGATTTTTTAAAATGTAGGCCCCTGGCACCCAGGTGGAGGACGGGTTTATTCATGGCAAAACGGGGTTCATGTCACCCACCAATGGAACAGACGATTTTTAGAAATGTAGGCCCCTGGCACCCAGGCAGAGGAGGGGTTTATTCACGGCAAAACGGGGTTAATGTCACCCACCAATGGAACAGACGATTTTTAGAAATGTAGGCCCCTGGTACCCAGGCAGAGGAAGGGCTTTTCACTGGCAAAACGGGGTTCATGTCACCCACCAATGGAACAGGCGATTTTTAGAAATGTAGGCCTCTGGCACCCAGGCAGAGGAGGGGTTAATTCACAGAAAACGGGGTTAATGTCACCCACCAATGGAACAGACGATTTTTAGAAATGTAGGCCCCTGGTACCCAGGCAGAGGAAGGGCTTTTCACTGGCAAAACGGGGTTCATGTCACCCACCAATGGAACAGGCGATTTTTAGAAATGTAGGCCTCTGGCACCCAGGCAGAGGAGGGGTTAATTCACAGAAAACGGGGTTAATGTCACCCACCAATGGAACAGACGATTTTTAGAAATGTAGGCCCCTGGTACCCAGGCAGAGGAAGGGCTTTTCACTGTCAAAACGGGGTTCATGCACCCACCAATGGAACAGACTATTTTTTAAAATGTAGGCCCCTGGCACCCAGGCAGAGGAGGGGTTTATTCATGGCAAAACGAGGTCCATGTCACCCACCAATGGAACAGGCGATTTTTAGAAATGTATCTCCTTGGTACCCAGGCAGAGGAGGGGTTTATTCCTGGCAAAACGGGGTTCATGTCACCCACCAATGGAACAGACAATTTTTAAAAATGTAGGCCCCTGGCATCCAGGCAGAGCAGGGGTTTTTAACCGGCAAAACTGGGTTGATGTCACCCACCAATGGAATAGGCGATTTTTAAAAATGTAGGCCCCTGGCACCCAGGCAGAGGAGGGGTTTATTCACGGCAAAAATGGTAATATTGCACCCAACAATTTAAAAGATTTTTCAAATTTGCGGTCCCTGTCACCTATGCAGAGCAAGGGTTTGTTCCCTCCAAAAATGGTAATATTTCACCCAACAATTTAAAAGAAGATTTTGCAAATTTTCGGTCCCTGTCACCTATGCACTGCAGGGTTACTTGACAGCAAAAAATTGGAATATATCAACCCTGAACTCCGAGACGGATTAACTATATTATTGTCCCCGGCAAATATTCAACGCAGGCTGCAAAGATAACTCCTAGCCTTACAAAATATGATTTTTTCACGACCCATGAATAACATGGATTTAAGTGGTATATTTTGGGGTGTAGGACCTCATCGTTCTCAACATCATCTTCCACCCAGTCTTCACCCCTGCCCTCTTTGTCGGTCTGCACACCGCAGAAAGCCACATCAGTTTGCACCTGTGTTTTGTCATCATCAGAGACGTGTTACGGTGGTCTTCCCATGTCCTCATCCTCAAACCTAAGTGGTTGGGCATCCGTGCAATCAATCTCTTCCACTTCTGGGGCAGGGCTATGGTTATGGCCCTGGGAAACCCTGCCAGCAGAGTTATCAAAAAGCATAAGAGACTGCTGCATGACTTGGGGCTCAGATTGCTTGGCTGATTTGCAAGGGGGTGAGGTGAAAGACTGATGGGCATGGGCTGCAGGTGCCAACTCTGAGCTTTAGGAGACAATGTTAAGGTACTGGAGGCACTGTCAGCCTCCCAATCTACTAGCGCCTGTACTTGTTCTGGCCTCACCATTCATAGAGCGGCATTCGGGCCTACCAAATAAGGGTACTTCCACACTTGCGTTGAAGGATCCCGTCAGGCAGTTCCATCAACGGAACTGCCCGACGGATCCGTTAAAACGTTTGAAAACGGATTTCATTTGCAAATGGATCCGTTTGCAGATCCGTTTGACAATTGTATTGAAATAACGGATCCGTCTTTCCGTTGTCATCCGTAAAAACAGATCCGTTATTTATTATTTTACCATTTTTGAAGGTCTGCGCATGCGCAGAGTGGAGGAACGGATCCGTTAATGCGTCAATTTTTAATGTCAGATCCGCCCTTAATACATTTCAATGGAACTAAATGGCGGATCCGTCATTCCGTCAAGTGTTTCCGCTTTTTTGGACGGAGATAAAAATACAACATGCTGCGCTTTTATCTGCGTCCAAAAAACGTGAAAAGACTGAACTGAAGACAAACTGATGCAAACTGAACGGATTGCTTTCCATTTAGAAGGCATTAGGATAAAACTGATCAGTTTTTTTTCGTTATTGAGCCCCGAGGACGGAACTCAATGAAGGAAAAGAATGACGCTAGTGTAAAAGTACCCTAACGCTGCAGGTTCTGTCGCCTACTCACACCTGAGGAAGGTGTTTCACTTGGACCTGTAGTTGGCGCTGAAGGGCCACGTCCTCTCCAGCAACAGGAGCTCCACCAACACCACCATGACCATGCCCACGTCCCTTATTTGATGTTCTCCTCATTATTTGCGTTCACCCCCCAAATAACAGATGGTTTATCTCCGGTGTCAATTTAACTGCCAATAGTCAACAATTAAGTTCAGTAACAGTAAGGCAGTGCCCGTGTCAAACAGAATAAATTTCTTCAAGTCACACAACAGTGTAAAGGAGCAATTCAATACAATTACTTCACTATCACCAAACATTAGATTTGCAAACCAACAATGTAAAAGCAGAGGTTTATGGTTTAATTTGACTGTCAGAAATGCAGCGTACTCCGCTAATATGCTATCTATGAGCTATCTACAACAAAACCTGTGTTTGTTGCAGCCAACTATGTAAATGTGGAGTTCAAAAGGTTACTTAAAATGACTGAAATACAGGGTAGGCCTCAGATCTGCTATGTATCACAAAACCAGTGTTTATTGCGACAAGCTACAGAAATGCAGTATGTTACTGCTAAATTTTAAAATAGGTTTTTGTGTGTTGTATGCCAAACTGCTCTGTGGATCAACAATATGCTTTATTTCCCCCAAATACACAAATACCGTATGTTACTGCTAAATTTGAAAATATGTTTTTGTGCGTTGTATGCAAAACTGCTCTGTGGAACAACAATACAGGTTTGTTTCCCCCAAATACACAAATGCTGTATGTCACTGCTAAATTTTAAAATACGTTTTTGTGCGTTGTATGCCAAATTGCTCTGTGGAACGACAATATGGGGTTTATTTCCCCCAAATACACGAATGCAGTGTGTCACTGCTAAATTTTAAAATGGGTTTTTTAGCGTTCTATGCTAAAGGGCTCTGTGGAACAACAATACAGGTTTATTTCCCCCAAATACACAAATGCTGTATGTCACTGCTAAATTTGAAAATACGTTTTTGTGCGTTGTATGCAAAACTGCTCTGTGGCACAACAGTACGGATTTATTAACCCAACTACAGAAATGCAGTACGTCACCCCAAAAATGATAAAACAGGATTTTCAGCGTTCTATGCAAACGTGCTCTGTGGCACAACAGTACGGGTTTATTAACCCAACTACAGAAATGCAGTTTTTCACCCCAAAATTTTAAAATAGTTTTTCAGTGTTGTATGCAAACGTGCTCTGTGGCACAATAGTACGGGTTAATTAACCCAACTACAGAAATGCGGTATGTCACCCCAAAAATTATAAAACAGGTTTTTCAGCGTTGTATGCAAATGTGGTCTGTAGTACAACAGTACGGGTTTATTACAGCAACTACAGAAATGCACTATGTCACCGCAAAATTTTAAAATAGGTTTTTCAGCGGTGTATGCAAACGTGCTCTGTGGTATGACAGTACGGGTTTATTACAGCAACTACAGAAATGCACTATGTCCCTGCTAAAATTATAAAATAGGTAATGTAGGGGGACTTGACCTGCCAGAAAAAAGTAATTTTTCCTAAATAATCCTTTATTTACAGAGCAGTATAATACATTGGATTTAACTGCTATATTAAGGCAACACTATTATGCCCTAAATTTAAATGCATTTATTTACGCAAAAGTATAATGCACTGAATTTAACAGGTTTTTTAAGGTATATTGAATTTCACCACATCAGCCCCCCTAGCTTAAACACCCTTAATGACCAGACCACTTATTACAATTCTGCACTACGCTATTTTCACCGTTTATTGCTCCGTCATACAACTTACCACCCAAATGAATTTCACCTCCTTTTCTTCTCACTAATAGAGCTTTGATTTGGTGGTATTTCATTCATCAAAAATACCCGAAATTTTTGCAAAAAAATGACATTTTTCACTTTATGTTGTAGTTTTTTTTTTAAACTACATTTCTATATAAATTTTTCTCTAAATTTATTGTTCTACATGTCTTTGATAAAAAAAAATCCAATAAGTGTATATTTATTGGTTTGGGTAAAAGTTATAGCGTTTATAAACTATGGTACAAAAAAGTGAATTTCCGCATTTTGAAGCAGCTCTGACTTTCTGAGCACCTGTCATGTTTCTTCAGGTGCTAGAATGTCAGGATAGTATAAATACCCCCCAAATGACACCATTTTAGAAAGAAGACACCCCAAAGTAAGATTGATCATCGCTGGCAGGCTGCAGTATAACTGCTGAGCTGCGAGCTGCTGTGAACGCACAGCAAATCTCGCCTCTCGCGAGATGATGCGCCCGCGTGTCAACGAGGAGTAACTGGGCCGCCGAGATCACGCGATCCTGCGTGCGGCGGTCCAGAGCAGGTTAATGGGTATATGATGCATCAATATAATGCTTTAAATTTAAATGCTTTATTTACAGTATAATGCATTAAATATAACACAACAGTATAATGCGTTGAATTTAACAGGTATATTATGGCAACAGTATAATGCATTTAATTTCTTTGGTATATTAACGCAATATGAACTGGCATATTAATGCAGTATTACAATGCTTTGAATTGTTCAGTTTTAAATAGTGGCAAAATTGCAGCTGGTTTTTACAAAGAAAAGGGTACAATTGTGCTGTGCATTCTAAATGTATGCGACGTTGCTGGGATTGCCTGAGAATATGGCTACAAAACACTTATGAACCGTAGAAGCTTCAGTTTGTTTGTTTTGTTTTGTTTTTAGTTTGGGTGGCTTTTGGCTATTGCAGTGTGAAGCTTTCCACTTGCAACTAATGGCCTCAGTATAAAACACACACAGAACTCTGAGTGACCCTATGCTTTTCCTGAAAAAACTGACTTATATACATATTGATTCAATCTACTGCACTCAGAATGGCATCTGTGGCTTCTGAGCAAGCAAACAGACTGAAGGACCTGCCAAATTCCTGCCCCTGAGACCTGCTGTCTGTCAGCCTCTGAGCCATTCAGGGCAAGCCCCCCCCCCCCCCTTCCCCCATTCCAAGCTCCCCTCCCAACCCATTTTCCCACTAATTTTCCCAATAAAATTATAAAGGTGCCATTATGTTCAATTTGTCCAAAGCAAATCACCAAAACTTTGGATTTGTTTGGAAGCAGAATTTTTGTGAAATTCAGTACAAATCCGATTCAGTCATCCCTAAAGTACATTTTATGCAGACATTTATCACATAACATATAGTTCTTGATCCATATAAACTGATTTGTAAATAGAAAATGTTCTTTAGATAAACCATACAGTACTATGTGGAATGGCGTTTTTATATAATGTTTACAGTAAATGAGTAGCATACATTAATATGACTATGGAACTTTGTATGTCCAACTGTTGACTTGTTTCTATATCTTAAACAGGCAGCACTCTCAATTTTTGGAATGGTTGGCGGTCCATTGCTGGGGCTTTTCTCTTTAGGAATCCTCTTTCCCTTTGCTAATTCATTAGTAAGTATAAATGAATTTGTATGTTAATCTAAATGGGATATTTCAATACAATTTTGATAACAACTTATACAATGTCTCCACTGAGTAGCAGTCATCTTTCTGTTAGACAAGGCTGATTTGAGTATGGAGTTGTTTACCACATTCCATCAATATACACTGACGAGCAAAAGGGAAACAATGTTTGAACTTTTGACTTTCAGGCTCCATCTTTCTCCATCCACTACAACTTTGAATGTGTGTGAGACTACCATCATTTACAATCATCTTGGCTATCTCATACATAAATTGGACTTGCAACTATTTAGCATATTATTAGTTATGCTGATTCTTATCATGTAACTGCATTCTTACTGTTGTGCTCCTAAAATTGTAAATTTGTATTTTTACTATTTTGTTAGTATTTTGTAAATCCACCTTTGGTTTCAACACTGCCTGAATCCTTCTGGGCATGCTCTCATTTAGATTCAAGCATGTCTGTTCGCAGGTCTCTTCTACACTTTCCCAATGTTGGTACATACTGGTCAACTCACTTTGGTACAAATACATCTTTTTCTTCGACTCTACCCACAAGTGTTTGATTGGCTTGAGGTCTGGGGACTGTGGGGGCCAATCCAGCACCTCTACTTCATTGTCATTGAACAATTTCTTCACCAATCTTGACGTATGCTTTGGGCCATTGTCCTGCTGGAACACTATGTCGTCCTTTTCATACCCATAGTACTTGAGTGTACGAAGTAACTCGTCTTATAGGATACTAACATATAGCTCTGCATTGAGACCACAAAACAACTAAAAGGTGGCATGAAGCAGGATGTGCTCAACCCAAAAATGCAGTTATGCATATATACACAGAGGAGCAGATCCTGCACTTGTGGCCCGTAGCTAATGGCAATCCCCAGCAAAAATGCTTACGGTGGAGGATTCCCGCAGCGGACCACAAGTACCACAATAGATATCTTTGTGTAGGATGTCTATTGTGGTACTTGTGGTCCGCTGCGGGCATCCTCCACCGTATGCATTTTTGCTGGGGATCGCCAATAGCAACGGGCCACAAGTGCAAGATCTGCTCCCCTGCATATATATATGCACAATTTTTGGGTTGAGCACATCCTGCTTCATGCCACCTTTTAGTTGTTTTGTGTATATATAATTTTTGGAGGTGTATAAACTCCTATGTAAATGTAGCCTGTTTTCCATCCACAGGCTACATTTAGGTGCACCTGTGAGGCCTGGGCCATATCAGCCAGTCTTGGGTGGGACTCACATCCTTCTCCCTCCTCCCAATGCAGGCATGGCTACATGCTGGAGGTAACTGAGGAGTTTGCTGTGAGCCAGCCTATACATTCCTGTTATGCCCACTGGCCCCTGGCCCCTGGTATTGCCCATACGGCACAGGTAGGTGAGTGTTAGGTCCCGAGCTACTTAAGAAACCTTGGCATGGTGCTCGGGCTTAAGACTTGTCCTCCACTGCAGGACATGTTGACTAATCTCTAAATTTTAACATCAGTTTGAGGGCTTAGTAAGACCGCAGTTTGCACCTGTTTTGTCATTCGTTATTGCTATATTGTTATATTATTTATCACATCCACACAATTGCCATATTGTGTAGGATGTCTATTGTGGTACTTGTGGTCCGCTGCGGGCATCCTCCACCGGATGCATTTTTGCCAAGGATCGCCATTAGCAACGGGCCACAAGTGCAGGATCTGCTCCCCTGTATATATATGCACAACTGCATTTTTGGGTTGAGCACATCCTGCTTCATGCCACCTTTTAGTTGTTTTGTGTATATATAATTTTTGGAGGTGTATAAACTTCTATGTAAATGTAGCCTGTTTTCCATCCACAGGCTACATTTAGGTGCACCTGTGAGGCCTGGGCCATATCAGCCAGTCTTGGGTGGGGCTCACAGCCTTCTCCCTCCTCCCAATGCAGGCATGGCTACATGCTGGAGGTAACTGAGGAGTTTGCTGTGAGCTAGCCTATACATTCCTGTTATGCCCACTGGCCCCTGGCCCCTGGTATTGCCCATACGGCACAGGTAGGTGAGTGTTAGGTCCCGAGCTACTTGAGAAACTTTGACGTGGTGCTCGGGCTTAAGACATGTCCTCCACTGCAGGACATGTTGACTAATCTCTCAATTTGAACATCAGTTTGAGGGCTTAGTAAGACCACAGTGTGTACCTGTTTTGTCATTCGTTATTGCTGCATTGAGACTACCATTGATCCTTGTCAAGTATCCAACAACTTTGGCTGTGAAACAACCAGGCTTCCTTCACCAAACTTTACAGTTCCTTCAATTTCTCGATCCGCTAGTTCCTTTCTTTCTTGCTTCTTCCATACCCATTTGCACCTATCAGAGCCCAGTCTATTGACTTTCGTCTCATTGCTCCTAATCACCCTTTTTCAATCTTCTATCTACTATCAATCTACCATCCGTACTTTTTGTGCAAACTTGAGCCAACGCTTCTTATGATGATATTGAAGTTGAGGCTTTACCTTTTTTCGGGTCACCATTCCAGACTTGTGTAATACGCGTCGCATTGTGCTTGCATGGACGTCTGTCATCTCACTATTATGGAGCATACGAGCCACCTCCTCTGTGGTGTTTATTGCCCCAGAACTGATAGACCTTGTGATTAGCCGACTTGTTGACTCTGATATTTTGCCTGGGCGTCTACTTCTTGGCTTTGGAATGGATGGACAGACTTCATTTTGTATTCTTTCAACTGTCATGGCATTCATATGATGCAGTTTGGAAATTTTCTTGGCTGCGATACCGCTATCGTTGAGAGGGATGATGCTGTTTCTCTTCTCTTGAGAAATCTTCTTCATGGCTGCTCCTTAATTCAAACCAGTGATCTTTCGCTTGGGAATCAACCTAATAACACACTGAGCTAATAGGGAATGTGAGAACAGGTTGTAGTTTGTAGTATACAAGAAGAAAATGATTGCTACACCACGAGGAGCACAACAGTAACCATGCAGTTACATGACAATAATCTGCATAACTAATCATATGCTAAATAGTTGCAAATCCAATTTGTGTGTGAGATAGCCAAGATGATTGTCTATAAAATGATGGTAGTCTCACATTCGAAGCTGTAGTGGATGGTGAAAGATGGAGCCTGAAAGTCAAAAGTTCAAAACATTGTTACCCTTTTGCTCGTCAGTGTACATTTACTAATGGCTATATCATCTTGATGGGCTATGACAAAACACCCATTAAAATTAATGTTATTTTGTATTGCAGGGTGCCATGGTTGGTCTCCTGGTGGGATTTACATTTTCATTGTGGGTTGGGATTGGAGCTCAGATTTATTCCCCTCTTCCTATAAGAAGTTTACCTAAATACCTGTCTATAGAGGGCTGTAATTTTAGTACCACAGATACCAACTGGACCTTAACAACAGCACTTCCTACAGTAACAGACTTAATGATAGAAGCACAAGTCAGTGAGAGGTAGGTATGTGAGGTACTGTATCTCATATTGTATGACCTGAATGCTAATAAAACTGACTGGGACATTTACAAGTGTGGAATCCAATATTACAGAAATGGACTGACATCATGGATTCATACACAAAATGGTGCCTAGGGTTGAGACAGTAGGAAGATATCTAGTACACTGTCTAAGGTTGTAATTATCATGATTGTAACTTGTGAGCAACATCTCTACTTACTGACAGTGGCATACTACATGTAGTCTTGACCATTCTATATAACTGGAAAATCTTTAATAAGTTTCAGATTTTTCTTTGTGATTATGACAGTTATTTCCTATCATGATCTTAACAAATTATCCTATACTCACAAACTCAAAGCAACTATCTACAGAAATTTTGACCAGAGTATCTATATAAACTGCAGTCATTAGTAATAGAGATAAGGATAAGAGGCTGATGAGGGAACAAGTCAACACTGATGCCAGTGAATAGCTGCAGTAGCCCATATGACCATGAATGGGACATTATCATTTCCTGTCCACCTGAGAATAGAAGCAGCATGGGCTGGAACTTCAGCGCTGGAACAAAGAAGCTTTCAAAAGGTGGGTTTATTTTTTTGTTTTCCACAGTTTTCTTGCGTTAGCGTTATTTTTTTATTTTTTTGAGGGGGTGGCAAACCCTTTAATTTAGCAGTAAGATTTTGCTTTTATGTCTTTCAGATGATTGAACAGTTTGTGTATCAGTGGAGATTTCTTCAAGAGAGCTTCCTCTTAATTTGTTGGGTGTGGGAGGGGGTGCATCTGTGGAAGTGAATGCATGCAAGCTGGTTGTGTGTTGAATAGTTGGTTGTCTAGTTGGGAGGTACAGCAGCACTAGTACTAGCACTAGCCTAGTCTTTGACTTCCTGCAAAAAGAAATTATACATTCTCACCATCCATTACAGCATTAAAGGGGTTGTCCGGGTTCGGGGTGAACCCAGATATCACCTCTTCTGTATTCACTTAGTATGCATGAGAGCCTATGGCAGCGCTATACACCACCCATTTGTGCCGGTGACTTCACCGGACTCACGTCTAGGTGAAGCCTCCGTCTAGCATAGTGTTGTAAAGCTCAGTGCATCACCGGGTCACAAAAAATGTGGCAGCCAGAAGAAGAAAATGCTTCAATGCTTGAAGAAAATGCTTCAATGCTCCTCTCATATATACTAAGTGAATACAGAAGAGGTTGCAACCCCTTTAATATTTGACTGTGTTTTTTTTATCTGAAAAATTATGCATAAAGTATTTTAAAAAGATGGGTTCCTGTTATACTGTGTAATTATGAATAACCTATTTTGTTTCCATTTCTTTATTTCCCAGACCTGCACTGGCTGATGAGTGGTACTCATTGTCCTATCTATACTTCAGTACCATCGGTACAATTATTGCTGTTATTGTTGGAATAATAGTAAGCCTGTTGTCTGGTAAGGCATTAGCTAAAAATTATTAATGAATATAGCAATACTAATAAATATACAGTGTCTTGAAAATGTATTCATACCCATTGAACTTTTTGGGGGATTTTATGTAATAGACCAACACAAAGTAGGCAGTATATGTGATGTGAAAAGAAAAAGTGTGGCGTACATTTGTTTTCAGCACCCTGTACTCATATACCCCTAAATAAAATCCAGCTTTCAGAAGTCACTAATTTATAAATGAAGTCCACCTGTGTGTAATTTATTCTCTGTATAATTACAGCTGTTCTATGAAGACCTCAGAGGTTTGTCCAAACAGCTTAATGAAAGCCAAAGAACACACCAGAAAGGTCAGGGATAAAGTTGTGGAGAAGTTTAGTGCAGGGTTAGGTTATAAAAAAAATAGCCCAAGCCCTGAACATCTCACAGAGCACTTCAATAAAGGAGTATGGCACAACTGTATGGCACAACTGCAGAACTACCAAGACATGGCCATCCACCTAAAGTGACAGCCCAGGCAAGGAGAGCAGTAATTAGAGGAGCAGCCAAGAGGCCCATGGTCACTATGGAGTAGCTGCAGAGATCCACAGCTCAGATGGGAGAATCTATCCACAGGACAACTATTAGTCGTGTACTCCACAAGAAGAAAGCTATTTTTGGAAGCAAGCCGTAAAAAGTCCTGTTTGCAGTTTGCCACAAGCCATGTAGGGGACACAACAAACGTGTGGAAGAAGGTGCTCTGGTCAGATGAGACTAAAGTTGAACTTTTTGGCCTAAATGCAAAACGCTATGTGTGGCAGAAAACTAACACTGCACATAACCCCACATCAAACATGGCGGAGGCAGAATCATGCTGTGGGGATTATTTTCTTCAGCAGGAATAGGGAAGCTGGTCAGAGTTAATGGGAAGATGGATGGAGCTAAATACAGGACGACCTTAAAAGAAAACTTGGTAGAGGCTGCAAAAAACTTGAAAATGTGGCAGAGGTTTACCTTCTAGCAGGACAACGACCCTAACCATACAGCCAGAGCTACAATGGAATGGTTTAGATCAAAGCCCATTCATGTGTTAGAATGGCCCAGTCAAAGCCCAGACCTAAATCTTATTAACAAATTGCTGTTCACAGATGGTCCCAAGCAGAGCTTGAGCTATTTTGTAAAGAAGAATGGGCAAAAATTTCAGCCTCTAGCATGTGCAAAGCTGGTAGAGACATACCGGAAAAGACTTGCAGCTGTAATTGCAGCAAAAGGTGGTCCTACAAAATCCTACGAAGTATTTTGAAAGCCATGTATCAATTTATTTTCACTTCTTTTATACTTGCTAATTTGTTTACATTTGTGGGTGTAAAGTGAAAAACTTGGAACATTTCAAGGCATATGAATACTTTTTTGAGGCATTGTAGCAATATTAATAAATACAATAAAGTAAAAACATAAGGTATCACAGTTGAATATCGCATTGCAAATGAGTCATGTATCAGAGAACCAATTAATTATGTAATTTGTAATGCCTTTTTTATTTCAAGCTTTTCAATATTTAAAGAGAATGTATGTTAAATGTTAAATGTTAAAGAGTTCGTGCAGCGAGGTCCAGAGGAGTCGATGCAGAGGATAGGAGTGGTATTGGCCCTGATGAAGTGTTGTGTCATGGTGTACTCCCTCAGGATGCTGCTCTCTGGGGATCGGTGCAGTGGAAATGTAGTACTAAAGAATATAGTCAGAATTAAACATAAAAGTTTTTTTTAGTAAGTGCAGCGTAGAACTTCTAATATATCCAATAAGCATCTGATTTCAAGTGCAGTTTTCTGGCACCAGTAAGGATTATTGAGGCAGGTTGGATGGCTGCAATTTAGCACTATTATAGTACCGGCCTTGTAGTATAATTTATAGGTGATGGGTGTCTTAGCTTTAGTCCCTCGCCTCATAGCAGTCTTTAATGCTGGTTGTAGTGGGTCTTCTCAAGGATTCACTTGAGGCTCACGGTAAAGTTGATTTCTCTAGAGAATCTGTAAAAGATGCAGGAGCTCTGCAGTGTGCTTTCTCCCCACTCTTAGTCTTGGCATGAACTCCCCCTCCTCGCAGGAAGCAGGATCAGCCAACTCCTACCAAGAGGGGAGGAACAGGGTGGTTAGCTCTGTTCCTTGTTAACCCTTGCCATCCATATCCTACTAGTACATACAACCAGATAAACAGTAAAATACATAACAATATAATACAGCTGTTTAAAAAAATCCAGTGAACATTTATGGCATTTTCTAACATAGTATGACGTCACTTGTTATTTAAAATGTACAGTATAGTAATTTGCATAATGATCTTTTATTCACCGCACAGTAGCTAATAAAAATAACTTACTGCCCTTACATGTCAGGGAACGGTCAGAGCCTCAAAAGTAGCATGGCAATATAGCTGAGAAGACGGCTTCTGCAAGGAAACTAGAAGGGACTATATAGTCAGCTGTCGAAGAAGGAGGAACACAAAAAAAAAAAAAAAAAAAGAAGAAAAAGTTATTTTTATGCTAGCACTGCAAATTAATTTAAAACATCTACTAAAAGCCTTTCAGGACTTTTGATATGAAAATGATTCATACGATAGCCCATTTAAAGAGAACCTGTCACCATTCCTGACATAACTGTTTTAGTATATAATTGTATAATGTAACAGTTCTAGAGCATAGAATTCTATGTTGTGCTATTCCTCTGTTATTTCTTATAATTAACGCCTTCATGACTGCCATAAGGCCATATACGTGCTATCTGCACATACCCCGTGCAGATAGCACGTATATGAACATTATGGCAGCTCTTTAATCCAAGCACTGCAGGGACAGCATACAGTTCAGTAATGCTGACAAGGGACCAATCAGATTGGTCCCTTGTCGGCGACCAACCAATGCAGACTAACCAATCGGATTGCGGCAGTGGAAAAGTGCCAGTTTCAGCCTCTGATCTGCAGATCAGAGCCTGAAATCAGGCATAAGCATATCTGTGCCTCCAATATGTGCCCCTCATCTGTGCCCCCTGCCCCAATATGTGCCCACAAATAGCTCCTGCCTCCCCCATCTGTGCTCTATGCTCGATCTGTGCGCAGTGGCTTTAACTTTGTCTGCCGTGCTCTACACGTGCTGGCCCGTGGCTCCCACTGTGCACGCCTGTGTCCCCTGCCTCCATAAAGGCCCCCTGCCCCATCTGTGCCCGCTGTTGCAGTCCTCTTGAGCCACCGCCATCAGAATCGAGTGTCAGCTGTATGCTGGCACTGCTATAACTCCTTAGATGCCGTGGCAAAGGCATCCAAATGGACTCCCTCTTTCAACCATCGGGGAGCCGCGCTGTGATAGCAGTGGCCCGATGGTTGTCATGGCAACCGGACGCTTTGCAAATGCGTCCAGTGTTGCCATCAGGAAACCTAAAAGTACCATACTTTGCAATGCAAGAGCATTGCAAAGTATAATACAGCCATCAGCCCCACTGGATCTTCAAGATCTTGAAAGTAAAAAAAAAAAATGTAAATGAATAAATAAATATGTAAATTAAAATAAACTACACATAATTGGTATCGCTGCGTCTGTAATGACCTGATCTATAAAATGATTATGGTACTAATCCTGCATGGTAAACAGTTTAAAAATAAAAAACTATGGCGGAATTGCTTTTTTTTTGCCTAGCCTCCAAAAAAAAAAAGAATAAAAAGTGATCAAAAAGTCATATGCATACCAAAAATTATATCCATAAAAACTACATCCAATCCTGCAAAAAATAAGCCCTCATATAATTATGTTGAAAAATAAAAAAAATTATGGGTCTTAGATTTTGGGGATGCAAAAAAAAAATGTTTAATAAAAAGTGATTTTATGATAAAAAAAAGTGGTAGAACATGTTTTATGTGGCCATAAGCATATCAACCCACAGAATAAAATTATCATATCAAATAAACCACATGGGGAACCCCATAAAAAATAAAAATAAAAAACATTGACAGAAATGCAACTTTTGCCTGCCTCACCTCCTAAAAAATGGAATATAAAGCACTCAAAAAAGTCATATAGACCGCAAAATTGTACCAGTAAAAATTAAATCCCGTTCTGCAAAAAACAAACTCTCACAAAACTACGGTATATTAATGGTAAAATCAAAAGGTTATAGATCTTCAATTTGGTGAAGCAAAAAAAAAAAATGTAAAAAAAAGTGATTTTTATGATCTAAAAGTGGTAGAACATAAATAAACAATATAAATTTGGTGTTGCCATAACCATATCAACCTACAGAATAAAATTATCTTATCAAATATACCACATGAAGAACCTCATAAAAATAAAAAAAATACTGGCAGAATTGCAATATTAGCCCACTTCACCTCACATACAATTTAATAAAAAGCGATCAAAAAATCATATGTATCCAAAAATGGTACCATTAAAAACTACAGCCCATCCCACAAAAAATGAGCGCCCACACAGCTGAACCAAGAAAATCAAAAAACTATGGCCCTAAAAATCTATTTCAGCAAACTCCACATTAGAAAATACAGATGCCGCTCCTTTCCTTTTGAATTCTGCCGTCTGCTTATACAGCAGTTTACGATCACATGGGGTATTGCCGTATTTAGGAGAAAATGGGTAACAAATTATGGGGTGCATTTTCTCCTGTTATCCCTTGTTAAAGTGAAAAACTTGGGCTTAAGCGACTTTTTCTTGCAAAAAATATAATTTTTCATTTTCACAGCCATGAGTTTCTAAGTATTATGAAACGCATCTGAGGTAAAAAGGTCAGTAAACTCCTCAAAAAATTCTTTGAGGGGTGTAGTTTCCAAAATGGAGTCACTTTTGGGGGGGTTCTACTGTAAGGGTGCCTTAGTGTGCCTTCAAATATGACACGATACCCAAAAGTCATTACAGCAAAATCTGCTCTCCAAAAACCATATGTTGCTCCTTGCCTTCTGTGCCCTACCGTGTGCCCATACAGCATGTTACGACCACATACAGGTGTTTCTGTAAACTGCAGAATCAGGGTAATAAATATGGAGGCTTGTTTTGCTGTTAACCCATGCTATGTTATAGGAAAAATTGGATTCAAATTAAAAATCTGCTTAAAAACTAAAAATTTTAAATTTACCTCTATTTTCCATGAATTCTTGTGGAACACCTAAAGGGTTAACATAGTTTATAAAACGAGTTTTGAGCAATTAAAGAGGCATACTTTCTAAAATGGTGTCATTTATGGGTAGTTTCTATAATGTAAGGACCTCAAAGTGAGTTCAGAACTGAACTGGTCCCTGAAAAAGTCGGTTTTGAAAATTTTATAGAAAATGTAATAATTTGTTTGTTAAATTCTAAGCCCTCCAACGTCCTACAAAAATAAAATGTGATTTTTTTAAAATAATGCCAACATAAAGTAGACAAATAGGGAATCCTAAGTAAAAAATTATCTAATGAGGTATCATTATCTGCCTTTAATGCATAGAAATTAAAAATTACATTTTTTCCAAATTTTCTGTAAATTTTGGATTTTTTATAATACAAAGGTAAAAGTTATCAACCCAAATTTACACCTAACATCAAGTATGAGATGTCATGAGAAAACAATCTCAAAATGACTTGGATAAATAAAAGCATTCCAAAGTTATCACCACGTGTCAGATTTTCCAAATTAAGCCTGGTCGCGAAGGTGAAAAATGGCTTGGTCTTGAAAGGGTTAATCAATAAATGGGGGTTGCAGGTTAGAGGTTTTGCTTACAGTGTACTCAAACCAGGGGTGTACACAGAAATCAAGGGACCCCATACCCATAGTAAAGGTCAGAATTGGACCCCATACGGCTACGTAGGGCATCTGGAATGCAGTATTTTCCTTTCTCAAAACATAACTCTTCTCATCTAAAATAAAAAGTTCTATTTTTATGTCCCATTTTATTATTAAAGGGCATCTGCCAGCAGATTTGTAAGTATTAAACTGTCTGACCTGTTACATGGGCACTTGGCAGCGGAAGGCATCTGTGCTGGTCCCAAACTCATATATACCCACTTTACTGAGAAAAAATTATATTTAAATATTCCAATATATGCAAATGAGCCTCTTGGAGCAACAGGGGTGTTGCCATTACTCCTAAAGGCCCTGCTCTTCCTGTGACAGACTGCTGCTCCCTCTGCACAATGGTAGTATTGCTACTTTCCCTTTTATTGTTTGCATTTTCAGTTTAACTTTGTATGTTTTTTTCATGCTATTGTATTCCGATTCGATCCTTGTGACTATTCATTCAGCTAGGGCTGTTGTCACTCAGCTATAGACTTCTCCTTCATTGTAACACGCGCTGTTTATTTAGCGTCGGTGGTTGCTAGGTGATGGTGTGGTTCCACCTCCCTCCCTCTATGACGCTTTTAAGCTGCACGCGATCTTTTAATGGTTTGTGACAGCCGGAGGAAGCTGGACGCCGCAAAACGGCCATCGCTGTTTTTTTGCATCCATGTGAGTTCTATCCCCCACCCAAGCTACTTATTGTCCTGGGTTTTGAAGCCCTGAGGATTTAATTAATAAAGAGACATTTCTTCTACGGATGGTGAGTGCGGCTCATCTTTACCCTCTGTTCACCTCAAGCCAGGCTGATGTTTTGCTCAGAAGGAGTACTCAGGCACATGCTACAGGACCAGTTATGGGAAGGGAAATACTGTAGATCTGTGTAAGGTTTTAAGCTGTTGTGCTGCATCGCTGGCTAGCCCGTACCGAACACCCATACAATGATTCTTGTTCTTTAAGGGTAATAACAGGTAAGGTCTGGGAGATTAGTTGTGCCCGCCAGTAGGTAAATTACAGCAGTTTCCTCCTGCATCTATCAGAGGGTGCCGTGCTGTGCACTGCAGCACAAGGGTCTCAGCCTTCAGGCTGGGTGTATGTAAATTTATCTTATGTTTCTAGCATTTGTGGTTGTGTTCATTACCATGTTTTAGTAAAATTCTGTTTTGGCAAAAGCTGGTGTTGGAGTTGCTTTCCTCGTTCATGACTTTGCTGTATCCCGGGGAACCCATCCCGCTACACGGCTTTCATATACAGCATGGGGACGAGCAATGGCATAGCGATCACTCCTCCCCATGCTGCAGACGAGATAGCTGCATGTAATACCAGCGGTGTCCTCCGCTACTGAGCAGGCGATTGCTGGGATGGAACGATTCCCTTCCGACAGTCGTCTGCCGCATTAGGCTGTGAAATACAGCCTTACAGAGCAGTCAAAAATAAAAGGTGGAATCTGATTGGTTGCAATGGGCAACAAAGCCAGATCTACTTTACACCAGTTTGATAAATGACCCCATTAATCTCCATAAAGAACTTTGGTCAAAAGGCTGAGAACTAGTTGTTTACACAGGAATCAGTCTAGATGTGTTAGAATTTTTTGCTACCGTGCGTTCCATTACTCTATGAAAGTACGTGTCAGAAGATTTGTACCTATGAAACTGGCTGACCTGTTACATGTGCGTTTGGCAGCTGAAGGCATCTGTGTTGGTCCCGTGTTAATATTTACCTGCATTGCTGAGAAAAATTATGTTTTAATATATGCAAATGAGCCTCTACGAGCAAAAGGGTAATTGCTGTTACACATAGTCTCTTCTTTCTCTGGAACTGTTGCACCCTCAGGACTTTGATTGACAGGGCCGGGTGTTATGACATTGTTGTGGGGATAGAGGATTCATAGAAATTGAGAGTACTCATTAATGGTGAATGAACCTTTATGTAGAACAGTGAAATCTTTTTTACCATTTAACATACAGAAATGAGCACCTCTAAAAAATATATATAAATACTACACTCATCAGTGTGATCAGTATCTCACCCACTGTTAAATGTTTCTTACAGGAGGTTTAAAACAAAATGTTAACCGAGATTTCCTCTTAACATCTCAAGACTTTGCATATCTTAAAGTACTGCTTCCTTCCAGTTGGGGCAAAGAGGCGAGTATACTGATAGCATACAATTTAGGTGGTGGGGCTTATTTTTTTTAAAAGGGATGTTTGATTATCAAAGCCGGCCATATCCATGGTGTGATAATCCTGAAGGATGCAGCTTTGGTCTTCACTGTATATGGGCAATTTGTGTAGAAACCAGTCATCCTTCTGCTGAAATATATACGATACTATATATTATAGTATTATGGAGTACAATTACATGTACGGGATACAAATTGCTTTACTGATGGTAGTGTTGTGTAATACATAATACTTGCATTATTATTTGGAAAATGAATAATATTAATTCTGCTTATTTTGTCTTTTTCTAAAGAATGAGAAAGTAGAAGTGCTGAACTGGAAGATTCAAGACAGTGATCTGTGTCCAGATAAAGGGACAGATAATCCTGCCTTTAGTGACATGGAAATGTACAGCACAGAAAAGAATGAAAAACTTAATGGGATTAACCCATGAGATTTTACAGAGGTCTGTTATAAGATGATTCGTATGAAGAAAGGACAAGCATGCTGTCAATATGGTGCTGTGGAAGCCGACCATTGGGAACCAACCATCATTGGGACCAACCTTCCTTGTCCAAATTATATCTATATATTAATTTTATAAAGAAGATTTTTTTTCAATGTTATTATTGTCATAGAGAGAATGTAAATATAAAGGAGTGATGCTGTGAGCATATACAGTAGGGGTACTCAGGTACCTTTTTGTAAAGTTTCTACATTCCTGGGCCTGCCCTTGGTGAGGGACACCAGTGGCTTGTATCACACTGCAGCAATTTATTTTATTTTTTTATTTTTTACAATAAGCCATGCCTCTAATCCCACCCAATTCCCTTTGAGCCCCCAACAGTAATAGTGCCATCTTAGTGCCTTTCCACACAGTAAGGATTCTCCCTTGTGCCCCAACACCATAACAATTTCACCTTTTTGTGAACACATAATAGCGGTGCCCCTAGACTGTAATGATGCCCCTCAGACAGTATGATTCTCCTGTAATGTCTCCCATGCAGTATGATACCCCTAGTGTCCCCACACAGAATAAGTCCCCCTTAAGTGCCCCTACACAGTGATGCCCTCTTAAGCGCCCCACTCAGGGTGATGCCTGCTTAAGTGCCCCCTTAAAATGTAATGTCACCTTAAGTGGTCCCCTCAAATTGATGCCTCCTTAAGTGGTTGTCACACAGTGATGCCCCCCTAAGTGCCCCCACAGAGAGTGATGCCATCTAAGGGTACTTTCACACTAGCGTTTTGGATTCCGTTTGTGAGATCCGTTTCAGGGCTCTCACAAACGGACAAAAACGGATCAGTTAAGCCCCAATGCATTCTGAATGGATAAGGATCCGTTCAGAATGCATCAGTTTGGCTCCGTTCCGCCTCTATTGCGTTTTGGAGGCGGACACCAAAACGCAGCATGCAGCATTTTGGTGTCCGTCTGAAGAGGCGGAGCCTAACGGATCCGTTTTTTTTACAATGTAAGTCAATGGGGACGGATGCGTTTTCAATGACACAATATGGTGCATTTGAAACGGATCCGTTTTGGACTTTGTCATTTTTCTTTAAACCTAATGCAAACGGATCCGTTCTGAACGGATACAAACGTTTGCATTATAGGTGCGGATCCGTCTGTGCAAATAAACAGACGGATCCGCACCAACGCAAGTGTGAAAGTATCCTAAGTTCCCCCCACACAGTGGTGACAGTATGATGCACAGTATGACTCCTTAAGTGGCTCCAACACAGTAAGGATTGCCCCGAATGATGCTTCCTCACAGAGTGATGTTTCCTTAAGTAGCCCTCCACAGAGTGGTGCCCCCTTAAGTGCCCCCTCACAGAGTAGTGACTCCTTAAATGGCCCCTCACAAAGAGTACAGAGTGATTCCCCCTTAAGTTGCTCCTCACACAGAGTGATGACCCCTTAAATACCCCCTTATTTAAATATCACCGTACATTTCCCTTCCATCATCTCTCTGCTTCACCATTCGCTATTAGTAATTCAGCACAACCATCGCAGCTACCAACTGAGCTACAGACAGCATATCTCAGAGCTCTGGTGTCTGTGGCTCAGCATGGCAAGCGCAATGGCATCAGTGCATTGTGCCTGCTTGCACTGAACCATTGATGGCAGGAAAATAGTGAAGCAGGGACCTTCAACTGTACCTGTGTCCTGAGGACACAGATACAGTTGAAAGCGGAAGATGCAGGAGTCTGGGCATCTGGCATCCGTGGTCTGAATTCGGACCATGGTCTTCCAGTTCAGTACCCCTGGCATACAGATTCATAAAATGGATTGGCTGTGGTGCAATATATTTTACAAATTGAGGTATGTTCATTTGTTTGTATGTGGTTAATCCCTTCACATGTTGTTTTGGACAAAAAAAATGAGTTGTCATTGTGTTCCTGTGTTTTTGTAACTGTAGTCACTACTTGCCTTCATGATCATGAGTGGACAGATATATTTATATAGATTTATATTAGAATACATATGCAATGCCGTAACACTCTTGTTTAGGTGGGTCTAATTACATTAGAAGTGAACATCACATTGGAACTAGCATGTTTCTGTGAAAAGGTTCATCTATCCAGCTCAACAACTTGTTTCATGAATAGCCCCAAAAATTCCAGTTAGTTCCTTATGGCTGGTCAGTGAGAGAGACGCTCAGTTGTACAATGCAAGCCCCCTGACAGTAATGTACTTTCTTTATACATCTTTCAATTTTTGATTTGAGGTACAGTATATGATCACCTCTGACTAACCTTCACATTTGTATAAGGTCTAGTTTTGATCAGTGATTTCCATCATTGATTGTGGCCCAAAACCAGGAATTAAGCCCATACTGAGATAACAAACAATGAAGAGAGTTTCACCTGTTCCTTGTTTTTGACCTGTGTCTGGTTTTGGTTCACAATCACTGATGAAAATCACTGAACAAACACTGTTGCCTTATACACATGCACGGGTGTGAAACTCTGTGCGTGACATGATGGACTGTGTCCATGAAGGGACAGTTGTTGGCAGGGGCGTAGCTAACGGCTCATGGGCCCTGGTGCAAGAGTTCAGCTTGGGCCCCCCTTCCCTCGGTGCTTTGTGTGTCTTCTTATGCGGCACAAGTGTCTTTGGGCCCCCTTAGTCTCCTGGGCCCGGTAGCGACTGCTACCTCTGCACCCCCTGAAGCTACGCCCATGGTTGTTGGTCTGTAGGTCCATATTTTTGGCATCTATGAATCATCCACCATTTACCATGTGCATTGCTACGCTAAAAAAGGAATTTGCAGAGCATCTCCTACCAATGGTCAGTGAAAACCACTGACAGAGCACAGATGCCATCCATGTCCTGTCAGTAGTTTTCATGGACTAATAGACTTCAATGGGTGTATTTGGTCTTCAATATTGACCAAAGTAGAGCATGTCTCATTCACACGTCAGTGTTTTGGTCAGTGTTTTCCATCAGTCATTCTGGGCCAAAACAGGTGCGGCTCTAAACACAGAACAGGTGCAGATCTTTTCCTTATACATTATGTTTGTGGAGGCCCCAATCCTGGTTTTGGCTCACAATCACTGATGGAAATCACTGATCAAAACACTGATGTGTGAATGAGGCATAAATGGGTTGTCCGGGAATAACTTGTTTTCCCTAATGCCGACAGCCTGCTTAAGTAAGTGAAAGGTTCATACTAACCTACTCCCAAGTACTCAGATCTTTTGTGATAACTCCCGTATGTCCATCTTCTGGTCCCTGGCTTGTTTTCTTCCAGTGGAGCATGGACATGATCACGTGCATGACTGCAGCCAATAACTGGCTTTAGCGGTGATATGTCCACAAGTGGCATGTTTTTTATGCCATTTTTAGGAGAGAAAAAAGAAACACTAGCAAATCTGTGTGTAAGGACCCTTAATTTCACAATTTTCATTTGTTTTTCCCCTATAACGAAGGGGTTGGGAAACACCTGACAAAAACACCATTGCTTCAAAGTTGGAGTTTTTTTTTGACAAAAAAAACTGCCCAAAAAAAGCCACCCAAAAAAGTGCACCGAAAACCACAAATCACCTAAAAAAACGGTTAAAAAAATCTTAGCGTGACACCAGCCTGAAGGAATTTTCCACCTTTACAATATTAATTACCTTTCCTCCGGATAGGTCAGCAATATCAGATCAGTGGGAGTCCAACACCCAGCAACCCCCGCTGATCAGCTGTTTTTGGCAACCATCAGTGCTAGAAACAAAATAGTGGATGGAGCTGGAAGCCGAAGATGCCATCCATTCAAATTGTTAAGCATTGCCTACATCCATAAAATACTTGCATTCTTCCTCATGCACACGGCCATTGCCCAGCCGTTCTGTTCAGTGGGGCCCACAATTTGCGGTCTCCAATGCACGGGCACCATCCGTGCGGTTGTTGCACATAGATCCAGACCTATTCAACTTAAATGCGTCTATGATCTGTCCACACCGCAAAAAAATAGAATATGTTCTATTTTTTTGCTGTGTAGAGGCGTGGAGAGAATACCCACGGAAGCTTCCGTGCTGTTCTGTGCCTCCATTCCGCACTGCACCTTCCGGATTGTGGACCAATTCCGCAATCCGGTGCACAAGCGGCTGGGAAACATATACTGCACACCCACTGTTTGCTGATCGCAATGCGGCCACGGCCAGGAAACAGCCGTGTGCATGATGCCTTAGAGCACTATCATGCATACTGTTTTAATGCAGCATATTATGCAATTTCTGATTAAGAGACACAGAAGTAGAATCTTTCCGCTATACTTCCCATTTCTTTATGATCCACTGTTGACATTGGCTTCAAATACTGCATCAAAAACTGCATGGACGTAGAATGTGAGAAAACACCCTCAGTAATCAATTAATTAATTAATTATTAATTTACCTATTAATTGTTAAGTTCAGTCAAAATACCGACAGAGTTTATCTTATTCCGCTGAGAATCATTATTTGTTTGATACCCAAACACTTTCAGTAGTTTTTAGAGGCATTGTGTAACTCTCTCAATGGGTTGAGCATAAGTGGGGTCTATTTATATGCACAGATAAGGCTATGTTCACCTTCACTGTTTAATTTCAGAGAGAGGTACAGTTAAAAAAGTTTAGATAAGTATCTGATCAGTGGGGGTCCAACACCCGGGACCCCCGCCTATCAGCTATTTAAGAAGGCAGCGGTGCTCCCCTCCCTCAGTACTAAGGGGCAGGGGTGCACCTAGCCTTTCTGCTGCCTGATGAAAAATTGACACCCCCCCATGCCAAATTCGCAACCTAACCCATTTCCTTCATCCCTACTGTGCAAGACATGCTTTGAAAACATTACATACTGTACAGTGCTACAAAACATACAGTGTAATGCAGTGCCACATACCTCATATCTAGTGGTGTCTCCTTTGATGTAGACGTTCTCTTTCCTTATCTTCTCCATTCAGACCAGACTGCCATGATGATTTCTTTCAGTCATCTCTTGTCTCTGCAGTTTGAGAAACAGACATCTTAGTTTCCTACTTTCCCATCATCATCCCACCTTCTCAACACCTCATCCTGCCACTCCCAATACTGTGCCCACTGTGCTCCCCAATACTATTCTGCAGAAACAGTCCCCCTGAAAATACCAGTACCACACAGATACTGCCCCTTTCAATAATTATTGGCAAACAGTGCCCTAATCAACTATAGCCAACACAGGAGAATCTTCAGCTGTTTGCTATGGACCCCCTGTTATATAATATAGAATAATTGTATGTTTTGTAGCGCTGGATATTCTATCAATGTGTTTACTGGCAATCCGTTTTTTTATTTTCTAATTTAGATTTGTGTGTGTATTTGTTTGTGTGTATATCAAGATCAACATAGCAGCAAGTATATCTGTACTACTTTTTTACTTAACTTTGTTTCACTTACCTTTTATGTCCTATGTATTAGAAATAAATAAACTCTTTTTAGTCAATTTGATTTGTGTCCATCTGGTGCCAGATAGTGCCCCCAATTCTCTTTATATATATATATATATATATATATATATATATATACTTTCTATTTCCGACAAGGGGTAGTCAGTAGGTGAGCACCAAACCATTGCTATCTCGATTGGTTGAGCCACTATATTCGTATCTCTTCATAATTCGTAGTATAGCATTTAAAAAACACTGACTTTCCTGCTCCATCAGAATGAACTTTTTGGTTGCTGAACTGCGTTTATTATACATTATGTGCACACAGTGCGCTAAAAAGTAACTGCACCCACTGCTACTAACTAATAGTGTTCTAAACATAATGTTGCCCAAAAAATAATTGTGCTAAACTGATACTGTGCACTTGGTGTTAACCATGCCCACAATAGTAATAATACACCCCATTGTGCCAGTAGAAAAATGCCCCCTAATGTGTGCCAGTACAAAAATACTTCCTTATAATGCACACCAGTACAAAAATACCCCCATATAATGTAACGCCAATACAAAAAATATCCCCTTATAATGTGCACCAATACAAAATAAACCCTTATAATGTGTTCCCAGTACAAAAAAATACCTCCTCATAATGTGCACCAGTACAAAAAATACCCCCTTATAATGTGCGTAGTACAAAAAACACACCTTGACATACCCCCTTACCTTTCAAATCAGACCCCCATATCACGCCTAAGATCAGACCTCCATATCAGACCTTAAATCACCCCCACATATCAGATCAGACCCTCATGTCAGACCTCAAATCAGACCCCCATATCACACCTCAGATCAGACCCCCATATCAGACCGCAAATCAGATGCCAATATCACACCCTAAATCAGAACCCCATATGAGATCTCAAATAAGGCCCTCATTTCGGACCTCAAATCGGACCCCCATGTCAGACCTCAGATAAAACCCCCATATCAGACCTCAAATCAGATGCCCATATCAGACCTCAAATCAGAACCCCATATGAGATCTCAAATAAGACCCCCATTTCAGACCTCAAATCAGACCCCCATATCAAACCTCAGATCAGACCCTCATATCATATCATCAAATCATACTCAGATGAGACCCCCTTTCGATCTCCATGTCAGACCCCCTTTAGACCTCCCTGTCAGACCCCCTATAGTGGACCCAAAATAAATAAATAAATAACTTTTCTGCTCCCCCACTACTCTGCAGGTCCAGCGTTCCTTCCTGCAGTTACGCATCCTGGTTTTCTCTGGGCCTTTACTGTACTGCGACTTGACTGCATTCAGTGTCAAGTCATAGTGTGCACACAACATCCTGACACTACGTAGTCAGAACAGTGCAGTGGGAGCCCAGAAAAGATGAGAGAGGAGGGGTGAGTACAGCGCTTAAATAACCACTCTTTGTACTTTCTGCATACTAGTGAGCACTTCCAGAAAGTAGGTCCCCCTGGCTTAGGGGCCCGGTCGCAATTGCAACCACTGTTAACCCTACAGCTACTCCACTGTTCCCAATTATTGACCTGTGTAAAGGGACCTTTACATGTGCCCATACTAGTAATCATGTTCCCCATAGTCCCCAGCAGTAATAATTCTCCTTATAATCAGTAGAAAAATGCCCACTAATGTGTGCCAGTACAAAAATACCCCCTTATAATGTATGATACATTTCACCTTTTTTTTATTAAAAAGCCCAAAAATGACATAAATTTTAAAAAAAATTCACTATTTTATGGCAGAAACCTCACAAAATAGTTATTACTTTATATTTCCCCTATGTCTACTTTATGTTGGCTTTATTTTGTAAATGTCATTTCATTTATTTAGGACGCTAGAAGGCTTACAATTTTAGATGCAATTTTTCAAAATTTCAACAAAATTTCCAAAACCATTTTTTTAAGCACCAAAAGTGATTTTCAGGGGCTTATGTAATGAAAACCACCCATAAATGACCTTATTTTAGAAACTACACCCCTCAAATATTCTAAATTGATGTTACAAACTTTGCTAACCCTTGAGGTGTTCCACAAGAATTAACGGGAAATTTAGGTAAAATTTCAAAATTTTAATTTTTTTTTATGAGCGCATGGCAGGGTTCAAAAGGGAAGTTGCGCCATAGGGCTTTTGGAGGACTGATTTTGCAGGATTGGCTTTTGGGAGCTATGTCGCATATGAAGACACCCCGAGTTGGCCCTACAGTGGAAACCCCAAAAAAGTGACCCCATTCCGGAAACTAGACCCCTCAAGGAGTATTTCAAGGTGTGTAGTGAGCACTTTGACCCTTCAGGCATTTCACAGAATTAGGAAACACTTGGCTGTGAAAATAAAAAATTTAAATTTTTTCCAGAAAAAGTTGCTTTACACCCACATTTTTCACTTTCGCAAGGGGTAACAGGACAAAATGCACCCCACATT
Organism: Bufotes viridis; assembly: GCA_033119425.1. Lineage (NCBI taxonomy): Eukaryota > Metazoa > Chordata > Amphibia > Anura > Bufonidae > Bufotes > Bufotes viridis. Next base: position 283,314,926 of record CM065590.1, read on the forward strand.
TTGTTACCTATTTCCCACTGAATACAGCAACAACCCACATGTGATTGTAGCCTGCTGTATGGGCGCACATCAGGGCTATAAAGGCAAAGTGCAAAATATGTTTTTTGTAGGCTTGAATAAACAGACATGGATTTTAGGTGCCATGTCGCATGTTAAAAAATTCCTGAGGTCACAATAAATTAAAATGAATATGTAGTGGTTGGTAAAAAGTGGATCAGTAAGCTATGCGGACTAAATCAAAGATATAAGGTGGTACAACTACAGGGTACATCAAAGATAAAATTAAATTAATACTCCATGGATGAGTGGTAGATTCTAAAACAATCCTTGATGCACAGGCCAGGTCTTTGAGGGCAGGTTTCGCAATGGTAAATGGTGTCTTTCCTTATCCACCTTTTGGAACACACCCTGCATCTTTTTTGGGAACTTAGTGACAGGAACAGTGGTAGACTTGTGTAGTAATTATCCACATATAGATGGTAACCCTTATCCATCAGTGGGTTCAGTAGATCCCACACTATCTTCCTACTAACTCCTAGGATGGGGGGGGGGGGCATTCTGGTGGTTCAATCTGGCAGTCCCTCCCTTTATAAACCCGAAACTTGTGAGTGTACCCAGAGCTACTCTCACAGATTTTATACAGTTTTATGCCATATCTTGCCCGCTTGCTGGGCAGGTACTGGCGGAATGTTACCCTTCCTTTGAAAAATAATAGGGATTCGTCTATGCAGACAATTTGTTCTGGGGTGTAGTGATGTCGCGAACATAAAATTTTCAGTTCGCGAACAGCGAACGCGAACTTCCGCAAATGTTCGCGAACGGGCGAACCGGGCGAACCGCCATAGACTTCAATTGGCAGGCGAATTTTAAAACCCACAGGGACTCTTTCTGGCCACAATAGTGATGAGAAAGTTGTTTCAAGGGGTCTAACACCTGGACTGTGGCATGCCGGAGGGGGATCTATGGCAAAACTCCCATGGAAAATTACGTAGTGGACGCAGAGTCAGGTTTTAATCCATAAAGGGCATAAATCAACTAACATTCCTAAATTGTTTGGAATAACGTGCTTTAAAACATCCAGTGTGTGTATACGATCAGGTATGATGTTGTATCGATCAGGTAGTGTAAGGGTTACGCCCGCTTCACTGACATTGACAGACCAAACTCCTCTTTTAATGCACCGCAAACAGTTCATTTGCACAACCGCAAACTCCCCATTTGCACAAGATTGGATACCAAGCTAGCCACGTCCCGGTGATGTCATTGAAGGTTTCTTCCTCCACCCAGCCACGTACAACACCAAGGGTCCCCAAAAGATGAATTGAATTGATTTTTCGAACGGTGAGATGGTTAAAAACGCTGGCTCCCTCCACTCTGTTTTAAACCACGGTGACTGCGTCTGCGCCGTGCAATTTACTGTCACACCCGATATGAGTGGTATTTTCTGTAGTACTATTCTCATCAGTTTAATCCTCTAACGTCCCCAATCTGGGGGCCATTTATTGAATAGATTTTTCGAATGGGGAGATGGTTAAAAAACGCTGGCTCCCTCCACTCTGTTTTAAACCACGGTCACTGCGTCTGCGCCGTGCAATTTACTGTCACACCCGATATGAGTTGTATTTTCGGTAGTACTATTCTCATCAGTTTAATCCCTCTAACGTCCCCAATCTGGGTGCCATTTATTGAATAGATTTTTCGAACGGGGAGATGGTTAAAAACGCTGGCTCCCTCCACTCTGTTTTAATCCACGGTGACTGCGTCTGCGCCGTGCAATTTACTGTCACACCCGATATGAGTGGTATTTTCTGTAGTACTATTCTCATCAGTTTAATCCTCTAACGTCCCCAATCTGGGGGCCATTTATTGAATAGATTTTTTGAACGGGAGATGGTTAAAAAACGCTGGCTCCCTCCACTCTATTTTAAACCACGGTCACTGCGTCTGCGCCGTGCAATTTACTGTCACACCCGATATGAGTGGTATTTTCTGTAGTACTATTCTCATCAGTTTAATCCTCTAACGTCCCCGACTCCCCAATCTGGGGGCCATTTATTAAATAGATTTTTTGAACGGGGAGATGGTTAAAAAACGCTGGCTCCCTCCACTGATATGAGTGGTATTTTCTGTAGTATTATTCTCATCAGTTTAATCCCTGTTACGTCCCATATCAGGGATTGCCTTTGTGAAAAAAATTTAGGCCGGGTACCTTCGACTGCCTTCACAGTGACAGACCAAACTCTCATACACTAAACTGAATTGATTTCAGGAACCGGGAGATGGAAAAAGCAGCTTGGTCGGTCCTCTTACTCCCAAATTGGGGCACTGCGCGTGCACAGAGCAATGTGCTGTGACACCCTATATGAGTGGTGTCTTAACTAGTACTATTCCTATCAGTTTAATCCCTGTTACGTACCCTATCCGGGGACGTGTGCCGAATTAGACTAATGTGTAAAAATTAAATGCCTTATTTATCGGCAAGCTACTGTGCCACCCGGTATCAGTGGTTGGCACTGGCAGTGGGCACACTACAGTCAGTGGAAGCGGGCCTGACACACACTGGCAGCAGGCAAGCAACTGAATTTAGACTACTGTCTAAAAATTAAATGCCTTATTTATCGGCAAGCTACTGTGCCACCCGGTATGAGTGGTTGGCACTGGCAGTGGGCACACTACAGTCAGTGGAAGCGGGCCTGACACACACTGGCAGCAGGCAAGCAACTGAATTTAGACTACTGTCTAAAAATTAAATGCCTTATTTATCGGCAAGCTACTGTGCCACCCGGTATCAGTGGTTGGCACTGGCAGTGGGCACACTACAGTCAGTGGAAGAGGGCCTGACACACACTGGCAGCAGGCAAGCAACTGAATTTAGACTACTGTCTAAAAATTAAATGCCTAATTTATCGGCAAGCTACTGTGCCACCCGGTATCAGTGGTTGGCACTGGCAGTGGGCACACTACAGTCAGTGGAAGAGGGCCTGACACACACTGGCAGCAGGCAAGCAACTGAATTTAGACTACTGTCTAAAAATTAAATGCCTAATTTATCGGCAAGCTACTGTGCCACCCGGTATCAGTGGTTGGCACTGGCAGTGGGCACACTACAGTCAGTGGAAGAGGGCCTGACACACACTGGCAGCAGGCAAGCAACTGAATTTAGACTACTGTCTAAAAATTAAATGCCTTATTTATCGGCAAGCTACTGTGCCACCCGGTATCAGTGGTTGGCACTGGCAGTGGGCACACTACAGTCAGTGGAAGAGGGCCTGACACACACTGGCAGCAGGCAAGCAACTGAATTTAGACTACTGTCTAAAAATTAAATGCCTTATTTATCGGCAAGCTACTGTGCCACCCGGTATCAGTGGTTGGCACTGGCAGTGGGCACACTACAGTCAGTGGAAGCGGGCCTGACACACACTAGCAGTAGGCAAGCAACTGAAATTACACTAAAGTGTAAAAATTAAATGCCTTTTTTTGATGCAAAGTACTGTGCCACACGGAATGACAGGGGTGGGCACTGGCAGTGGGCACACTACAGTCAGTTGAAGTCGGCCTGACACACACTAGCAGCAGGTGAGCAGCTGAAATTACACTAAAGTGTAAAAATTAAATGCCTTTTTATGCAAAGTCCTGTGCCAGCCGGTATGAGTGGTGGACACTGGCAGTGGGCACACTACAGTCAGTGGAAGTCAGCCTGACACACACTGGCAGGCAACTAACCTTAGATTGAAGTGTAAAAATTAAGTGCCTTTTTTTAAGCAAAGTCCTGTGCCACACGGGATGACAGGGGTGGGCACTGGCAGTGGGCACACTACAGTCAGTTGAAGTCGGCCTGACACACACTAGCAGCAGGCAAGCAGCTGAAATTACACTAAAGTGTAAAAATTAAATGCCTTTTTATGCAAAGTCCTGTGCCAGCCGGTATGAGTGGTGGACACTGGCACTGGGCACACTACAGTCAGTGGAAGTCAGCCTGACACACACTGGCAGGCAACTAACCTTAGATTAAAGTGTAAAAATTAAGTGCCTTTTTTTAAGCAAAGTCCTGTGCCACACGGGATGACAGGGGTGGGCACTGGCAGTGGGCACACTACAGTCAGTTGAAGTCGGCCTGACACACACTAGCAGCAGGCAAGCAGCTGAAATTACACTAAAGTGTAAAAATTAAATGCCTTTTTATGCAAAGTCCTGTGCCAGCCGGTATGAGTGGTGGACACTGGCAGTGGGCACACTACAGTCAGTGGAAGTCAGCCTGACACACACTGGCAGGCAACTAACCTTAGATTAAAGTGTAAAAATGAAGTGCCTTTTTTTAAGCAAAGTCCTGTGCCACACGGGATGACAGGGGTGGAGCACTGGCAGTGGGCACACTACAGTCAGTTGAAGTCGGCCTGACACACACTAGCAGCAGGCAAGCAGCTGAAATTACACTAAAGTGTAAAAATTAAATGCCTTTTTATGCAAAGTCCTGTGCCAGCCGGTATGAGTGGTGGGCACTGGCAGTGGGCACACTACAGTCAGTGGAAGTCAGCCTGACACACACTGGCAGGCAACTAACCTTAGATTAAAGTGTAAAAATTAAATGCCTTTTTTTGATGCAAAGTCCTGTACCACACGGGATGACAGGGGTGGGCACTGGCAGTGGGCACACTACAGTCTGTGGGCCTGCAGCTCCTCACACACAGGCAGGCCAGGCAACTGCAATATGTATATAAAGGAAAAAAAAGCAGACTAATGTTGCAGCCCTAAAAGGGCTTTTTGGGGTGCTGTCAGGAGGCTGTCCTTACAGCAGAGATCAGATGAGTCTTTCAGGACTGGAGTGGACACTGAATTCACTAGCCTAGCTATCAATTTCCCAATTAAATCAGCAGCAATTACACTCTCCCTCCTCTCACTAAGACTGCAGCTTCCGAATGAATCTAAAATGGATGCTGTGCAGGAGGTGGGAGGGTCTGGGAGGGAGGGTATGCTGCTGATTGGCTGGAATGTGTCTGCTGACTGTGAGGTACAGGGTCAAAGTTTGCTCAATGATGATGTATAGGGGGCGGACCGAACATCGCATATGTTCGCCCGGCAGAGGCGAACGCGAACAAGCTATGTTCGCCGGGAACTGTTCGCCGGCGGATAGTTCGGGCCATCTCTACTGGGGTGTACACTTCTGAAAACTTTGCGCTGAAGTGGTCAAGAACGGGCCTAATTTTGAACAGACGGTCAAATGCAGGGTCATTCTGGGGTGGGCACCGTGCATTATCGTTGTAATGCAAAAACGTAAGTATTGATTGGAATCAATTACAGGCCATGGTTTTAATGTAAAATGGAGTGTGGTACAAGACATCCAGACTCCAATACTGAGTAATCTTTGGTTTTTTAACAATGCCCATATGCAGCAAAAGCCTAAAAGGTCATCATCTCTGCTGCATTTAGTGGGGTCCAACCTTTGGTTCTAGCGTATGGCATTGTGGGGTTCTGGGAAATAAATTGCTGGGCATATAAATTTGTTTGGGTTACCATCAAATTTATAAAATCTTGAGAGAAAAATATTTGAAAAAAATCAATTTCTGTGAAGCCCACACAATCTGAATTCCTGAGCTTCCCACAAACTCAGGAATTTGGGGCTGATAATTCTCAGGGGGTGGGGTCCATGTGGGCTCACTCTGGGGGGCTGCCTCAGCTGTTGTTCTGGGGCGCCTTCTAGAGGGTCTCTCATCATCAGATGATGATGAGGGGGTAGAGGAGTAAAGGAAAGTGGCATCCTCTTCTCCCTCATTGGCAGACTCAGTATCGGAGGCATGCATGGCGTTCGCCTTTTCAGCTGAGTATACTCGTTGGGGTGGACGGGCCATTTTTATTTTATTGGGGTGTGACGTGTGAAATGTGTAAACCTTTATTTAGTGTGAGGGGTGTGTATGTTGTGTTTTCACACTTGAAAGGGCTTGTAATGAATTTGAAATTAAATTTAGGAGAAAAAAAGGAGAGTTTGTTTATTTCTTTTTTTAAAGTATTTTCTGCAAAAAAAAAAGTATTTTCTGCACAAAAAAAAAAAACTTGCAGTGCAAACTGAGCAGATGCGATCAGTAATGGACAATACTGATCGATGCTCAGTGGTTGCAGAGTGCACACATGCAGACTATTCGTGTGCAAAATTCTTTTTAAGCCCAATCCCTTCATTTCAGGGGCTCTAAAGTAATCGGACAAATAAAATAATTGTAAATAAAATGTTAATTTCAAATACTTGGTTGAAAACCCTTTGTTGGCAATGACTGCCTGAAGTCTTGAACTCATGGACATCACCAGATGCTGTGTTTCCTCCTTTTTAATGCTCTGCCCGGCCTTTACTGCAGAGGTTTTCAGTTGCTGTTTGTCTGTGGGCCTTTCTGTCTGAAGTTTTTAACAAGTGAAATACATGCTCTATTGAGTCTATTGGATTGAGATCAGGTGACTGACTTGGCCATTCAAGAATATTCCACTTCTTTGCTTTAATAAACTCCTGGGTTGCTTTGGCTTTATGTTTTGGGTCATTGTCCATCTGTATTATGAAACGCCGATCAATCAGTTTGGCTGGATTTGAGCACACAGTATGTCTCTGAAAACCCCAGAATTCATCCGGCGGCTTCCGTCTTGTGTCACATCATCAATAAACACTAAGGACCCAGTGCCACTGGCAGCCATGCATGTCCAAGCCATCACACTGCCTCCACCGTGTTTTACAGATTATGTGGTATGCTTTGGATCATGAGCTGTACCGTGCCTTCGCTATACTTTTTTCCATCATTCTGGTAGAGGTTGATCTTGGTTTCATCTGTCCAAAGAATGTTCTTCCAGAAGTGTGCTGGTTTTTTTTGTGGGTTGGGGATGATTGTGTAATTTTGTTTTTTTTTATAAACTTGTATTTTTTGAGATGATTAAAATAAAAACTTTATAAAAAAAAAAAAAAAAAGAAGTGTGCTGGTTTTTTAAGATGTTTTTTTATTAAAGTCCAATCTAGCCTTCTTATTCTTGAGGCCTATGAGTGGCTTGCACCTTGCAGTGAACCCTCTGTAGTTACTTTCATGCAGTCTCCTCTTTATGGTAGATTTGGATATTAATACGCCTATATCCTGGAGAGTGGTGGTCACTTGGTTGGCTATTGTGAAGGGGTTTCTCTTCACCATGGTACTTATTCTGCGATCATCCACCACTGTTGTCTTCCGTGGGCGTCCAGGTCTTTTTGTATTGTTGAGGTTACCAGTGCTTTCTTTCTTTCTCAGGATTTTCCAAACTGTAGATTTTGCCACTCCTTTTTCTGTTTTCGCAGATTAAGGATGGCTTGTTTTACCTGCATGGATAGCTCCTTTGACTGCATGTTTACTTTTCAGAAAAATCTTGAAAATGCAAGCACTACACCTCAAATCAACTCCAGGCCTTTTATATGCTTAACTGAGAATGAAATAATGAAGGAATTGCCCACACCTACCCATGGAAAAGCCTTTGAGTCAATTGTCCGATTACTTTTGGTCCCTTTAAAAACAGGGTGCCACATGTAAAGGATCTGAAACTCCTAAACCCTTCATCCAATTTTTATGTGGATACCCTCAAATGAAAGCTACAAGTCTGGAATTTATGTGCATGTCCATTATATAAATATAACTTGAATATGTTTTAGTAAACAGGTAATAAAAACAAAAATTTGTGTCAGTGTCCAAATATATATGGACTTATATATATTCTCTTCTTCTTTCAGCACCAAAAGGTCAAATCGCAGTGGTGGTGCACCACAAGTCCCAGCAAGCCAACAAGCAGCACAGAGAAGGACAGAACCTCTCTGCACGCAGTCTCCAGCTAGAACTGCTGCCTACAAAGAGCTTCGGCCCTTTCCTGTGCTGCTATAGCTCTCCCATTGGCTAGAGCGTTGTTCCAGCCAATCGCAGCGCAGTCAGGGGACATCAAACACTGGTGTTCTCTGCCTGACCTCGGGGGAGACAGGTGCTGGCCAGTTCAGCAGCAGTCACCCCTGTACAACCCCCCTGCTGCTCCATGAATGGTTAAAAAACCAAACGGAGCTGCGATTTGCTGGTCTGCAGAAACCGGCCAATGGCAGCGACTGGGGCTGCAGGGGGACGGAAAAACACGCCTGTGCCCGTAGGAAATATGGCTGCCTGCTGTGCAGAGCAGCCATCGTACCCTGGTCACCGAGCGATGTTTAGGGACCGGGTGTACACAGCGCTGAAGCTGTACGGCGCTGGGAATTCTGACCCACTTTCCAGCGCTGTACATCTATCCTATGGGTTAAAGTAGTGGGGGACTGACTGTCAGCACCCCTTCATTGTTTACATTGCTCTGTACACCTGCACACTTTAGGCCTCATGCACATGACTGTATGTATTTTTCGGTCCGCATGAAAAGGATCCTCAAAAAATACGGATGACATTCGTGTGCATTCTGTATTTTGCGGAACGGAACAGCTGGCCCCTAATAGAACAGTACTATCCTTACCCATAATGCGGACAATAATAGGACATGCTCTATTTTTTTTTTGTCTACGGACATACGGAAATGGAATGCACACGCAGTACCTTACGTTTTTTTGTGAACCCATTGACATGAATGGTTCCATATATGGTCCGCAAAAAAAACCGGAAAGGACACGGAATGAAAATACGCTCGTGTGCATGAGGCCTTACATTTAGTAGCTGCCCTGCTGGGTATTGCAGCTTTGTCCCATTAATTTGATCAGTTGATTAGCAGGGGTACTGAGCATCAGAGCTCTACCAGTCTGTTGATGGCATATCCTAAGGACAGGACATCAATAATAAGGCCGGAAAACCCCTTTAAAGTTTATGGCACCTTAAATTATACGTCAGAAAATGTTTTTGTGGGTGCATACACTAACAGGTTGGTGTGACTTGATGCTAAAGGCCACTTTATAGAGGCCGAGAATCCACCAGATAATTGCTAACGAACATTCATAGGAGGGCTCGTTGGCGACTATCTGGTGGTGTAAAGGTGCCGCTGTATAATATGTTATTTTTTGCAGGCACCTAAATCGACCTTGCTGGTGGCAGATTGTTACATCTAAGGGTACTTTTACACTTGCGGCAGGACGGATCCGGCAGGCTATTCAGCCTGCCGCATCCGTCCTGCCGCAAGTGGCCGTGCACTGCCGTGCTGCCGCTCCGTCCCCATTGACTATAATGGGGTGGGGGCGGAGCTACGGCGCAGCACGGCACTGCAGGGCCGGAGATCGCCGGACTAAAAGTCCTGCATGACCGACTTTTAGTCCGGCGATCTCTGGCCGTTGGCTGCTGGCAAACGATGAGTCTGTATGTTGACGAGCGATGGCATTAATGATCGCTCCTCCCCATACTGTGTCTCCTTCAGTGATGAGTAGGACAATCGCCTGCTAAACTGTACCACGTAAAGGGACCTTAAGTCAGCACTGGTGTGAATTGAGCCAAGTCAGCATTGTAATCAATGGAGTTGAACAGGAAAAAAAGCATTTGGGACCTGGATGAAAGAGCCCGTAACGAGTGCAGCGGAGAGGGTGGCATCCGGGGAGCGAGGGAAGGTAAGTACTATGTAAAACATCTTCCCTCTGCAGGTTAGTACCATGGAGGAAATGACTGGAGAACCTCTTACACTGGGTTCAGACCTGAGCGTTTTGAAGCCTAGCGTTTTCTGCGCGTTTAAGACGGGCGTTAACGCGCGTTTTTTTCAAGCGTTTTGGTAAATAGTGTAGGCGCGTTTGACGCACGTTTATGTGATTGACTGCATAGTTGGCCAATGACCAAACAGCCCTCGCTATATATAGTTTGGCCAATCTGAGTGCTTTAGAGGTGTGAAATTCCATGGTGGCTGATCCAGCATGTTGCAAACTTTGAAAAACGCGCGTCCATAGGCGCGTTTTACGCTGCACAAACGCCCAAACAACACGCGTATCGCGTTTCCCATTGAAGTATATCGGCACCAAACGCTCGAAAAACGCCCGAATTAAACGCGAACATACTTGCTTATGCGTCGGATGTTTTTAGGCGCGTTCGAACGCGCATAAAAACGCGCAAGTGTGAACCACCCCCATTGGAATACATGGTTCCTGTACTGTTGTGCGTTTTTTTGCGCGTTCGAACGCGGCGTTTTACGCGAAAGTGTGAACTGAGTGTTAAGTACAGCTTGGTGAAACTGCTCATATGGTGACTGCTTCTCTGTCAGTGAAGCAAATTATAATAAACTTCAGAACTAGTTTATGATATTCTTGGCTCATTTTGTCCACAACAAGGAAAACACGTCTGTCACCCTTTTACTCTCTAAAATATATTTTAACTACTTAATGAGGCGGACATTACTTATCACAGACAGGAATGTGTAGCGTAGACTATAAACCGATACTCCTGACTAATTAATCACTGTACACTGCCACTTTGTAAGTAAATGTGCTCACATACACTGGCATTCTGGGGGGTTTTCACAAAGACAACGGAGTGGAACAAATAGTGAGATAATAGGTCTCTATGGGATAAGCTCCTGGGCAAACAGCTACGAAGAATAAACATTATAGGAGGACCTATTACGCCACCTCCATCAATTGTCCCCAGGTGACCTCTGCAATTCATACACTTGCCCCTTCGAAATGAACAAACTGACATCCCAACAGAGGGATATAGAGAATGTAGTGATATAGACAGAGGGTGAGAGTTATCAGAAGTAGTGCAAAGAGAAACTGACCATAGCAACCAATCAGATTCCACCTTTCATTTCTCAGAGCTCCTTTGTAAAATGAAAGTATTAATTTGAGTGGTTGCTATAAGCAAGTAAGTTATCCTTTGCACCACATTTAATAAATCTCCTCCAGAGTGTATATACCACAGGGCAAAATACACAGACCGTGTACCACAATAATATACCTTACTGGAGCCTTCATTTAAAAAAACAATAGGGCAGATTACCTAATCCTGAAGAAGACATAAACCCCTAGCTGGTAATATGTTAAATGTCCTGCACCAAAAATTGTCTTATGAGTGGAGTAGACTTTTGCACCAGATTTATGACACATCATTTTTAGGGGTGAGGAATTGCCATACCTGGCAGTTTGCATATACCAAGGGGTTGCAGGAAAAGTTGCGAGTTAGTCCAGTCCCCTGGTGGAGTACAAACTGATAGAACCTTTGTTATAAATAGGATTACACTTTAGACTGAAGACTTCATAGGCATTTTCTGCAGCAAACTTTCCAAATGTCATGTAACCGAAACCCAACCCATGGCAGACACTCTGAAAAGGGAGAGCAAAAAGTTACATGTTAATGCATTGCTCCCTTACACTTAGGCCTCTTGCACACAAACCTATTTTTTTTTTCCGTTTTTGCGGTTTCCGTTTCCGGTTCGTATGCGGAACTATTCATTTCAATGGTTCCGCAAAGAAAACATAATGTGCTCCATATGCATTCTGTTTCTGTATTTCCGTATATCCGTTCCGCTAAAAGATAGAACTTGTCCTATTATTGCCCGCAAATAACGCTCTGTTGCTCCATTCAAGTCAATGGGTCAACAAAAAATACGGAATGCATACCGAACACATCCGTTTGTCATCCGTTTTTTGCGGATCCATGCCCACTTTGCCCATGTGTTTACTGTTTACAAACATTACTGTACATTACAGTAATGATTGCAGATTTTATGTTTCCGTTTGCGATCTTCAAAAAACGGATCGCATACAGAAACCATACGGAGACTTTTTGCGGAACTACGGAACGGAAACGGAACCGAAACACAACGGAAACAAAGAAAAAAACAACGAATCCGTGAAAAACGGACTGCAAAACACAGAAAAAGACATACGGTCGTGTGCAAGAAGAATTACCACAAAAATTAATATTTTCTGACCTGCTAGAAAGGTATATTATGTAGTCTGTGGTGAATGTAATTTTCTTACCAGTGTCTGTATTTGTCCATAATTTGTCGGTAATTGTGAGCTATTCCCTTTCTTCACCTGTGTCATGTGACCAGCACTCTGACTTTCCAAATAACACAGCATCTTATGTGTGGACAGGAAGTCTCTTTCTCTATGGCCTCTTTCAGATGAGAGTCCTGGATTTCCTCCGGATGTGTCCTGGGTACATTGCGGGAAACCCGCGCGAGTGTGCACACAAATTCAGTCAGTCTTGACTGTGATTGCATAGAGTTGTTCAGTTTTTTCCGTGCGAGTGCAATGCATTTTGCACGCGCGTGATAAAAAACTAAATGTGGTACCCAGACCCGAACTTCTTCACAGAAGTTCGGGTTTGGTGTTGTGTAGATTTTATTATTTTCCCTTCTTTCTTCTTCTTTCAGGACCTGCCAAAGGACCTTTGATGACGTAATCGAGCTCACCACGTGGTGAGAACGGTGACGTCAGTGCAGGTCCTGCTGAATGAAGATAGAAGAATCCTTCTATCTTCATTCAGCAGGACCTGTGCTGACGTCACCACGCTCACCATGTAGTGAGCGCGATGACGTCCTCAAAGGTCCTTTTGCAGCTCCTGAAAGAAGAAGAAAGAATATGATGCCAGCTGCGCGATCAAGTGGATAAGGTGAGTTCATTTTTTTTCTTATTTAACCCCTCAAGTCACATTTTAGTAAGAATTATGTATTAAGAATGCTATTATTTTACTTTATAACCATGTTATAAGTGAAAATAATATAGTAAATTGACTTTAATGAATCATCTCCTTGTGTGAAAATCGCATTGCATCTGCACTTGCTTGCGGATGCTATGAGATTTTCACGCAGCCCCATTCATTTCACGCAACTCACAAGTGATATGTGAAAATCACCGCTCATCTGCACAGCCCTATTGAAGTGAATGGGTCAGGATTCAGTGCTGGTGCACGTCACGCATTGCACCCGCGCTGAAAAATCGCCCGTGTGAAAGGGGTCTATGTATTCCTATGGAAGCCTCTATGTCGGTCTCATAGGAATGAATAGAGAAGTAACTGACTTCCTGTCCTGTGTCAGCTGGAGGTCAGAAAGTTGGTCACATGACACGGCTAAGAATCAGAAGGGAGGTTATAACTCACAAATACAGTCACTGGTAAGATTACCTTCATTACCTTTCTAGCAAGTCAGAGAATACAATTTTTGCGGGAGTTCTTCTTTAAGCAGCCTGTCTAGAAATGAAATACTATGCATGTTTTGCTATGCCATGCACCTAGTGGAGTGAGTTTGGGATTTTTTTTTTTTTTAACTTTTCCACCTGCTGTTTAAAACTGGTGCGAGTTATGTAGAAATGCAAAAAAACACAAATTCCTTGTGTAAAAAAATTGCAAATCAATATCTAGCAATATTTAGCAAAATTTAAAAGCCAATATTCTAGAGTACAGGGTTTAATAAATCCCCCCCCCCCCTTTCCATTATAGCTACTGTTAGTTGGCTTACTTTTAGGGTTGAGCGAACTTGTATTTTAAGTTCGGCGTCCAAAGTTCAGGTCCGGGTTATCGAAGATTCCCGTTATGGATTCCGTGGTAACGGAATTTGGAATCCATAAGGGGATTCTTCGATGAACCCGAACCTCGGACGCCAAACTTAAAATACAAGTTCGAGCAACCATCCTTCACCACTCTACTTCCTTCTTCTCTTCCACACAGAGCACAGGAGCTCCACCCCTCATGTCACATGATCATTATACCAGGCCCTTTACCACCTCTTATCCAATCCAGTACTGAGCCACGCCCCCTGCACTGTTCACATGACGGTGACGTCACCCCAGGTCCTTAGTGTTGTCCAAGGTTCGGGTTCATGGAAGAATCTCCTTATGGATTCAAAATTCCATTATGGTCCATGGTAGTGGAATCCATAAGGAGATTCTTCGATAACCCCAACCCGAACTTTGGACGCCGAACTTAAAATACAAGTTCGCTCAACACTACTTACTTTGTGACTGAATTTTACGGCAAAATTCTGGAGTGCAAAATATTGCATCTTAGGCCATTCCCCTTCTTGTGAAGCCAAAACCTTTTCTGTTAGGACATTCTCCAGAGGTGAGCTAATCACAGTAGATTCTTCTAAAATTAGATGCTTAGAATTGCCCCGAAAATGTGCCAAATTGAAGTGAAGTGAAGGAAGGACGCTTGCCGGCTGCACTGTGCGAGATTTCCCCAGCGCACAGGGCCGACAGGAGGATGTGAACGCTGCCTAGCCCTGTCAATCTGGCCTGTATTAATCCTCCCCTTTAGGGCCCCTTGTATTATAATGCCCCTTTTAGTGCTCTGGCCTTGTATTAATGCCATTCTGCAGAGTCCCCTGTAGTGCCCCAGCCTGTATTAATGCTCGCCTCATAGTATATATATATATATATATATATATATATATATATATATAAAAAAATATACTCACCTGACTCTTGTTCCCCACCTGGCCTGCAGCCTGAGTTACCCCCCGTGCCGAGTCCCAGGCAACTCAATTACATGTCATGAATTCTAAGAAGCAGACATTCGTGACCATGCCATTGTGGCATCTGAGATCCAGAGCAGGAGGTTGTGATGAATCTATTGTGAACTCCTGTGTCATTCTACTGCCCATAGACTTCAGGCCTAGTGGCCCGCAGTTTAGGAGGCTGAAGGGCAGGGACTGGAGCCATAGGCTCCTTTGGCCCACCGTGATTTGCCGCCAGAGGTGCTAGTCACAGGCCATAAATGATTGCCTCAGGGAGCCATGTCTTTGAGGCCCCTGGTCTAGACAGAGTTTAGAGGGAGAACTTTATTATGAAGGTCATTTTTTAAATCAGTTTTCGATTGAGTTTGACTTGTCTTATTTTGTGCCAAATTTATGAAATGTTGCATGTTTTTGATAATTTTGTCTCATAGTTAAACCGAATGCTTTTGTCTAGAAATGCTACTCCATTGTTTTACAACACCCTCCTTCTGAAATAAGTTTGCAACGTTTTTGTGTCTTTTTTTTTAAAACTAATTAACATAGCTAATCACAACCACTTTCCCATACACTTTGAACTGAAGTGTAAAAAAAAAAAAAAAATTACAAAATGCTGGAGCAAGTAATCCCAGAAACTTTGAAGCCAGAATTTTCGATGATACTGTTTTCATTCCAAAAAAAACGAATTCCAAAAAAAGTTGGGACACTATACAAATCGTGAATAAAAACTGAATGCAATGATGTGGAGGTGCCAACTTCTAATATTTTTTTCAGAATAGAACATAAATCACGGAACAAAAGTTTAAACTGAGAAAATGTACCATTTTAAGGGAAAAATATGTTGATTCAGAATTTCATGGTGTCAACAAATCCCCAAAAAGTTGGGACAAGGCCATTTTCACCACTGTGTGGCATCTCCCCTTCTTCTTACAACACGCAACAGACGTCTAGGGACACAGGGGAGACCAGTTTCTCAAGTTTAGAAATAGGAATGTTCTCCCGTTCTTGTCTAATTCAGGCCTCTAACTGTTCAATCGTCTTGGGCCTTCTTTGTTGCACCTTCCTCTTTATGATGCGCCAAATGTTCTCTATAGGTGAAAGATCTGGACTGCAGACTGGCCATTTCAGTACCCGGATCCTTCTCCTACGCAGCCATGATGTTGTGATTGATGCAGAATGTGGTCTGGCATTATCTTGTTGAAAAATGAGGGTCTTCCCTGAAAGAGATGACGTCTGGATGGGAGCATATGTTGTTCTAGAACCTGAATATATTTTTCGCATTGATGAGGCCTTACCAGACATGCAAGCTGCCCATGCCACACACACTCATGCAACCCCATACCATCAGACATGCAGGCATCTGAACTGAGCGTTGATAACAACTTGGGTTGTCCTTGTCCTCTTTGGTCCGGATGACATGGCGTCCCAGATTTCCAAAAAGAACTTCGAATCGTGACTCGTCTGACCACAGAACAGTCTTCCATTTTGCCACACTCCTTTTTAAATGATCCCTGGCCCAGTGAAAACGCCTGAGCTTGTGGATCTTGCTTAGAAATGGCTTCTTCTTGGAACTGTAGAGTTTCAGCTGGCAACGGCGGATGGCACGGTGGATTGTGTTCACTGACAGTGGTTTCTGGCAGTATTCCTGAGCCCATTCTGTGATTTCCTTTACAGTAGCATTCCTGTTTGTGATGCAGTGTCGTTGAAGGGCCCGGAGATCACGGGCATCCAGTATGGTTTTACGGCCTTGACCCTTACGCACAGAGATTGTTCCAGATTCTCAGAATCTTCGGATGATGTTATGCACAGTTGATGATGATAGATGCAAAGTCTTTGCAATTTTTCGCTGGGTAACACCTTTCTGATATTGCTCCACTATCTTTCTGCACAACATTGTGGGAATTGGTGATCCTCTACCCATCTTGGCTTCTGAGAGACACTGCCACTCTGAGCTCTTTTTATACCCAATCATGTTGCCAATTGACCTAATTAGTGTTAATTGGTCTTCCAGCTCTTCGTTATGCTCAAATTTAATTTTTCCTGCCTCTTATTGCCACTTGTCCCAACTTTTTTGGGATTTGCTGACACCGTGAAATTTTGAATCAACATATTTTTCCTTTAAAATGATACATTTACTCGGATTAAACGTTTGATCTGTCATCTACGTTCTATTACAAATAAAATATTGACATTTGCCATCTCCACATCATTGCATTCAGTTTTTATTCACAATTTGTTTAGTGTCCCAACTTTTTTGGAATCCGGTTTGTAGACAATATTAGTAAATCTGCCCCACTTTGTATACTTTGATTTAAAAAAAACTGATATATGCACCTAAAATATTTCATCATAAACAAAGTTTAAAGAATGTAAAAGTAATCCAAAAATGAGCCTAAAGCGCCTTCTTGCAGTACAATATTTTACATTATGTGAAACTTATTTTATAAGTTTCATAAGTCTACTTATGCATTGCTGACACAGGGATGTCTACTCTTTACTCCCCCTATTGACTTATGTTAAATTAATCAACATGGTCCTGAAACCTGCATTTCACAAGTCTGGAATCTATGTGACTGGACAATGTAGTAGCCCACCTGCGGGTCAGGCTGCTTCTCACTTGTAGATTTTTTATCTCTTGTGCCCACCTACTTCTCTCTCTCAGGGATTCTTTAACTGGCTTGCACATCATTGGAATTTCTTTATCCTGTCCTTTTCTGCTAGGCATTCCATCTTATGTTTTACCTGGTGTGTTCTACACAGTCTTCTACCTCTCTCTTCTCATCTATCTTTAGTTAGCTTTCTTCTGGTAGCATAGCCTAACTGAATTATAACAGCACATATCCTTCTTTAGGCACTAACTAGGTGCGTTGCAATTCTAGCTGCTCTCACACCGTGACATCCTTGCCCTAGGGCAAGACCTCTCCTGCACCTTGTTAATCTTTTTGCTTATTTCGGTGTTTTCTTTTTCTTTTGCAGTTACTTAGTTCTGACTTGTGTAGAACAGTTCTGAGGTAGCTAGGCTTCAGCCCAAGTGTATGATCACTACTTGTTCATCCTGCCTGGGTTAGCCACCTGCAGCCATTCACTTTTAACTGCATATTTGAGTAACTATGACCACTGCAGGTGACATTGGTTCTTTTACGGCATGGGACTATGTCGTTTTTGCCCTCATGCTCCTCATCTCTGCTATTATCGGGATTTACTATGCGTTTGCTGGTGGTGGACAGAAAACCTCAAAAGATTTCCTAATGGGAGGCAGGAGTATGACTGCAGTCCCAGTGGCTCTTTCTCTTACTGCCAGCTTCATGTCTGCAGTTACAGTGTTGGGTACCCCAGCAGAGGTGTACAGGTTTGGTGCCATGTTCAGCATATTTGCTATAGCTTACACCATTGTTGTGGTGATCACATCTGAAGTATACCTGCCAGTGTTCTACAGACTGGGCATCACCAGCACCTATGAGGTAAGTGCAGTTATGTATTTACAAAAACTGTACTGGTAAGCTACTGTTAGATTGGGGTATGCTAGTGTCTGCACACATAGTTACAGATTTCATCGAAAAGACCAGACAGAAATTGTGTAGCATGCTGTGGTATTGTGTCTGGTAAAATGGCTGGTTTTCTAAAGGAAAGCCATTCTATCCTATTATAGTCAAGGGGATCTATTGGGTGCTGTTTGATTCCTTAATTTGAGACAAACGCTGCCTCTAATATCTTTATTGTTCTACACCTATAGTGAAACAGAACAAAAATAATAAGCAGAGTTTGATACTAGTATACAACTTTTTATATGTGTTATGGAAGTCTGTGAGTTTTCTTGTACAGTGTACAGATTAAGGCTAGTTTCATATTTTTCGGCAGGAACTCCAGCAGACGTTTCCAGTAGAGAACAGCCTGCTTGAGTTCTTTGGATTCGGCATTGGTGGATACTTCCGCCTACTCGCTGGATCTCATTGACTATAATGCAGTCTGGCAGACCCGGCCACTACCTGGCACATATGCAGAGAATCAGCGGAACACATAACACTGCATACATCGTTTTTTTTCCATACAATTCCCAGCATTGCCTGCCAGACCTGCTGGATTGAATACCCGGCTGTAGATGTGAAAGAAGCCTAAGATTAAGATTAATCATTGTATAATAGCATATTGGAAGTCAGGGTTGCTTAAGTCTGCATTGGTGTACTTTATGCCAAATTTATCAAATGTCTTTTAAACTTAGCACTTTTATTTATTTTATTTTTTTTGCACCACTCCCCTACTGGAGTGAGTTTGTGACTTTTCTGCGACTTTGTAAAAAAGTTTGCAGTGATAAACCTAGAGTAAAACTAATTAACATAGCTAACAATGCCCACATTCTCACCCACTTTTCAAAACTGATGTGAGTGGTCTAAAAATGCTAAATATCACAAACTTTTTGCGCAAGTAATGCAAAAAAGTTGCAAAGCCCTGTTTTGTGACTTTTTGAAACCACAATTCTAGAGTGCAAGGCATGATAAGTACCCCGCTATTTGTTTCAGTTCTATCCCATTTCCAAGATCTATGAACATGCAGATCTAAAAATTTCTCACGAATGAGAGTTTGCGACAATTGTATCCAGGCTAGACAATACTCAACTGTCTGTCTTACATCTGGACCTTTTTCTACGTCTAAAACAGGTGTAGAAAATTATGAATGAGATGGGCCTGCTGGCCCGTCCCCTTCCCCGCCCATGTCACGCCCACAATTTTAGACCTGGTGTGAGCAGGAAGAAGTTGCAGTTGGCGGCACAACTAACTGTTGCGGCGCCATCTGCGCCTAAAATATGCCTAATTTAAGCATATTTCATTATAGTAAACAACCCCCCTATGTTGCCAATGTATTTAGCTCACATAGGATTGCCCACAGTGGATACAATTCTAGCAAATGTTTATCTCTGATAAGTGTTGGGTGTTTATGGTTCCCTTTCTGCTCTATGTCACTGTAGTCATTCACTAACAGTAAGCAGACATCTTGAAAATGATGAGAAAATGATGTTCAAAGTATATTAGAAAGTTGCATAACTTTTGCATATACTATTATTCAAAGTTACTGACCCAAAACCGATTTAACAGAACATCGACTTCTGTCATTTTGTTAATGTGTTGCTGGTACCCATGCTTAGCTTGAGACACTCTAGCCCAGATTTACTGATGTGTCTGCACCACAATTCTGGTGTAAAAATCTCTCTCAAGGTAAGCCAACCCATAGTTGGTATAGATTCAGAGAAAAGTGTCTATCCCTGCCACAGATTTATCATCCCGCCTGAGCCCCTATGATATATCTGGTGTAGGTATATAGCCTGTCTAAGCTTACTCCATCTACAGGATTAGTGAATCCGGGTCACTATTTTCGTACTTTTCTGGCATTCATATCAACACAGCTTCTCTGTAGGTATGCAATATACAGTATTTTTCACACAAGTGGGGGGAAATGGCAGTGCTTCTTATAAAGCGAATGGTGCGCTGACACTGATACATCGCCGGCCGCTATGCTGCACAGCGTGGCCTGCGATGTATCAGCGTGGAGGGAGGAGGCGGAGCATGTGATCGCGGCGGGGCCCAGTGCAGTCACTGTACTCAATTACTCAGCAGGCTTCCTATGTAAAGAGTAGTCATTTAATCCTTAACCAGTGGGTTAGCTTTGCTAAAGTAGCGCAATCCTCTGTAGTAGTACTCACTATCAAACTACCGTAGCAGGCCGGCCGGCAGCGTAACGTCACTTACTCCGTCACGCGCCTGCTCCGCCTGCTTCATTAATTAGGTGGGAGCAGCAGGAGTGTGGTGGAGTGAGTGACATTACGCTGCCGGCCGGCCTGCTACGGTAGTTTGATAGTAAGTACTACTACCGACCATTACACTACTTTAACAAAGCTAACCAAGAGGTTAAGGATTACATGACTACAGTTTAGATATGAAGACTGCTGTGCGCAGGGCCCGGTGTATTGGGGTCACTATTTACACAGGGACACTGTTATGGGGGGATCTGTGGATGGTACATATATAGCATAAGATGCTATATATGTGTCATCCACAGATCCCCCCCATAACAGTGTCATCCACAGATATCCCCATAACAGTGCGTCATCCACAGATGTCCCTATAACAGTGCGTCATCCACAGATGCCCCCATAACAGTGCGTCATCCACAGATGCCCCCATAACAGTGCGTCATCCACAGATCCTCATAACAGTGCACCATCCACAGATCCCCCATAACAGTGTGTCACCCACAGATCCCCAAAACAGTGTCATCCACAGATCCCCATAACAGTGTCACCCACAGATTCCCATAACAGTGTGACCCACAGATCCCCATAACAGTGTCATCCACAGATCCCCCATAACAGTGCGTCATCCACAGATCCCCATAACAGTGTCATCCACAGATCCCTTATAACAGTGCGTCATCCACAGATGCCCCCATAACAGTGCGTCATCCACAGATACCCCTATAACAGTGCGTCATCCACAGATCCCCCATAATAGTGTCATCCACAGATCCCCCATAATAGTGTCATCCACAGACCACCATTAGTTCAAAACCCACCAAAAGCACACCTTTTGGTTCAAAATATTTTTTTTCTTATTTTTCTCCTCAAAAACCTAGGTGCGTCTTATCATCAGGTGCATCTTATAAATCGAAAAATACGGTACTAATTACTGTGTATTTAAGAAAAAACATCTGTAGAATGAAGAATCCAGAAAGGCTGTAGTTCTGTAGCTCAGTTATCAGAGGCAAAATGTCAGTACATTTTATATTGTAGATGTTAAAATAAACCCCACAAAAGTTCAAAGAACCTCTGAAGAATGAGAGCTGGAATCTAATAGCAGTAAGCAACTTTTTAGTTTTTTTTTGCTTTAGTTTTGATAAATCTACCTGATGAACCTCCTCCTCTCCTCGAGATTCAGGCTCTAAAAAGCTGTTTCTACTTAACCTATAGACTTTATATGGCCTACCATGTTTGAACAGAAAACTATTTTTTAACATTTTTTTTAATGGTTTTCTTTTTAATTCCGGTAGTTTTATACCAGTGAAAATTAAATACTAAATATCGTACTTCTTTACCAGTTAGTACAGAGAGATAAAACTCCTATATAGATAGGTAATTTAGGATTGCTCTCTTCATATGCCTAGATAGAGATGTCCACAGTAGAGCATTGCAGTGTAATATGTGATGCTCTAATTGAGTCTGAGGGCTCTCTCTAGTCACCATAGATGGTCGACATCTATGGGAACACACCTATGGGAACACACCTAGGCGTTTCTGAATCGCGCGTTTTACGCGCGTTTTTGGATGCGCGTTTTTGTAACTAGGAAACGCGCATCATACGCGCGATTCAGTGATTCACCCCTATTTTAGCATGGCCCACAGGCGCGTTAAAACACCCCAAAGAAGCTCATGCTGAAGCGACAGCGTTTGGCGTTTTTCAGCGCGTTCAAACGCGCTGTAAAACGCCCAAATGTGAACCATGCCCATAGGGAAGCATGGCTTTCCACATGTTGTGCGTTTTACAGCGCGTTTGAACGTGCTGAAAAACGCTTAGTTGTGTACCTAGGGAAAGTAAAAAAGTCAAACAAGGCTGTTTGCTGTGCTAAAAGTCCAAACAATGACGTACAATCTACCCGTTTTTTTTTAATCAAAATCATTACATAGAATATTTACATATAGGCTGCTAATATGTGCTAAACATTTTCATGGTAATCGTAGTGTCCCTTTAATACTTGGGGCCGCATGGTAGCTCAGTGTGTGGCACTGGTGCCTTGTAGCACTTGGGTGCAAAATCTGCATGAAGTTTCTGTATCCTCCCTGTGTGACCATAAATTTCCACCCAGTAGTCCAGTTATCTCCCACACACCATAAAACATACTGATAGAGAAACTAGATTATGAGCCCCACTGGGCACTGTGAGCGATGACAGTGTCTATAAAGTGCTGCAGAATAGGGCGGTGCTATATAAACAAGAAAAATAAATCGGATTGCTAGTGAGAAATGTGTAGCCATTTCACTAGTGATAACATGTAAACACTATGGCCCTGATTTATCATGCCTTCATGGTCTCAAAGAGTTGCAAAATAGGGATCTTACGACTTTTTGCACTCACTTAGGCAAAATTTTTGTGAATTTTTGCATTTATACGTTGCTCACTCAGTTTTGAAATGTGGGTGGAAAATTGCGTGTGGTTTACTATGTTTATGAGTTTCACTACAGATTTATCATTGAACTTTTTTAAAAAGTTGCAAAAAAAAAATTTGCAATCTCGCTCCAGTAGGAGGAGTGTGGAATAGGAAAACTGGAGTAGCTTTTCTAGACAAAACGTTTAAGGATAAGACAAATTTATCAAAAAGATGCGGTATTTGATAAATGTGACATAAATAAGGCCATTAATATATATTGGTGAGAGTCCAACTCTCAACATCCAAACACTGATCAACTGTTTGTGGAGCTTGTAGCAAGTTCTATGGCCTCAGCATTATTTTCATGGGTCAATCTAATCGTACAAAGTCAACCTAATATCGCTAGTGCAGGATATTACAGGGTTTTCATCTCCAAGCATCTGATTATCAAGAGTGCTGAAAGTCAAACCCCTACTGATAGTATCATATTTATATATTTTGATGGCCTGCTGCCTTGAAGTAAGGGCCTCAATATTTTGAACTCAAAGACCTCTTTGTTTCAAGTAGCTATAAAAACTGAACACTGCTATCTGTAACATTCGTGTGACTAGAGCTATGCTGTATACTCTGTATAATCACAGCTGGTGTCTACCTGTTTTTGGTGTCCTCAAAATACTATATAATCATAATATCATATGTAAATATCTGTAATATCTAATTCCCTACTTATGGAAAAATGGCCATATGATAATTAACCTCATTCATTCATTATTTCCACAGTACCTTGAGCTCAGATTTAACAAATGTGTACGACTTATTGGCACATTGTTGTTCATCATCCAAACGGTAAGTAATGTCTAACTGGTAATTAAATTATAATTCTAGTTTGCAGAGCATTTCACAGCTTAAGGACTCATGCACACGAACGTATTTTCTTTCCGTGTCTGTTCCATTTTTTTTTGCGGACCGTATGCGGAACCATTTACTTTAATCGGTCCCCCAAAAAGCCGGAAGTTACTCCGTGTGCATTCCGTTTCCGTATGTCCGTATTTCCATTCCGCAAAAAAAATAGAACACGTCCTATTATTGTCCGCATTACGGACAAGGATAGGACTGTTCTATTATGGGCCAGCTGTTCCGTTCTGCAAAATACGGAATGCACATGGATGTCATTCGTATATTTTGTGGATCCGTTTTTTTGCGGACCGCAAAATACATACAATCGTGTGCATGAGGCCTAAGGGTAGGTCCTCTAGGATGGAAATGCTGTGGGTTGTATCAGCAACTTTGATGCAGGGAAAATCTTCCTCAGATTACACTTGTAGGCATGAGATGAGATATTTCAACATATCTTATCCGCATACAGTACATCAGTGCTTTTTATCTGTAAAATGTAAATTTCTGTTGTGTATTTTCTCCTCAGATTTGACCCTTTTCAATTTTGTAGGATGAAATCCATGGTTAATGTGCAGCAAAACAATCTGTGGTGAATCCACAGCCCAATCAGCATGTTACACATACAGATTTGCTTAATATTTGCTGTGAATATACACCAAGTCAATAAACTTTAAGGCTACTTTCACACTAGCGTTTCCGTCATAGGGGCTCAATACCGGGAAAAAAAAACGCTTCAGTTTTGTCCCCATTCGTCCTCCATTGACTTTCAACGGAGTTCATGACGGATCCGACTTGGCTATTTTAAAGATAATACAATCAGATCCGTTTATAACGGATGCAGATGGTTGTATTATCAGTAACGGAAGCGTTTTTGCTGAACCTTGCCAGATCCAGTAAAAGCACTGGTGTGAAAGTAGCCTAAGGGTGTGGCCTCATGGTCAGGACTCTGCATTAAGGCTGGCTTCACACATCCGTTAAACCCGGACGTGAGCAGTCCATGGTAGTGCGGGCTGGATTTGTTCTTTACAGCCGGAGCGCACAGCGCCATTGCCGCTGCACTACAGTAATACACTGGTATGATCTATACCAGTGTATTACTATCCTGCAGCAGCGGCAGGGAGCTCACCGCGTCATAGCAACCAATGACGCCGTGCGCTCCGGCTGTAAAGAACAAATCTAGCCCGCACTACCACGGACTGCTCACGTCCGGGTTTAACGGACGTGTGAAGCCAGCCTAAGTTTTTGAAACCAAAATCATGAGTGTATCATAAATGGATTTAAAGTGTAAAGGACAAATACGACTTCACTTTTTTTAATTAACTCCTGGTTTTGGCTTCCAAATCTGCATCCGGAAACCTATGGGTATGTGCTATACCCTAAATCTACTTTAAAAGTTTGCAGATCCTTAGCTTTACTTGCTTTGCTCTGATCTTACATTACATTATTTACATGTGTAGCTCCTTCAAAATTCTCCTTGTTGCCCTCGGAAACAGACCTTACTTTGCTGCTGTCAGTGACCTGATTAAAGAGGTTGTCCAAGATAATTAAAAATCTCAGGCAACCCCTACAAAGTCTTGGATACCGGTCTACAGCTGAGTACAGTAATTGGCTGCAGCAGTCACGTGCCATATCCAGGGAGTACCAGAGAACAGTGCTGGTGTAAGGCATGAGTATATGATATGTTTTTATTTTAATACATTGTAGCGGTAGTGAGATTTTTGATTATCTTGGACAACTCATTTAAGCCAAGCCAACCAAAAACATGAGATAGCTGCCAGCTGACAGTTATTCCTCCCAACTTTACACATTTTGCACCAAAATGTATTACAGTATGTGCTTTGCACACTTATTAGGCCTTCCTGGAGAGTTCAGAAAAGTGTGTTGAAAAGAGGTGGCTATCGGGAGACACCATGTTCCAAATTTATAAAACATGCAATTCTTTTTTTGTAAGGTATTAGACCTAATTCACACGTCCGTAGTGTGTTTTGCGGAAACACGGATCCGCAAAACACGGACGGCTGCAATGTGCATTCCGCATTTTGCGGACCGCACATTTCTGGCAATATATAGAGAATACCTTTTCTTGTAAATTTAAGTTTATTAAATTTTTCCGAAAAATACAATAAAATAAAAAAAAACAAAGCCAAAACCTGGGTGCACATGTACATACATACAGGTTCCAATTAAGAAGTTCAGTTGCATATACATAAAAGCGTCATTGCAAATCTAGTCAAATATGTCTTTCTATGTGAGTATCAACGCAATCTGAAATTACTTGTCCAAAATTATTATCAATCCACATTAAACACCATAAAAATGTATGAAATAAAATATCAGCAATCAATTTGCATAAAAACAGAAAACAAGTGTGTACTGGTTATAGAGAAATACTCAATTAGAGTTGAAGTGTTTCCATGAGTGAACCTGTTATATGTAGGTAGATAGGAAGGGGAAAGGGAGGGTATAAGGACCTTTTCTTGTCGGAAACGCAGATGCGGAAACACGGATGCGGACATGCGGATCCGGACATCACATAGTGTGCTGTTCACATCCATTCCTGCCCGTTTGAAATGAATGGGTCTGCAACCCTTCTGCAAAATTGCGGATGGGATGCGGATCCATTTTGCGGACGTGTGAATTAGGCCTTAGGCCTCTTTCACACGGGCGTCATGTTTGACGCCCGGATAAGAGGCGGGTGCGTTGCGGGAATATGCAAGAAAAATCGCCATGTTTGGTACCCAGACCCGAAGCCGGACTTCATCACTGAAGTCCGGTTTCGGGTATTCTGGAGAATTTATTATTTTCCCTTATAACATGGTTATAAGGGGAAATAATAGCATTCTTAATAAAGAATGCTTAGTAAAATGAAGTGGAGGGGGTTAAAAATAATAAAAGTTAACTTACCTTAGCCACTTGATCGCGTAGTTGCGATCTGTCCTCTCTTTCCCAGCATCAGCTAAGAACTAAAGGACCTGTGATGACGTCACATCACATGGTCCAATCACATGGTCCATCACATGGTCCAATCACATGGTCCACTTGATTGCGGATGCCTGCGATTTTCCCGCAGCCCCATTCACTTCTATAGGGCCAGCGTTGCAAGAAAAACGCACAATTTAGAGCATGCTGCGATTTTCACGCAAGGCAGAAGTGATGCGTGAAAATCACCGCTCATGTGCACAGCCCCATAGAAATGAATGGGTCCGGATTCAGTGCGGGTGCAATGCGTCCTCCTCACGCATTGCACCCGCGCGGAAAACTTGCCCGTGTGAAAGGGGCCTTTAGTGTGTTTAGTATACTGTGCATAACAAGATGTGGTGTAAGGATGAAAAATGTATTTAATATGCCTGTTGGGTTGCACCAAATATACCATGTGTGCAATTTTGATAAATGTGATACAATTTGCCAAATTTTCAACAAATCATAATTGTGTGCAATACTATTGATCACTACAAGATAAATAGTGCAAAATATTAGCACAGTTGCTTAACTTGATATGTAGATAAAAACTGAAATGTTGAAGAGAGGAGTTTTTTTATTAAAAAATGTTTTACAACGGAATAAAATGTTTTACGGAATAAAAAAGAAATATGGGGTTATTTATCAAACTGGTGTAAAGTAGAACTGGCTTAGGCTACTTTCACATTCGTTTTTTGGCATTCCGTTTGTGAGATCCGTTCAGGGCTCTCAGACGCGGTCCAAAACGGATCAGTTTTGCCCTAATGCATTCTGCATGGAAAAGTATCCGCTCAGAATGCATCAGTTTGCCTCCGATCAGTCTCCGAACGCCTGCAGCGTTTTGCTGTCCGCCTGATGAAACGGAGCCAAACTGATCCATCCTGGCACACATTGTAAGTCAATGGGGACGGATTCGTTTTCTCTGACACAATAGAAAACGGATCCGCCCCCCATTCACTTTCAATTGAGTTCAAGACGGATCCGTCATGGCCATAGAAGACATAATACAACCAGATCAGTTCATG
Source organism: Bufotes viridis (assembly GCA_033119425.1). Taxonomy (NCBI): domain Eukaryota; kingdom Metazoa; phylum Chordata; class Amphibia; order Anura; family Bufonidae; genus Bufotes; species Bufotes viridis. Next base: position 283,342,321 of record CM065590.1, read on the forward strand.
ACGGATGCATACGGTCGTGTTATTGTAATGGAAGTGTTTTTGCAGATCCATAACGGATCCGCAAAAAACACTTGTGTGAAAGTAGCCTAAGTTGCCCATAGCAACCAATCAGATTCCACCTTTCCTTTTTTACGGCTCCTTTAAATGAAAGGTGAAATCTGATTGGTTGCTATGGGCAACTAAGCCAGGTCTACATTACACCAGTTTGATAAATCTCCCCCATAGTTTTTATCATAGTTTTGAATATTTATGGTATATACTGAGAAAACAACAAGAATCACAAAGGCATTATATAAAATGAAGTAAACTATACAGTCTGTGGGTATGTATAAATTAGCCATGTCTAAGGGTCTATTCACACGTCCGTGTGTGTTTTGCGGATCCGCAAAACACGGACATCAGCGATGTGCGTTCCGCAATTTGCGGACCGCACATCGCCGGCACTATATAGAAAATGCCTTTTCTTGTCCGCAATTGCAGACAAGAATAGGACATGTTCTATTTTTTTCGGGAACGCGATTGCGGACCTGGAAGTGCGGATCTGCAATTGCAGACCCGGGCGGGACATTGCCTGTCCCCATTGAAATTAATAGGTCCGCAATTCCTTTCCTCAAAATGAGGAACAGAATTGAGGACGTGTGAATAGACCCTAAAGGGAGCTTTCTGAGTGTTTAATATTGATGAAGTATCCTCAGGATATGTCATCAATATGTGATTGACGGGGGTCTGATTCCTGGCATCCCCACTGATGAGCTCTTTGAATATGCTGTGACTTCAGTGAGAGCTGCAGCCTCTGCCTAGGCCAGTGACTCATATTCATCAGTCACATGGCCTAGGGTTAGGTGTATATCAGTCCTATTCAAGTCAATGGCTCTGAGCTGCAATACCAAGTACAGCCACTATGCAACAAGCAGCATTGTGCTCAGTAAGCTGCCTGGAGGTCATCAATATGTAATACCCGGAAAACCCCTTTAACCCCTTAGTGACCAGCCTGTTTTGGGCCTTTATGAGGCTTGTTTTTTGCGGGACAAGTTGTAGTCTTTAATGGCACCATTTTGGGGTACACATAACTTTCTGATTAACTTTTATTAATTTTTTCTGGAAGGGAGATGGGAAAAACAGCAATACTGCCACTGCGTTTTTACGTTATAAATTTAACAGGGGTTCATTTTTCGGTATAAATAACATAACATCTTTATTCTCTGGATCCGTACGATTGCAGTGATACCAAATACATTTTTTTTTTTTTACATTTTACTACTTTTTTGCAATAAGCCCCCTTTTTTTAAAAGAAAAAAATGTTTTTGCATTGCCGCTTCCCAAGACCCATAACTTTTTTATTTTTCTTTCTATGGAGTTGTGTTGCAGGACGAATTGTATTTTTTATTGGTATAATTTTGGAGTAAACGGCGCTTTTTGATTGCTTGTTATTACGTTTTTTTACGGCGTTCACCGTAGGGGATCATTTACATGATATTTATGTAGTCCAGGTTGTTATGGACGCGGCAATACAAAACATATGTGGAAAAAAAAAATTCGCATTTTTTTAATGAGTTATATTTAACTTTTTTTTTGCCACTTAATAGTCCCACAAGGGGACTATAACAGACAGCTTTTTGATTGCTTTTAAAATGCAATTCACTATCCCTATGGAAGGCAGAGGGAGTCCGCTCCCTCTGTCAGCACTTTACATGCAGCGGGCGCCATTGCCCCGCGGGCGCCATTCCTGCCAGTCCGGGGTTGTTAGAGCAGGACCGCGGCTGTCATGTGAGAGCTGGTGCACAGGGGCACTTAGACTGGGCCACCATAAAAAAACGGCGGCCCAGTTTAAGGCCCCTTAGTGACCGCTGTAAAAACACATATGGGTGGTCACTAAGGGGTTAAAGTAAGCACAGTTATAATTGTAGGCAATGAAAGTTGAGATTAATAAGACATACGGTATATAGAGAAACTGCAATCTAAAAACCTGCAGAAATTTTTCCGGCTCCTACAGTAATTTTACATATATCAACAGTTTAATTTACAGAGTTGAAATGCAGTGGCTGGTGATATTATTCACCAGTGTCTGCTCACCCTCTGAACTATGTAACAAATGGCAATAGCAGAAAGTTACGTCATAGTTACATAATTGGTAAACTTGAAAAAAAGACACAGGTTCTTCACATCCAACCTTTAATCCTATCAGGTTCATCAGGAGTAAGTAAAAACCCTATGAGTCAGATGCTAACTCTCCCATGTAGAGGGAGATAATTTCCTTACTGACTCCAGATATAGCTATCAGAATAAATCCAGAAATCTAGTGCCTGTAACCTGCAATATTTTACATTTAAGTAAGACATCATGGCTCCTCTTGAACTTGTATAAGGAATCAGTCATAACAACATCCTGTGGCAGTCAATCCCATAATCTCACTTCTCTTACAGTAAAGAATCCCCATCTCTGTTGATGAAACATTATTTCATATAGTATTTACACTGAACTTCATTTGTCATTTCTCTGCCCAAGAATCCATGTTTGCCAAATCCCTCTGTAACATTATGGTATTCTCATCTGTCATCTGTGTTGACTACCTTACACAGCTTAATATCATCTGCAAATATTGAAATTCTACCTAGTAAGCCCTCATTAATAAATATATTAAGCAGGAGTCATTGCTTAAAGGGGTTGTCTGAGTTTAAAAAAAACTTGTGTAAATGTAGTAAAATAACATAAGAAGCATTACTTACTCCTTTTCTGCCCTGCTACTTCCAATGACAATCACTCCTCGCCTCTGACATCATCTTCCCAGCTGCAGTGGTTGCATACACAAAGGGTACTGTGGAGCCAATCACTGGCCTCAGCTGCATACAGGACATCACCACTGCAGCCAGGAAAACCTACAGCAGCATGGTGGACCAGAGAGCATTGCGGGAAGAAGCAGTGTGGGGGGGGGGGGGGGTGAGGATATTAATTTTTGTGTTGCCCATGATCCTGGGACTTATAGGAGCTAGTTCCACCCACCAGGTCTAGGAGAACTACAAACTAGAAAATCTAGCATGTAGAGGAGAAAACTATAAAAATGTCAGATATGGTAAAAATCATAGAATGGCTTAAAATAGTGCTATTCCTTATGTTTAGAGATGAGTGAATCGAAGTTAACGAAGTGGAATTCGATCTGAATTTCAGGAATTATTCAATACACACCGAATCCGAATTTCATCATGCTTCGTGGTAATGAATCACATTTTTTCCTAAAATGGCTGCTGCACATGTTAGGACATGGAGCAAAGAACTCTGGGAACGAGGCATCACCTACAATGCCATGCATGCAGCCAATCAGCAGCCAGCCAGCCCTATAAATAGCCTTGGCCATTTTGGATTCTGCCATTTTCCAGTGTACTTAGTGCAGGGAGAGACATCAGCAGGCGCTAGGGACATTGCTAAGAAAGACTTCATTGTGCTGCCAAAACGATTTACAATTTCGGGGAAAGATTAATCAAGGTGTAGGGAAAAGATACGGAGTCATCATCTACACTATAAAAGGAGAACAGGGTGCAATAGGAGAGTGTACAGCCTGGGTAATAGGAGCGATTCTATTATACCTTGCTGCACTAATTGGGGATCCAAATTGGTGTTATACTGCTGCTTTTAGGTTGTTTGCACAATATGATACACCACTAATTCCAGCAAACCTTGCTTGTAAATGGGGTCCAAGTTCTGTGATACAGCCATTTACGGGGCGTATTATTAGGAAAGATACATGTCCTATTAGCCGTTCTGCATCGATTTTACCAAGTTTTTTTTTTTTTTTTTTTTGGGGGGAGGGGTTTCAATAGGGAAAAAAAGGGAAAAATATATGTCATAATTGCCGTTCGGTGGTGAAGTTACATTCTACTACAGCCACTTACGTGGTGTATTAAAAGGAAATATACGTACGTCACATTAGCCGTTCGGAGGTGAATTGTGATATTTCTTTTTTGGGGTGTAGAAATAGGTAAAAAAAGGAAAAAATATACCGTATTTTTGTCCCCAAGGGACGCACTTTTCCCTCCAAAAAAATGGTGGAAAAATGCGTCTTATGGGGCGGATGCTGACATTTTACATTGCAGTCAGCGATGCTCAATTGGCATTCAGTGGTGAAGTTACATTGTACTACAGCCATTTACTTGGTGTAGAAATAGGAAATATATGTACATCCCATTAGCCTTTCTGTGGTGAATTGTAATTGTTATATTTCTTTTTTTTGGGCTGTAGAAATAGGAAAAAAAGGAAAAAAAAAGTCTTAATTGGCATTGAGTGGTGAAGTTACATTGTACTACAGCCATTTACATGGTGTAGAAATAGGAAATATACATAAGTCCTATTAGCCGTTCTGCGGTGAATTGTGATTGTTATATATATTTTTTTTTGGGGGTGTACAAATTGTAAAAAAAAAGGAAAAAATATATGTCATAATTGGCATTCAGCGGTGAAGTTACATTGTACTACAGCCATTTACGTCGTGTAAAAAAAGAAAATATACGTACGGCCCATTAGCCGCTCTGCGGTGAATTGTGATTGTCATATTTCTTTTTTTGCGGTATAGTTATAGGAAAAAGAATACATCTTAATTGACCTTCTGCGGTGAATTGTGGTTATTATTATTTTTTGGGGGACGGGGGAGTTTAGTAATCAGAAAAAAAAATATATGTCTTAATTGCTGTTCAGCGGTGAAGTAACATTGTAGTACAGCCTTTTTTTGGGGGTATTATTTAAATTTAAATTTGATTCTTTTATTATACAGTATGTCAGACAGAAGAAGGGGGGGGGGGGGTTGCAGCAGGAGTCGCAGTGAGAGGCCTGAGCTCCCGGTGTCATCTAGCGGTCGTGTCTTCACCAGCAACCCCAGAGGTGCTTGAATGGTTAACTCGGTCTTTGGCTACTAGTAGAGGACAGTAAGCAACTGTCCAGCCAAGATCTGGAGGCGCAGTCACTCTGTTCTGCTCCTAGTTTGCATGGAACTACTCTGCATCCTTCATCAAAAAAATTGAATCCTGGCTTTCGCCTCGACAACTCAAAATCGGACCCATGGTGACTGACAACGGGAAGAACATGGTGTCTGCTCTGTGTCAAGGAGGGCTGAGCCCTGCATGGGACACGTGTTCAATCTGGTTGTAAAGCCTTTCATCCTGAAGTCTTCACCCCATCTGCAAGCCATCCTGAAAATGGCCAGGAAACTTTGCATGCACTTCAGCCACTCGTACACCGCAAAGCATACCCTCCTTGAGCTGCAGCGGCAGAACGGCGCCCCCCCCCCCCGACGTTTCCACCCGTTGGAATTCCACCCTCTATATGTTGGACCGATTATATGAACAGAGAAAGGCCATAAACGGTTTTTTGATGATACAGGCAGACAGAGGTACTCCCCTGTGTAACTTCAATGTTAGCCAGTTGCAGCTCATGCGTGACACCTGTCGTTTGCTTGGGCCCTTTGAGGAGGCCACTTTATTTGTCAGTGGCCAGGACTACAGGAGGAACAACGTCATTCCACTGCTTCATGTCCTGGAACAGATGCTGCTAAATCTGGCAGGCCAGGGGACAGGAGACGTGGCAACTACATCTCACGGCCACATGAGCCCTGTATGGGCTGAACTAGAGAAGGAGGAGGAGCACATTCAAACCCAAGCAATATGCAGAGAAATGGGTGATTTTTCTACACATGTGACGGGAGAGGAGGAGCAGGAGAAGCCAGCCAGAGGAGCTACAGGGAAATGAGGAAGATGAGGCAGAGGACCCAAACACACCGTGGCAGTATGCAGTGGAGATGGAGGCAGGGAGTCCTTCTGAGTCATTTGCGCATATGGCCGATGCATGCTCACTAGCTTGCATAGTGACAGGGATGAATACCGGCTCTCCACCATGTTAGACCCTCGCTACCGGTCGAAAATGGGGGCCTTTTTTACACCTGCTGAGAGGGAGCACAAACTGAACTACTATGGAGACATCCTATGTAGTTAGTTGCCCACTGCCTATGTGCGCCATTGCCCATCCTCACGCCCTCTGCACTCCCGTTCCACTGCCATGGCTGCTGGGAAAGGGGGGGGGGGCGGCAGGAGCGGTGCCAGCTCCGTCAGCAGCAACTTCAGTCTAGAGTCGCTGATGAGCAGTTTTCTTCACCCGGCTACTGAAGAAACTACTCAACAGACATAAAGCAGAACCTGAACCAGCAGGTTGTGGAATACTTGGAGTACATCCTGCCACCCCACATCGAAGATGCCCTGGACTATTGGGCATCCAAACTCGATTTGTGGCCGTAACTGGCCAAGTTTGCCCTGGACAAGCTTTCCTGCCCGGCCAGCAGTGAGGCATCAGAGTAGGTGTTTAGTGCCACAGGGGCCATAGTTACCCCAAGGAGAGCTCACCTGTCCACCCAAAATGTGCAGAAACTGACCTTTATGAAGATGAATCAGGCATCGATCAGCCTAGCTCATCCATGCTGCCACACCAACACTTTGACAAAAGAGACCTGTTTCTTCTGGTTACCTGCCTCAGCTACTATTCTGATGCTGCCACCCGCCTGATGCCACACCTGCTGCCAGGTGCTCCTACTGCCAGCCACGATCTTCAGCTAGTACTAGTATTGCACCCTACCTCCCCATTAATTGATATGCAGAGTAATAGTCCCTCTGTTTACCTCTCGTTCCGCGTTCTGTCTCCTTCCGTGGCTTACCGAGGGGCGTGCGACGCGAGACGCCGGCTTTGTCCCGCACCGCTCGCCCCTCGGTAAGCCACGGAAGGAGACAGAACGCGGAACGAGAGGTAAACAGAGGGACTACTGCTCTGCATATTAATTACCGTGAGTCCAAAATCTAAGATAACGTCTGTGCGGCACTGTGACTAAAGGATTATGGGACACACTATCAGTGCAACCCCTGGATTTCTCTTGAGCATTATTTATCCTGTATAACAGTGCAACAAACACAGGACACTCACTGAGAACTCCTACACGGCATTATACTACAGAGCACACTATTAATGTAGCTCTTGGATTTACCATTATTAACAAAGTATATATTGGGATCACTATTATTCCCACACAGCTGTGTAATAATAAAGGAGACTTTAGGAGATCAAATAGTACGAGTGTTACAAAAAATAGGGCAATACTATTCACTTATTTGCAATAAGAATTGGATTTCTTCAGGGGAACACTATGTATTTGTAGACCATCCTTGTTGCAGCAGGATTGATCTATGAACTGGTGGTCCTACATGAGAAGTTACCAATTTTTACAGATAAATCTGTGAATCCCTCAGCATGCTATGAATTTTACGATATGAAAACAGAGAAAAACAAACCTTGAATGTTTTCTTTATTGAGCTTATGTTTTAAAGAGTATTGAGAAATTGTATATTGTTTAGGTATATTTTATTTTATTTGATATTTTATTGGATTGCTTTTGGTCTATGGATAATAAAAATTCACTTGATATTTTTACCAAGTGTTGAGTGCTCGCCCAACCAGAAGCTTTATTTTCAGATCATTCTATACCCTGAGGGTAGGTGTCCCTCTATGTGGGCTTGTAGCACCTTTTCCATAATCCATCTACAGTGAGCCACCGTTATTTAAGCAAGTTTAATAGAACAGGTTCTGTAGACATCTACGTGGAATCAGCTGACGACTGTGTAAAAGGAGTGTGCTTCTTCTTGACAATAACATCGACCTGTAATGAGTTCACACTTAAGATATTTGGTCAGTTTTGGCCCCATAACTGCCCAAATAATTAAAGTGTGCAGTGATTCTAGGAGCGACGCCTGTTATCTGCATGTCATACTGACTCGCAGTATTGTTTCACTTCCACAGCAGACTCCCTATGCATGTTACTGTAAGGCACAGTGTTCTATTGTGTACCACTATAAAGGCTATCTGCAGCCAGGAAATAGCCATTTTTAATGCTATTCGCCACAAATAAATTCAAATCGAATCTTTTCGGAAAATTCTGCAAACTGACCAAATGGAATTTTTGAGAAATTCGCTCATCTCTACTTATGTTCACACACAGTACTATTGATAATTGCAAGGTTTATTGAAAGTTTAGGTATGCTTTAATTAAATGTGTATATAATTTTATGACACTGGAACTTATTTAGCATTTTTGACAATTACAAATAATTGATTTCTCCTTAGGTTCTTTACACTGGAATTGTAATTTATGCTCCAGCTCTGGCGCTGAATCAAGGTAGGAAAGAAAGATAGATGAAAGATAGAATTTAGGGAGCATCATGTTCTTTTCAGTTTTAGACTTCGTTCACATCACCGTTCAGCCTTTCCATTTTCCTACTCCGTTAAAGGAGCAGGAGAATGGAAAGGACGGATTCGGCACATAACTGAGCTAAACGGAGCCCAAGGACCCCATAGACTATAATGGGTTCTGTTAGGTTTCTGCTCAGAGGAAGATTTTGGAGCGGAGACAAAAGTAGTGCATGCAGGACTAAATGGTGATGTGAACGAAGCCTTAGCTTGGGGATATCTACATCTCTAAACTAATAGCCCATCAACATTAGCTTGGAGAATTCTCTCTTAAAACAGTCAAAAGACATGGAGCTTGGAAGGGCTTTGGAGCTTCTTTTTGTCTAGTTTGTACAGTACAGCTAGGTATTTTCCATTAGACCTACAGTAATGTCTTGCTTTAAATATACAAGGATTCACAAAATCTGGAAGCGGTCCATGTTCCACCCACATTTTTTGCTAACCTATTGACTGCCAGTTCGAGGTCCACATTTTGTGGCCAAATATAGGACATGTTCTGTCTTTTGTGGAAGGACGTACAAATAGATATAATGTGTCCGCAGACCATGTACAGTGCACAGACCACTTCTGTATTTGACAGATCTGCGATTTGTGGACCACAACATGGATATGGTCGCATGCATGAGGCCAATACTTAGAACTATTCGCAAAATGTTCAATGTAATAGCTGTTAAATATGACCAGCAAAACAATTGCTATAACTGTAATTTGGAGAAACTATAAATTAGTCTTATATCGTAGGCTACTTTCACACTAGCTTTTTTACTGGATCCGGCAGGGTTCAGCAAAAACGCTTCCGTTACTGATAATACAACCATCTGCATCCGTTATGAACGGATCCGGTTGTATTATCTTTAACATAGCCAAGACGGATCCGTCATGAACTCCATTGAAAGTGAATGGAGGACGGATCCGTTTTCTATTGTGGCAGATTGTGGTAGAGAAAATGGATCTGTCCCCATTAACTTGCAATGGGGGTTATGCCAAATCTGTCTTGCTCCACATCCCAGGACGGAAAGCAAACCGCAGCATGTTGCAGTTTGCTCTCCGGTATGGGAACGCAACTAAACGGAATGGAATGCATTTTGGAGCGTTCTGTTCTGTTCAGTTTTGTCCCCATTGACAATGAATGGGGATAAAACTTTTTCCGGTATTGAGCCCCTATGACGAAAATCAATACCGTAAAACTAAAATGCTAGTGTGAAAGTAGCCTTAGTTACATTTAGGAACATGTCTGCATCTGTACTTTTTGTGTCCTTTAATTTAATGGTATTCAATATCAATATCCATATCTATTTCAGTGACTGGGTTTGATTTGTGGGGAGCTGTCGTGGCCACAGGAGTCGTCTGTACCTTCTACTGTACTCTGGTTAGTAAGACTTTCATATTTTAGCTTTTATATGTTGTTTTTCAACTTTGTTGTTTGTGACATTTCTGCTTTGAAGTTATATTGTTATATTAGCGGTCTGTGCCCTCTGTTGCCCTTCTACTTTGGGCTGGCACAGGTGCTGTTCTACTCATTTTGTCTGTTGCAGTTCCAGCACTCCGGCACCTTTGTCTAGTGTTTCTATTAGAGGTATTCTTCATTGAACCTCACCTCATTCTGCAGCATCGCAAAGGTTAACTCTCCTTTGGTTCTGTGTGTAGCTGCTTTTAATGTCTTAAGCAGCTCTGCTATAGAATTGCAAGAACTCTGTCTGCCTTGACCTCAGCTTGTTACTGACTACGAGTTACCCTCAGTCCCTCGGTGCCCTGAATCAGTGCCTCTAAACCATGTCAGCTGCCATACCAGGACTACTCCAAGAAGCAGTGATCTAGTAGCTCCCCCGTAAGGAGGTCCAGATCCCTGTATAGGAGTTAAATGGTGAATACCAGGGGACTGCCAGGATAATGGCCGTAGCTTTAGTCCAGAGTTAAATTGGTTGGTTGACAGAGTGGTTTCACACCCACTCATTATTACACAAATTTTCTGCAAATTCAAAAAAATCCCATGTGGTAACTTTTGACTGGATTCACTCTTTTGACTCACTACTTCAACTACTTTGTGATTTCTTACAGGGTGGTCTTAAGGCAGTTGTGTGGACAGATGTATTCCAGGTTGGGATCATGGTTGCAGGTTTTTCATCTGTAATTATTCAAGCTGTTGTAGTCCAAGGTGGGATTGGCCCCATTTTGAATGACTCATATTATGGAGACAGACTAACTTTTTGGGAGTAAGTAGATTTATTAGTTGTTTCTTTTTACAGTGTTTTTGACTTGGTTATGTTGTACTAAGGAATTAGGAAATATTTCAGTACATGCTGTTTTTAAAGTATTAATATATAAATGTGCTTACTCTTTTACACATTTCAATCTTACCTACACTGGTTACCAGTATGCTTCTGATACTAGTATGCTATTTTAATCTATGTTTTTGATTATTGTCTCTAGTTTCAACCCCAATCCACTGCAGCGGCATTCCTTTTGGACACTTGTAGTTGGTGGAACATTTTTGTGGGTTGGAATTTATGGTGTCAATCAGTCCCAAGTACAGAGATACCTTGCTTGTAAAACCATATTCCATGCTAAAATGTAAGTATTGAATTGTACTTTTTTCATTCAAAATCTACTTAATTAAAGGAGTTCTCCGAAAATTAAGAAAATGCAAATACTGAAATATTACTTCGTTATAAATATATTCCCAAATACCTTACATTAGTTATAATGGCTCATTTTGTCTGGGGAGCAATCATCAGGGGAAACAAAATGGCCGCCATCCTATTAGTACACACAGAACCTGTCCTAATCACACAGGAGGACAAGTTTCTTCACAATGCTGAGCTAAAGAGCTGCCTCATGCTCCTCCCTGCTTTGGTTGTGAGGGATTATGATCCTGAATGCAGTTTAATATGGTCATCAGCTGAATCTCTGTAGGAATGGAGTTCATGAGCAGATGTGGCTAATGAGCAGCAGCTCTTGTATGCAGTCTCCATTACCACAGCCTGTCCTGTCCATCCTCTCTGTTCTTCATGAATCCTCATGAACTCCATTCCTAAAGAGATTCAGCTGAAGATCTTCTCATCTGTATTCAGGATCATAATCCCTGACAAGTAGGAGAGGAGACTGAGGCAGCTCTTTACCTCAGTGTTGTGAAGTAACTTGTCCTTCTGTGTGAGTAGGACAGGTTTTGGGTGCACTAATAGGATAGCGGCCATTTTGTTTCTCTTAATCATTGCTCCCTAGACAAAACGAGCCATTATAACTAATGAAAGATATTTGGGAATATATTTATAATAAAGTAATACTTATGTATTTTCATTTTCTTAATTCCTGGAGAACCCCTTTAACTTCCCAAGGACCATAATGATGGACAATAAAGAAAAGAAACAAAATTATTTTACTGAAAGTGGAGTGGAATTATATATTTCCATGAATGTGTAGGAGATCCTACAAATTGTTATGTTTACTATGAATGAAAAATTAAGCCCATGATGGATGAGATGTTTATCATTCATTGCTAATAGTTTTTCTCACTTATTCCATCCTGTTATCAACTGACCAGCTTTTTCTGCTATCAGGAAATAACTGATATGACATAAATAATGAATGCAGGGATCTTACATTTATGCAGAACAAAAAAGATAAATCAGACTGTTTTATAAATGGTAACTTTTTAACATGGCTGACATGTATGGCATAATACTAGAAGATTTGTTAGACCAGACTCTATGCTAATTACATACACCACACACACACAAACATCAATAAAGTTTACATTTTTTACTTTTCTTATCCTGCCCATACCTGATCATTAATGAAAAATATGCAGCATGCTTCTCAAGGGATACCCATTCATGATCTAATATATTTCTGATACATTTTTGCTGTCAAAACCGGTCTTTTCCAATTAGTTATGAACAAACCTGGCGGAGTCATTTTCTGTTTTTTTATTCTTGTCCCTGTCTTACTGGAGCCATCATTTTTCTTACTGTTGTACTTTCTAATGGCACCATTTAATACTAAAGATAATGTAATAGGAAGCTAGAAAGAAATTCCAAATGGGGTGGAATTGAAAAAAAAAAAAACAATTCCAAAAAGGTTTTATTGTTTTACCGTGTTCCCTATGAGGTAAAACTGACCTGCTAGCTTCATCATCTGGGGTCAGTATGACTACAGAGATACCACAGTTAAAAAAAAAATTGTGTTTTAATACTTTGGAAAACATATTTTTTTCCTTGTGTCACCACATTCTGGCCCCCTTATCAAGCTGTGCCTGTAATTCCACTACATGTAAGGTAGCCTCTCACCCAGTTAAGCCAGTACTCTCTGCTTTGCACTGATGAAGGGTAATTGCCATGAAACAGCTGTCTGCAGATGAGATGCTGGCTTAGTTGTTATCCAAGTCATGTCTCAAGGCCTGTTAAAAAGGTTGAACATTGCTATCTGGTGGCATTAGAGGCAGAGCTTGCTGAGAGTTCATTTGCATTCCCTCTGTCCAGAATTCCAGGGGAGCGGTGCCTGGCCTATAAGACTCTATACCATTGAGGCGATCTCCATTAGGAGATATTGCATTTCCCGTATTCTGATGCCCATAACTTGTTTATATTTATGTCTAAGGAGTTGTGTGAGGCCTGATTTCTTGCAGGGTGATCTGTAGTTTTTATTGATGCCATTTTCTGTTACGACTTTTAGCTCACTTTTTAGTAACTTTTTTGGGGGAGGTGAACATGTGATCTTCTTATTGCATCTGCCATAGACAGTAAATTGCAATTGCAGTCTATGGGAGATTCCCTAAGTTCCTATGTAACAGGCAGGGCTCCAAAAGAACACTGCTGTGACTGGATTCGGATCCTTTATAGGGCCCAAAGCTGCCACAGCAACCAAGTGGCTCCCTCAATCTTGGTACAGGTTAGCCATGTGTGCCCCAGGAGCACAGCACTTCCGATAAAAGACCTCTAAGATGCAGTCGTCGCAAAGAACCACAGCATATGAGGGGTTAAAAGTCCATAATCAGTGTTATCGTCGATCACAGACTTTATCTCTGGGTGTCTCCTATGTAAAACACCAGAAACCAAGCGACCTTCTCTAAATAACCAACATCTGCCATACATTTAAGGTGGATGTTGGTAAGGGGCTAAGCCACACCCTCTAAACTATACCTCCTTTTTAGGCCTCATGCACACGACCGTTTTTTTATGCTGTCCGCAAAAAGGGGTTCCGTTGTTCAGTGATCCGTGTCCGTTTTTGCCTTCCGTTGTGTTTCTGTGTGTCTTCCGTTTTTTTTAGCGGACATGACCCAAAAGATTTTACCAAAAGACAGGCTGACAATTTTTCCCAAGTGCCTGCCAAGGGATCCGCAAAAAAAACGGACACGGAACGCGGATGACACACGGATGGCCATCCGCATTTTTCACGGACCCATTGAAAACCAATGGGTCCGCAGAAAATCACGAAAAACGGAGCAACGGACACGGAATCAAACAACGGTCGTGTGCATGAGGCCTTACTTTAATGACCATTATTTTTTGTTAAAAAATGTGCCAACACTACCTGTCAAAGGGTAGGATATATTAGACAGCAAATGAACAGTCAATTCTTGAAGTTGCTTTGTTTGAAGAAGCAAATGTAAGTACTGGCAAAGGGCCAAATTGTGATAGGGTCAGAGCATATCTAAAATGGCAGGCCTTGTGGGGAGTTCCCAATATGCAGTGGTGATAAAAAGAAGGAAACCAGTTGAAAAGATAACAAGGTCTTGACAAGCTACACTTTCTAATGGCACAATTTGATATTGTAGATGTATTGACAAGCTGGAAAAAAAATTCCACAGTTTTTTGAGTTTTGTTTTTATGGCATTCCCTATACGGAAACCTGACTCATGCTCTTCATTCTCTAGGTCAGTACGATTATAATGATGTCATCTATATGCCATACTTTTTCTTATGTATTAGTACTCAAAAAACTTTGGAAAAAAATTATTTTTTTATTTTCATATTCTGACCCTCATACATTTTTTATAGTTATATCTAAGGAACTTTGTGGGGGTTCAGTTTTTGTGGGGCAATCTATAGTTTTAACCGATACCATTTTGGAGTGTGTATACCTTTTTAATCACTTTTCATTCAATTTTTTGGAGGACATTTTAATTTTCTTCCATTACACAGTTTGCCTTATAGGAACAATATTTTTTATATTTTAATAGTATGGGTATTTTAGTAAAGGGGTGATTTGAATTTTCAATTTTGTTATTTTTATATACTTTTTTTTACAGACATAACTATAATAAGCAACCATTAGATTGCTTCCACAATACATTGCATTGAATTGCTATTGCACTTCATTGCAGATTTACTATGTTCTTATAGAGTACTGCCACCTGCAGGGCTCCATAGGAACCACAGCTCAAAAAGCCTTTGTTTCTTCAGCGGGACCAGGGCTTTCACTGACAATCATTGGTTACCCCTAGCATCGTTCAGATGCCATGGTCTAATTTCACAATGGCATCTGAAGGTTTAAATGTCTACGATCTTGCCATGATTAAGATCACTTAGGTGATTGAAATGCGTGGGATACATTACTGCACTTTTGCCTATGGAACATAATTTTTAATAATTTAAATAAAGTCTACATTTATTTACAATCCTGGTGCTGGATGATCGCTTTTTATGGATCACTGACATGCACTGGAGCGGAGTCCGTGCATCGGAATGCACAGCTGGCATTTGTTTGCTCCACACATCGGGTGTCTGCTGTCCATTTTTAAAGTGGCGACTTCCGCCATAAATGTATGCCACTGGTGCTCAAGGGGTAAATGTTATGGGTGATAGGTGTATAATGTCACTAACAGAAAATGTAATCTCACAACCACATGTACTACACAGTAATGATTCTAAATATATATACATTTGCTAATGACATAACTATTTTTATGCATTACATGTTTTATTAGGTCCTTGTATGTGAATCTATTAGGACTCTGGGCTATTCTTTCCTGTGCAGTACTTTGTGGACTGGCTATGTATTCTGTATATAAGGACTGTGACCCCTGGACTGCCAAATTAGTATCAGCCCCGGACCAGGTAAGAAAAAATACCCAAAAATGGCCAGATACCCTCCTTTTAAGGTATTTATACTTAAATGTTTTAACAATAGAGCTTGAAAGCTTTCTTTAGTGCAAATGTGCTTTCAAAACAAAAAGTGCACATATTAAAAAGCTATCACCCAGCAGGCCTTGTAGATATGGGTACCGCCTATGTCAGCAGCTATGTATAAAAAATAAAAAATAAATTGCATAGGGAAACCATACGGATATGTTTTGTGGCATAACTGAATGGATGCAGACTCAAAACAGAACCCCCCCTCCCCCCTCAGATACGGAACAACGTATCCGAGAAAAATTGACCCAAAGCTACATGAGGTCTAACACACATGTTTTGCACTTCTCACACTAGACTCTTTACACACTAACTAGCCAGGGGGCAGACCTAGTCCATCCTCTATCAACTTAACACAATTTGCCAAGATGTTAACCATTTGTTGTCCATGCTGTGCCATTTAGGACATAAAAAAAAATCACATTTAACTGAAGAAACATGACACTAACTGTTAATAGTGATTAACCCTTTGCAGTAGTCCTTCTGAAGTACTGCACATGTGGCCAATCTACATGAAAGTGTATACTGGAACTCATTTGCTTACAACATGTGGGCTCTGCACAGGATTTGATATCTTTGTGTAATATATAAAACAAGAATCACAGAAATAAACGTGGCCTAAATGGGTGGGACTGCTCCAAACCCCAAACACTGTGGCGTGTTTCTAACTGGGGGGGCAGTTCCTCCGCATGTGGTTCGCAGCGAACGGCTATCCCCAGCAAAAATTGCATACAATGGAGGATGCCGGCGCGAACCACAAGCACCACACAAACATCCTACACAAAATAAAACATGTGCGGATGAAAATATATAAACACATAACTCACAGAAAAAAGATGCACCACATGGATAAGCAACTGACAACACTGGCTAATCCCTCACTCTGGTGTTAAAAGCTGAGAGATTCGCCAATATTTCCAATCAGGAACATATCGGAGCCCCTTCAAACACCACGTCACGGTATCTCAGCATGACATGGGGTCCTACCACTAGACTACCTATGGTGTGTGAACAAGGTCTGAAAAGGTATTAAGCAGCCTACAGCCCCCTCCCACTCACCTGCACTGCAGGACCAACAATGCAATGGGGAACAAATGAGGCCGCAAGCTACACCTACAACAGACCATGTGACACCGGCTTCCAGGTGCAACAGAATGTTTACCAGCCATATGCAATGGCACATTCAATACATATAAAACAAGAATCACAGAAATAAACGTGGCCTAAATGGGTGGGACTGCTCCAGACCCCAAACACTGTGGCGTGTTTCTAACTGGGGGGGCAGTTCCCAGTTTTCTGTGAGCTTTGTGTAATATATACTGTATTAAAAAACACCTAATAGACCTAAAATGTAGTAGACCTTCTTAAAAGCACTTTCATATGAAAAAAATACACAAAGCACTATGCAATCTAATTTTCTTCCTAATATATATATATATATATATATATATATATATATATATATATATCATTTTGTTCGCCCCTTTAGCTGATGCCTTACCTATCTCTTGACATTTTGCGGGATTATCCAGGACTTCCCGGATTGTTTGTGGCTTGTGCATACAGTGGGACCTTAAGGTAAACTGTGTTTTTTTTTTATTATCACATTTTTTAAAGGAGTTGTGCTAAATTTTTAAAACCATCACCTGGATCTGAATACTTTTGAAATTGCATGTAATTAATTATTTAGTATAGTGTCGATGGGTCCTACCACTAGACTACCTATGGTGTGTGAACAAGGTCTGCATTTTTTTTTTATATATGTAGTGAATGTGCCATTGCGTTTTGCTGGTAACATTATGTTGCACCCGGTAGCCTGTGTCACATGGTCTGTTATAGGTGGGGCTTGTAGCATTATTCTACCTCACATTGCATTAGTGATCCTACTATGTGGGAGCCTTGCTGTGAGTTAGTGAGGTAGTCTAGTGGTAGGACCCATGGCCACGCTGAGATACCTTGACGGTGGTGCAAAAGGGCTCCGATATGTTCCTGACTGGAATATGTTGGCGAAAGTCTCAGCTTTTAACATCAGCTTGAGGGATTAGCCAGCATTATTAGTTGCTTATCATTGTGGTGCACCTTTCTCAGTGATTTATGTATTTTTGTATTTCCATCCACACATTATTCCATCTTGTGTAGGATGCTTTTGTGGTGCATGTGGTCTGCGCCGACATCCTCCATTGTATGAATTTTTGCTGGGGATTGTCGTTAGCAGAGGACCACACGCAGAGGAACTGCTCCCCCGGTTAGAAACACGCTACAGTGTTTGGGGTTTTTGAGCAGTTCCTCCCTTGTAGGCCACTTTACTTCAGTTATTTTTTTCTATATAAATAAGTGCCATATAGTCATATTACATACATATTGGTCCCAGGTCACCAGAAAGTGGTCAGTTCACGACCATGAAAAAAATATATATATATTTTTATAAAGCATACTATAAAAGGGAAATGCTATCACTAAGAACACTATTAATTATGTTTTCCAGCACTGTGTCATCCAGTATTAATGCTTTGGCAGCTGTTACAGTAGAAGACCTTGTGAAACCTTACTACCAATCTCTCAGTGAGACCAAACTGTCATGGATTTCCAAAGGAACAAGTAAGATAAGACCTGAAATATTATTTATCATATATAATAAGCAAAATTAGAACTTTCCCATCAGGGCATCATCAAAAAGTCCAAACCCAGTCCTGCAATTTAAAAAGGGTTCTGCTCAAGGCCTGGGTTTTATTAGTAGACACCTTAAACAGGATCAGAATTCTAATTATATAGAGAGACCCTCATCCTAAGGGCTATATGAAAATACAATCTCACAGGGTGGAATAACCTTGCCAGTCTGTTTGTCCTCCTTGGATATAAGCAAATCTTGATGTGTCTGCCATCCACTTATCTTGACCTAACCTGCATATTCAGGTGAGGGTATCATCCTATGTGTGGCCAGATTTAGCACCTTTCTGTAGGTATCCAAAGATTGACCAATAAAGTACAATCTGCAGTCAATAAAATAATCAAGTGATCCTAGATGTGGAGTGTAGGCAACCATCAATGGAGACCTGAATTATATGTAATTTCATCCAGGTTTTTCTCCTTCATGTATGTAAAATGCATTTTTCGCAACTTCTGAATGATATGTGTACTTCCCAGGTTTCTTGTATGGTGCTGTATGTATTGCAATGGCTGGCTTGGCATCCGTGTTAGGAGGCTTATTACAGGTAATTAACTATTTTACATTTATTATATGTAAATGTTATGTAGACATTTAAAACAGGTTTCATCTCCTGCTACAAGAAATGTATATCTGTTTTGTTACATATGAATTGGCTTGTAATCAGGGTTGGATTTGGTATTTTGGAGTCCCAAGTAAAGTTATATCTGGGGGCCTCTGTTGAATGGCAAAGCTCCAGCCTGTAGCACAGCTAATCTCCACCCAATATAGTGACCCTATGTGTTGCTCCCTCCACACAGTATAATGCCTCCTTATGTGTCTCCAACACAGTATAATACTCCTTGTATGCCGCCCCCACACAGCGCATACTTACCTAGCCCACATTCCCATGACGAACAAAGCAGAGTTCCCACTGTAGACAGGCTCGGACTGGCCCACAGGGGTACAGGTGAATTCCCCGGTGGGCCCCTGAGCAAGGTGGGCCCCTAGTCTCCCACCCCCTGCACAAGTGGCACATAAAACATTAGATTTACTGCACTACATACATATATTCAATGTACAGCACCGAAACCAGTCGATGTTCATACAAAAAAACTTGTTAAATTATTTATTATATTTGACTGTATCCATACGGTGGGCCCCCAAAATAAATTTTACTGATGGGCCCTTGGTACCCCAGTCCAACACTGACTGTAGATCAGCTCTAGTCTGTCCAGCAGATAAGCTTAGCAGGCATGATAATATCACTTCATCATGCTTTGGCTACTTTCACACTCGCATTTTGGCTTTCCGTTTGTGAGATCCATTCAGTGCTCTCAAAAGCGGTCCAAAATGGATCAGTTTTGCCCGAATGCATTCTGAATGGAAAAGAATCCGCTCAGAATGCATCAGTTTGCCTCGTCCAGTCACCATTCCGCTCTGGAGGCGGACACCAAAACGCTTCCTGCAGCATTTTTCTGTCCGTCCTGGGATGCGGAGCGATAGAAAACTGATCCCCTATTGACTTTCAGTGGAGTTCATGACAGATCCTTCTTGGCTATAAGATAGTACAAGCGGATCCGTTCATGACGAATGCATGCGGTTGTATTATTGTAACGGAAGCGTTTTTGCAGATCCATGACGGATCCACAAAAAACACTAGTGTGAAAGTAGCCTTACCTGTGTCCAGGCTCGGACTGGTGCATCGTGGTTCAGGGATTTCCCTGGTGGTCCCCTGAGCCAGGGTGCTCCCCTAATTCCCCCACCCCTGGTCCAAGTGGCACATGGCAGAGTGCACTGACTGCACTACATACAGATAAGCATCATACAACATTTAAACCAGTCTATGCATCCATATTAAAAGATTATTTAACCCTTTCTATTTGTACATTTTCGTTTGTCAGTCCCTGCCTTCCCGGAGCTGTAATTTTATTTTTTTTTACCATTCACATAGCCGTATGAAGGCCTGTTTTTTTCAGGACAATGTCACCATTTCATATAGCATACAATGTAGCGGGAAGCCCAAATGGATGAAATTAGAAAGAAAATGCAAGAAAATTGAAAACTGACAGTATGATTACAATGATACCACATTTGCATTGTTTTTATTGCGTTTTAATACTTGTAAAAAAAAATCAACACTTTAAATATAAATAAATATAAAATATTATTTTTGATCGCCATAATTTGACACTCATAATTTCTTTATATTTATGTTCTACGGACCTGTGTGAGGGCTCATCTGTGAGGCAATCTGTAGTTTTCAGTGATACCATTATGGAGTGTGTATATGACTTTTTGATTACTTTTCATGAATTATATATTTTTTTTTGGGGGGGTAAAGAGACAAACAAAGAGCAAATCAGCCATTTTTTTTTTTGTTATGGCATTCTCCATATGGGATAAATACGTTTATATTTGAATATTTCTGGGATGCAGCAGTGCAAACAATCTTTAGGGCTCACTGAGATGACCGCGCCTGTACTGCAGACCGCAATCAACAATGAACGAGCACCCGCTATATCCCGTATTGCTGTGCGAACCCATTGACTTGAATAAATCTGCAATCCGCAAAGTATAGCAAAATATAGGACATGTCCTATCTTTTACTTTGTGAAAGCACGGACCCGAAAGCCCACAGAAGTAATTACGAATTTTTCCGTAGGCTACCAATCCATGCTTCCACTCTGCGATCTGCAAGATATCTTTCACCATATCTTGCAGATTGCGGACCCATTCAGTGCCCATATATTGCAGACCTGCAGTTTGCGGTCCTCAATATGGGCATGGATCCCTTACGGTTGTCTGAATGAGCCCTTATGCTGTGGCAGCCTCAGATCCTCAGAGGGATGGAGGGTACCTCAAGGAACAAACAGCTAATCCAATCTCCACATATAGGAGCCGTTCAGGCTCTGGGAGAGCAGCACTCCTGGGGAAAGCCATCTCAGATGCTGTGGTCACAATTGAACGCAGCATCTGAGGTGTTAAATGTGTGCGATCTATGTTATCGCATACTTTAGCTCTAGGTGTCTGCTGTGTGAAACAGCAGAAACCTGATGGCTACGTCGCCCACCCTGCTCATGATTGGGTGCCGCGACCCGACTACTGCCATAGGTTAAGAAGGGGTTAACAAATAGTATGATGCATTAGGGGGTTTACATGATTTCTAGGCACAGAGACAACCCAGCCAGTATCCTCTTTACCAAGGGACCTGCCTTCAGGCTGCTGCCTGTTGCTGTGTGAGCATGTCATCCTGGGTCATTCAAGGTAGAAGCTAGTCAGCAGGATACTGACATGTTCTCCAGGACAGAAGAATCTAAGGAGCAGCCAAGGCAGCACGATACTACTGAAAATAAGTGTTTTGGCGTAGTTTTATGAATTTGTGGGGGGTCAGATAACATTTGCATGTATCTTTATAGTAGCCCCCCAGAATGAATGTTACTGGTAGGCCCAAGGTCACCCCAAGCCAACACTGTCTGCGTCGAACCACTGGTCACAGACAGAGTGGTGGAGCCAGAAGCTTACAGCTCCCCTCTTTACCATTCAACTGTATCTGCTTGTAATTAGAAAATGATGATTACATAAACCTTACAGAATACTTTTTTCATATAATGGTTACATCAATTATTTTTTTTTCTATAGGCAGCACTCTCCATTTTTGGAATGGTTGGTGGTCCATTGCTGGGACTTTTTACCTTAGGAATCCTCTTTCCATTTGCAAACCCATTGGTAAGTGCCTAAATTTAATTTAGTGTTACTCTAAATGAAGGTCTTAAACTTACATGATAACAAAGTTGTCACGCACTCAAACAGCCGTCTTTCTCCTGGGTGAGCCAATTTGAGTATGAAACCTGTTCATATTTTGTATCGTTCTCATGTAATGTGATGTGTGTACTGCTACCATTTCCTTATCATATTCCCTCCGATATACATTTTGTAATGTATGCACATCTTGATGGGCTGTGACAAAACACCCATTAAATCCAATCTTGTTTTGTATTGCAGGGTGCCGTGGTTGGCCTCCTAGCAGGGTTTGCAGTTTCATTGTGGGTTGGGATTGGATCTCTGATTTATCCCCCTCTTCCTATAAGAAGTTTACCTAAATACCTGTCTATAGAGGGCTGTAATTTTAGTACCACAGATGCCAACTGGACCTTAGCAACGGCACCTCCTACAGTAACAGACTTAATGACAGAAGTACAAGTGGTTGACAGGTATGTGATGTTTCTCATATTGTATGAATGGTAATAAAACTGACAGACAGTTGTAAAAATGAAATTTAAAGTTACTTATAAAAATGGACAGAATCAAGGCAAATAACAGATTTATACTAGAAACTGAGCCTAAGGTTGAAACAATTGGAAGGGCTCTAGTACACTGGCTACAGAATTCGTTTTCTTGATTACATAATAGTAACAACTCAGACTGTGGCATCATCTATAATCATAACCACTCTATAAAAGAGGGAAATCTTTAAAGGGGTTATCCCATAATTAATGTAAAAAATTAAAATAAAACATTGTATAGTAAATTATAATCTCTTTCTAACGAAGCTAGAACCAGGCCTGTACCTCACAGGGATCCAGAGATCTCCACATACACCATTCCAATTGCTCCGCTAGATTATCTTCAGCCTGGCGGCTCAGGGGGTTGTGTTCTCTTTCTCTTTTTTTTCTTTCTCTTTTTCTCTTTCTCTTTCTCTCTGTCTCTCTGTCACTTTCTGCAGCAGATCGTTCTCTCTCTCTCTCTCTGTAACTTTCTGCAGCAGCTCTTTCTTTTTCTCTCTGTAACTTTCTGCAGCAGCTCTTTCTCTCTCTCTCTCTTTCTCTAACTTTCTGAGGCAGCTCCCTCTCTCTGTAACTTTCTGCAGCAGCTCTCTCTGTAACTTTCTGCAGCAGCTCTTTCTCTCTGTCTGTCTCTCTCTCTCTGTAACTTTCTGCAGCAGCTCTTTCTCTCTCTCTCTCTGTAACTTTCTGCAGCAGCTCTTTCTCTCTCTCTCTCTCTGTAACTTTCTGTAGCAGCTCTTTCTCTCTCTCTCTCTCTCTCTGTAACTTTCTGCAGCAGCTCTTTCTCTCTCTCTCTGTAACTTTCTGCAGCAGCTCTTTCTCTCTCTCTCTCTCTCTCTGTAACTTTCTGTAGCAGTTCTTTCTCTCTCTCTCTCTCTCTGTAACTTTCTGTAGCAGCTCTTTCTCTCTGTTTAAACTGAGCACGTTCGATCAGCTCAGTGAGACAGAGAGAAAATAAGGAAAAGAACAAACATTAGGTGGCACTATACAGCTTATATGAAGATTTATTGAATAGCTCACTAGCTGTACAAATATTTAATTAAATACAGTTACAAATGTATTCAGGCCCAAGTGCTGGTTTGAAAAATGTAGAATATATTTCACAACCTCTTTAAAGGATTTTTTTTGGGGGTAAACTAAAATAAATAAAAAAAAGGGGACCAAAAGGGTTGGATGGAAAAAATAAGCCCTACTCCTCAGTCACCCTCGCTGATACCCGACCACTACTGGTACGACACTGGTATGGTTTCCTGCTACTCTTCATTTCCTTGTCCTGGCTCCACATGCCGCGAAGGTCCACTCGCTTGCTGAAGCGGATCACCACAATAACCATTGTTTTTTTTTTATTGGGTTAAACTATTTTTTAACTTTTGTGGCTCTGTGTTTTTTTTTGGAAAGCTCCTTTAAAAAGTTACAGATTTTTCTTTGTGATATTCTTTGCCATCATGACTTTTTCTGACATTCATGCACAAGACAGAAATACGAAGCAAGTATCTGCAGATATTTTGAGTACCTACTATAGAAACTGCTCTGTTTAGTAAGTCAGAAGTAGAAGGATTTAACAGTAGGATTTTACTCTCAGACAGTTGACATGTTCGTGTATCAGTGGAGATTTCTTCAAGACAGGTTCCTCTTAGTTTGTCGGGTGTTGAAGGGGGTGCGTCTGTGGTAGTGAATGCATGGAGGTTGGTTGTGTGTAGAATGGTAGGTTGGTTATTCGGGAGTTAATAGAGCACTGAATTATTATTCTTTATATGGTACTGTACCTAGTCTTTGGTCTCGAACTATAGATCATAACCATCTACTACTGTTTACTCCTTGTTCTTTTCTTTTTTCGTGTGAAAACCAGATTCTTTTTACTTATAGACAACTCTTATATTTTTGTGTAATTATGAATGAGCTATTTTTACATCTGTTTTCATTCCTTTATTTCCCAGACCCGCACTGGCTGATGACTGGTACTCATTGTCCTATCTATACTTTAGTACCATCGGTACAATCATTGCTGTTATTGTTGGAATAATAGTAAGCCTGTTATCCGGTAAGACAAAAGACAAACTGATGTCTCAGCTTAGCACACCAAGACACTGGGACATGCCTATTCCTCCAGGCAAAATTGCTTTAACAAGTTAGGGAGCATTCACACAGCTTTATTTTCGTTCCACGCCCGATCTGCATTTTTTTGCACATAGACCCATTCATTTCTGTTAAAGTTATAGAACACTTCTCATTCTTGTCCATTTTGTGGATAACAATAAACATTTTTTTCAATGGGGCCCACAAACAGTGTGGGATGCACACAGACCACATCTTTATTTTGCGGATCTGTGATTTGGGGAGAGCAAAACGGATACAGTTGTGTGAATGCACCATTAGATGGGTTGTGTTGCTATCACAGGTTTTGAATTGGATTAAGTTCTAGGCTTTGACTAGGCTATTCTATAAGCCCCATTGCGCGAGTAGATAATCCATTAAAAAAAATAGTAAAATCGAGCGAAAGTAATCAGTTATCGAGTAGTGTAAAAACGGTAAATGATCGAATGACAGGCGATAATGGTTCGTTTGTTGTTCTTGAGGTCGCTAATGTAGACACCTTAATCATCATTCGCCGTCCAGAATGCTAAACAGTTTACAGCACAGATGTTTCCACAGTGGGTGTGGAATCGCTATGTCACTCATGTCATGTTAATTACTTCATCCAGAAATACGTGGGCAAACCACAAAAGGGTCTAGATTTGAAACTTATTCACTCCTTCAAGTGTTCTCCTGTTGGTCAAATTAAAGTGGGAGATTTACACACCTTTTTAACACACCCTTTTCACACTTCAGGGGGTACACAATCTTTTTTCCCCAAACACCACCCACACTGTCAATTATCTTTTGTTTTAAATACAACTACGGAGCATGCGGCCCAGAAGGTAAGTAAAACCGTGAGTAAGCAGTGTGGTAACCACAGATAAACTATACCACTTTGTTCCCTAAAACTGCAGTATATAATTAATATTTTACGGATGTATGGACACCCTATACTGATCCCACAATCAGACATATGCCTTAAGGATCAATTGCGATGACCCAGCTGTTCATTATACTGCTCTTCCTCATAATCAAACAATTTATTATTTTTTCAACTTTCTCCATAAAAGGCCTTTGTATTTATTATGTACAGAATAATATTAGACCCATTACCTGGAGGGCCCCCCAAGTAGAAGTAACTTGTTAGTTATTGCCATTTATGAAATTTTTGATTTTTTATTATAGGTTGTTGTAATACATCTTTTATAGTTAACTAAATAAGCAATATTATCAAATTTCTCCTCTATATATCAAGGCCACGTGGAGTCAACTTATTACACATGATCCTCACAACCTACCAGCTATACAACCTCATCACAATATTACATTGTGTTATTAGATAGTGTGATTGCCAGCTATATAATTTATAGTACACGATAGCACTCACAAATATATACACAATACTGTGTGCATTCAAAGGGCTGTCATTTGAACATTAATAATTTGAATATCGACTTGTTTGTCACTCAGTCAAATCAGTTTTCTACTCGTTACTTTGGACGTTTTAAATGTTTTATCTTAAACAGCAACTGCTGTGTATGGGAATAAAAATGAATTTTTGAAGATTACATTATGTGTTCTTTGTCTTTTACCTACATAGGTTCTGTCATGGATATTGTAGCTAAGTATAATTGTGAATAAAGCCATTGTAGACACCTTTAACTTGTAGATCAGAGCACCAATGCAAAAATATGAAGACTACAATAATCAACATGATCAGTATCTCATCCATGGGTAAATGTTTCTTCACTTATGATACCATATTGTTTTACAGGAGGTTTAAAACAAAATGTAAACCGGGATTTCCTCTTAACATCTCAAGACTTTGCATATCTTAAAGTACTGCTTCCTTCCAGCTGGGGCAAAGAAGTGAGTATGCTTTAGCTAAAATCCTTTCTTAAAAATTTGCAATCAGTGCCAACCATATACATGGTGTGATAACTGACAAAAATGCAGCAGCGTGAGAGAAATGTTTAATTGTGTACTGTATGAGCAGAGTGACATTATTTGCAACCAATTATCCCTCTGCCGATATATGTAAATACAGCACTATTTTTATTATGAAGTAGTATTACGTATATGGAATACACATGGCTTTACTGATGGTGGTGCTATGTAATATATAATACCTGCCATACTTGTTATTTGTAAATAGAGTGATATTAATTCTGTTTCTGTTAATTTTGTTCTGCAGAATGAAAAAGTACAAGTGCTAAACTGGAAGAATCGGGACAGTGATCCATGTCCAGATAAAGGGACAGATAATCCTGCTTTTAGTCACATGGAAATGTATAGCACAGAAAAGAATGAAAAACTTCATGGAATTAACCCATGAGATTTTAGGAAAAAATATCCATCAAATCTGTACCATCCTGTTTATGCAATTCTATGAAAGCCACAGTTGGGGAAGTCATCTATTCTAAAACAAGTTCTTTTTTTCCAAATGATATCTATATATTAAGTTCATAAAGAAAAAAACTTTAATTGTATTATTGTCATTCAGAGAGAATTGAGTCTCAACAAAAGGACACTCTGTAGCTAACATCTCACTTCTCCCAGATAACTCAGTCCTCTCACCCCATATATGGCCCACAATCACAAGGCAAACCTGCTCTGCCTTGGTGGGAATCAGGCTCAGACTCCTTCCAGGTGGGACGCATGGTTATGCTTATGTACCCCCACTGGCATGCCTGGTGGCCTGGCTTTGCTGCCCTAATCCAAGGTCCACCCCTTGGGGAACATGCGCAATTGAGCCTCTTTTCTCCCACGCCCCATGGACACTTTCAACATGGCGTCATACCCTTTTTACAGCTGGTCATCCAGGTAAGCAGACAAACTGGATGCACACACCTCCCATTCCTTACACACCTACTCAGCTCAATAATATGTGCTGGCGACCTGTGTTCACCGCTTCCCAGCTATCCCAGAGAGGCATTTGACCATTCACCTTGTGTGTATTGAGGCCAGCATTCAGTGAACCTTCTCTGTAGTACTGCAAAGGTTGACCTTCCCTCTTGCTTTCTGTTCAGCTGCTGACTACGGTACTGATCAACTCTCCTATTTATTCTGGGCTGTTTGGTCCATCCATTTGCCTCAGCTTTAGGCAGGGCCGGACTGGGGATAAAAACCAGCCCTGGAAAAAGTTGCATACCAGCCCCGGAAAAAGTTGCATACCAGCCCCAAACACACACGCCGCGAGCGTGTGTATGTATGTGTGTATATATATATATATAATTATATACACACACACAGGCCGGGCCTTACCCTAGCGTTGCCGTGACTTGGCCTCTGCGCAGTGGCAACTCTAGGAACAATATATGGGAGGCACATAAGATACCACAGTCAAAATGGGGGGCACTAATAATTTTCCCCACTTAAATTCATACAACTGAAAAAAAACGAAATAAGTATATATAAATTCAAAATACGAGAGTATTGCGGTATGCAGGGATACATTTATAATAAAATAATTTACTTACAAAAGAACCTATTCCATCTTCTGCTGTGCTGTCCTCTGCTTGCTTCCACGGATCTTCCCCTCTTTTCAATCTGTCCTCAGTGCGCAGGGCAGGCACACTGCTATGGGGATCTGTGGATGACACACTGTTATGGGGGATCTGTGGATGACACACTGTTATGGGGGATCTGTGGATGATACACTGCTATGGGGATCTGTGGATGACACACTGTTATGGGGGATCTGTGGATGACACACTGTTATGGGGGATCTGTGGATGACACACTGTTATGGGGGATCTGTGGATGATACACTGCTATGGGGATCTGTGGATGACACACTTTTATGGGGGATCTGTGGATGACACACTGTTGTGGGGATCTGTGGATGACACACTTTTATGGGGGATCTGTGGATGACACACTGTTATGGGGACATGCAGTACTTTTTAGTCCGGCGATCTCTGCCGTGCTGCGCCATAGCTCCGTCACCTGCCCCTATTATAGTCAATGGGGACAGAGCAGCAGCACGGCAGTGCACGGGTACTTGCGGCATGGCGGATCAGGAGGGTGAACAGCCCGGATAGGTCGGATAGCCATGCCGCAGGTGTAAAAGTACCCCCATAACAGTATGTCATCCACAGATTCCCCCATAACAGTGTGTCATCCACAGATCCCCCATAACAGTGTGTCATCCACAGATCCCCCATAACAGTGTGTCATCCACAGATCCCCCATAACAGTGACATCCACAGTGCCCCCATAACAGTGTGTCCAGTAGCCGTCCCTTTAGTGCCAGTAGCCCCTTTATGTGCCAGTAGCCCCTTTAGTACCAGTAGCCGTCCCCTTTATGTGCCAGTAGCCGCCCTTTATGTGCCAGTAGCCCCTTTAGTACCAGTAGCCGTCCCTTTATGTGCCAGTAGCCGCCCCTTTATGTGCCAGTAGCCCCTTTAGTACCAGTAGCCGTCCCTTTATGTGCCAGTAGCCGCCCCTTTATGTGCCAGTAGCCGCCCCTTTATGTGCCAGTAGCCGTCCCCTTTAGTGCCAGTAGCCCCTTTATGTGCCAGTAGCCCCCTTTATGTGCCAGTAGCCGTCCCTTTATGTGCCAGTAGCCGTCCCCTTTAGTGCCAGTAGCCCCCTTTAGTGCCAGTAGCCCCCTTTAGTGCCAGTAGCCCCTTTATGTGCCAGTAGCCATCCCCTTTATGTGCCAGTAGCCCCTTTATGTGCCAGTAGCCCCCTTTAGTGCCAGTAGCCCCTTTAGTGCCAGTAGCCCCTTTATGTGCCAGTAGCCCCGTTTGGTGCCAGTAGCCCCTTTAAGTGGCAGTAGCCCCGTTAAGTGGCAGTAGCCCCTTTAAGTGGCAGTAGCCCGCTTTAAGTGGCAGTAGCCCCTTTATCTGCCAGTAGCCCCTTTTATCTGCCAGTAGCCCCTTTATCTGCCAGTAGCCCCTTTAGTGCTGCCAGTAGCCCCCTTTAGTGCTGCCAGTAGCCCCTTTAGTGCTGCCAGTAGCCCCTTTAGTGCTGCCAGTAGCCCCTTTATCTGCCAGTAGCCCCTTTATCTGCCAGTAGCCCCCTTTAGTGCTGCCAGTAGCCCCCTTTAGTGCTGCCAGTAGCCCCCTTTAGTGCTGCCAGTAGCCCCTTTAGTGCTGCCAGTAGCCCCTTTAGTGCTGCCAGTAGCCCCTTTATCTGCCAGTAGCCCCCTTTAGTGCTGCCAGTAGCCCCTTTAGTGCTGCCAGTAGCCCCTTTAGTGCTGCCAGTAGCCCCTTTAGTGCTGCCAGTAGCCCCTTTAGTGCTGCCAGTAGCCCCAAGAAAAAAAAAAAAAAAACACTTATACTTACCTCCAGCGATGCGATGCAGGCCTCTTCCGGCCTGTGTCTCGAGCTGTACGGCTCCGGCGGCGCGATGATGTCATCGCGCCGCTGGAGCCGGCCTCTGATAGGCTGCCAGCCTAGTGCTGGCAGCCTATCAGAGGAACAGGGAGAGGTCACGCCTCTCCCTCCTCTGCTGCTGCTCCGCACGGAGATGAGCGCAATGCAAGCGCTCATCTCCGTCGCCACTGGAGCCCAGTGTGCCTGCGGCCGCCGGCCGGCCGTGCGGCAGTCAGGGCTACCGGCCTACCGGGAATTTTCCCGGTATCCCGGTAGGCCAGTCCGGCCCTGGCTTTAGGTTTCTAGCTTGCTAGTGATCCAGTGAAGGGGTGCTTATCTATGTGTCTTCCTGGGTACCATACCTTTGCCTGTTTATCAACTCTGATCATCCGCTGCCTGAACTAACTATAACCTGACTACCATATTGAACCATTGCTGCCTGCCCTGACCTCTTACCAGTTCAATGGATACGCACGAACTCGGCCTGCCCTGACCTTGACCTGTTTACTGACTTTGAGCATTGCCTGTTCCCTTGCTGTCTCACCCCAGTGCCTCTGCCTCCTGTGGGTCAGATGACAACTACACCTAGACTATTCCAAGAGGTAGAAGCCTGGTGGTTCCCCTGTAGTGACGGCCAGATCCCTGAATATGGGTTAACTGGTGAAAACCAGGGGATCACCAGGATAAAGCCCAAAGTCACTGGTTAGTTGGTACAGTGGATCCACACTCACTGCTTGTTACACAGTTAATAAGCCCCAATCAGGTAATCCCTCTTGGCTCATTATTGTACAATGTAATTTAAGGGAATATATGGCATACACTTTTTATAATTAAAACCAGATTGTAATATAAATTATTTGGTAACTTTGTTTTTATTTTCTGATTGTAGATTTTTTATTCTATTTTATGTATATGATTATAGAAGCAACCATCTTGCCTGAGTTACTAAGAACAGTTGATTGTATGGAATAATGTTTCGGGAACACTTTGTGACCTACACAGAGGCTATTGTGGAGGGAGGGGGATGATATGAGCTGTCATCATCATCTAATTTATTCTAATTTTGCCTGTAATGCTAATGAACTGACTACTGAAAAGTGATCTGTACAGAACAGTGACTGCTTATGATGACCTTAGTTTAAAAACTAATATGATTTTTTTATCCACACAATAACAAAAAATAACATTTTTTTATGATAGTCCTTTTAAAAACATTTGACATGAAACAACCTAATTTTGCCTTTTATTGAAGTCACTCTAAACCTCATATCCACTGGGTCATATTGAATTAGATTATCATATTTTTTAACAGTTGATCAAATTCTCAAATTCTTTACTGTATATCTCTGCCTCTAAACAAATTATGATAAATGGGAAGAGGATCTTTCACTGGTCCTGACATTACAGTGTAGGGCATAATCAGTAGATGTCCGTGCACTAATTTTTTTTCAGATACGCTGCTCCTTCCCCCGCTGTGCCCCCCATTCTGTATGCTAATTAATATCATTGGTACAGGGAGGAGGAGATGGCCGTGTTTCTCAGGTGGCTTCTCTTTCTTCTTCAGAGAGTTGTGAGCCCAATCGAAGCAGAGTGCATCACAGCCAGGGAGAAAAAGCTCACCTTCTCCCTGTGATGTGGTCCGCTGTGATTAGGCAACTCACAGCCAGGGAGAAGGAGACGCCCCTTGAGAAACACAGACATCTTCTCTTCCCTGTACCAATACTATTTATTAGCATACAGGGTGTCAAAAGAGAACGAGGGGCACAACGCCCCACCGAAGCAGCCGATCTGAAAAAAATTAGCGCACTGGCATCTACTGATCATGCCCTACACTGCCAGGTACTAATATTGTTATTTTAGGACCAGCGGAAGGTCCTCTTTTAGTACAAAGGCCTACATTTACTAGACCTTGTCATAAAATACTGAAAAATGCGACACATTTTTGATGCATCTAGTTTTGCCATCCTAAAAGTGGCATAAATATGTCATAACTTTGGTGCAAATGCCCACTCCACCAATAAAACAGGCAAAATCACTCCAGTTTTCTGACGCAGCACATTTGATACAAAGCCCCTAAATTTACGCCTTCATCAGGATTAGTAAATCTGCCCCAAAGTTTGAAAGATTTAAAATTTCCACTCATACATGTATTATTAATTTAATTTACATAAAATTGGAAAATCCCTTTGGGGTGATATCACAGGGGGGAGGGGGGGATGGGGGTTGTATTCTGTCGGGTTGGGATATTTCATGAGGAGCCTCTTGACTTAAGGGATTTTTTGACTCGGTCATTTTTTTAAATAAAATCTATATGCCCTACTTCTCACAGTCGTTCCCCTGCCAGCAATGAGGAGCCATGACATAATAAAGAAACCACCAAATTGCCTAGCTTGTGCTTAACCTCCTTAGCGGTAATCCCGAGTGTGACTTAGCAGGATTACCATGAGTTAATTTGAACGGGGCAGGGATGGATGTGGACAGCACACAGTGTGCTGTCCGCATCCGCATTTCCCGAGCGCAGTGCGAATTTCCGGCCGCATCTCCGGAAGATTGTACCGCTCCGGGTACAAAATGAATGAAGATATCGTACTGCCAGGGATGTTAAAATGGCCAGAGTAGCAAACGTTTATTTAAAAACCTTTTCAAACATTTAGATAATTATTTTACAAAAAGATTACAAACATGACAAAAAATAATTGAATGTTATTTATAGCCTTATAACACAATTTTATCTTCCAACAACATTATAACCATTCAAAACAAAGTGGGGTGTCTCTAGAGGCACACAGCATCATATTCCATTTTGATTTTCAATACCACAAACATCTTTTACCTTTTTTCCATGTGCACCTGACCCTAGGGCACCCATGATCCACCACAATATGAAGTGCACCTACCACCTTTATTTGAGATATGTAAAGAGAATGATCCACCCCCATAAAATTTTAATGTTAACAAGTGCCAGAATAGCACAGGTCCTGTAATATGACACTAGAGTGGGACCATCTATCTCAGGGGAGTGTTTCTGGTGGGACACGTATTGTAGTGCACCTCAGATAACAAGAAGAAGGGAGGTCCTAATCTCCATGTGATGTCCCTTACTATTGCAGGTACAGTGATTATTGTAGAGATAAAATTGGGAGAGTAGAGCGCCACATGTGCATTAAACGTTTCCTTATTGTGTTAGAAAGGTTAAGAGTCTGCTTACCAGATGTTGTTGCGAAGAGTCACAACAACTGTAGATCGCTCTGCTGGTTATTTGGTGTCCCGACCAGCGTGCAGTTGTCTTGGGCTGCGGCCATGGTCCTCTGCGTGTGCCCAGGGCAGGTGGCAGATAAATAGAAATAACCTTTAAAAAACGAAGTTGCGGACCCCTTTGGCGCTGCCTAGACCTTGATTGAATGAACTGCAGAATTGAAGTGTCTGGTATTAAGAAATCTTTTATTATACAGTATAGTCAACGCGTTTCCGGGGCAGGATTACCCCCTTTGTCAGGACTATTTACCTATTTACTATTGCAGGCACAGTGATTATTGCTGCAGTGATGTTGTTTTATTCTCATATTTTATTGCTCAGTATATGTTGATGCAGTTATCGATTTAAGTAATGACTGAGGATTTGATGGAAATGTATAACTATTATGTAGTATGAAAAGACATTTATTATAGTGCACCTCAGATAACAAGAAGAAGGGAGGTTCTAATCTCCATGTCTGATGTATGTCCCTTACTATTGCAGATGAATGTTAAATTAAGAATATAAACCCCCCAACCACACCAGTGTCAACTCATTAGGTGTGCAATATTTACTCTTTGCTGCTTGCACCTGACCCAAGGACACCAAATAAACCCAAAGCACTGCCTTAATCCAATAACTAGCATTTAGATAATTATTTTACAAAAAGATTACAAGCATGACAAAACAGAACTGAATGTTATTTATAACCTTATAACACAATTTTATCTTCCAACAACATTATAACAAACGTTCAAATCAAGGCGGAGAGTCTCTGGAGGCACACAACATCATATTTCATTTTGATTTTTCATACCACAAACATCTTTTACCCTTTTCCATGTGCACCTGACCCTAGGGCACCAATGAACCACATGATCCACCACAATATGAAGTGCGCCTACCACCTTTACTCTTGACTGCTTGCACCTGACCCAAGGACACCAAATGAACCCAATGCACTGCCTTAATCCAATAATTTGCATTTAATAGTCCTCACTCCGATGAATGTCATATGTTATCTCCACATCTGTTGCCTCCAACAGATAAATGTGAGTGAACTCGTGTTCATCCTTCCACACCTTAATGGCAGTTTCAGTGCTGTCCTGCAAAGAAAAACACTACATATCTATTCCCACAGCATTCCATCGAACACCATCATACCTAAGAAATTCTCTTGACCCATCCTCCACCTCTCTATGTTGCACCACAACACCTCTTTTCCTCTGAACAAATGACCCACCATTTTGTTAATCTTTATCCATGCTTTATTAACCACTTCAGCCCCCCTAGCTTAAACACCCTTAATGACGAGGCCACTTTGTACAATTCCGCACTACACTACTTTCACCGTTTATTGCTCCGTCATGCAACTTACCACCCAAATGAATTTTACCTCCTTTTCTTCTCACTAATAGAGCTTTCATTTGGTGGTATTTCATTGCTGCTGCCATTTTTACTTTTTTTGCTATTAATCAGAAATGACTGAAATTTTTGCAAAAATGTGACATTTTTCACTTTCTGTTGTAATTTTTTTTTTAAAAACTACATTTCTATATAAATTTTTCTCTAAATTTATTGTTCTACATGTCTTTGATAAAAAAAAATCCAATTAGTGTATATTTATTGGTTTGGGTAAAAGTTATAGCGTTTACAAACTATCAAACACAAATAGGCCCTCTCAGGACACCTCAGGGTATCAATATATACACTTCACAAAGGTCTTTACGACCACAAACCCTTTTAGGGCGTCCTGACTAGTATTACTAAAACATAACCTTTATTTTTAAACTACAAAAACGACATAAGAAAAGAAAAATTGTTTTTAAAACTATCAGGGCATTAGGGGACAATGTAGTTATATGGCACTAATTATCCACCTTAATCCAGTCGCCCACTCTTAGGGTATACTAGATTTGGCACTATAGCTGTTGGTCTCATTACATTCTCTTATTTTCTTTATTCAGATAGCTCATTAGGGCCATTCCCAATAGGTTAGGTGTATGAGGCAGTTCTTACACTTCCTTTTATATATTAAACAGTTATTACTGCTACTTCATTCCTTGCAACACAGTGTCAGCAAATCAATCAGCTCAGCGTTTGTTGACACAAAACACTGACAGGCGCTCATGTAACACTTCTCATACATCAAATACAATGTTGCCACTTCCTCTCTGCACACATTGACCACTCAATCACACTCAGTGTCTGTTTGGTTTCCTGCACAGACAATTCTGACTGCTGCTGCACGTGTTGCTGTTGCAAAATTTGGACTGCTGCTGCACGTGTTGCTACTGACAACTCCACACCATCCTATTGTACACATACGGTGGATTATTATGTCCTCGTTTTTTATCTACTCCGCATTTGCCCTGTCTAAAAATTGTGGCACACTGTAACCCCTCCCGACATGTTTCACCGCTGCTGCGGCTTCGTCAGGGGAGTGGGGGATGTAATAGTGTGCCGCGCGCCCCCAGTGACGTCCTTTTATGCGCTTTTTGCGCTACCCAGCCTGCACCTCCAGTCCCGATCTTCAGACTACTCCAATGGATTGCCGCTCACCTCCACCAGACCGGACCAATCGATCACTGCATTAAGGATTCGTTGCTGACAACAGGGAATTACCTCTCCTATACCACACATATTACTCTCGGACATAAATTATACTTTAGTAAAATGATGCACTTGCTATTTTGGGACCGCATATCTTTGCATTAATTATTCATACAAAGACTAGCTACCCTACTCTATTCCCGAGAATTTGTATTATGATAATAGGAATTTCATAGTAATGCCCTAATTGAACTGTCATACTTTTTAGTTTTACCATTATTTTATAAAATAAAAATTGCACAGTATTACATTATTAATTTTTTTTTATTTTTATTTTTTTTTTATTTTATTTTTTATTATTTGTCAATATCATTTATTTAATTCAGACATCTAATGAAGCAATTACTGTTCTGTACCTAGGGGTATATATTCTGGATGTATATCAACCTTTTATCAGTTTACCATCTTTATTAGTTCAATATAAATACATATCATGATTCTACAATATTCTACAACCTGTCCCTTGATGTTTTTAATTATTTATTTATCTTAATATTTTTAGTTATTCATTTATCTTCTTAAGGGGCCCTATATCTGATGTACTTAATATTGACATATATACCCTAATGTACAATCAAAGTTTGATTACGTCATTATTTTAATATTGCGGAAGGTCCTAGATCATTTATTTTGAATATTTTACTTTTTATTAAGGGGGCAGATGAGTGATTGGCAGGAGTTATGATGTTACTTTTTTATCTATATGTATATATATTTAAAGAGGGGGGGGAGAAAAGGCAGGGAATTGGTGGGTAGGAATTATATTGTATCATAGACATCAATTTTGGAATCACTGGAATCTTCTCTCATATCAGTTATATTTTCACTTTTATTATTAAATGAAGGCAGTGTAGGAAAAACCTTCATTTAGTCCCTGTGGACTCATCGTCTTCAATCTCCAAATCCATTTCGCTTCGGATTGTAATAATCTACGATCAAGATCCCCCTTCCTTGGGCCTAATTTTATCTTTGCGATCCCCCAAAATTTCAGCACTTCCACGTTATTATTGTGCATGTAGGAGATATGTCTGAAAAGAGGGGTTTCTTTTCTCGTGTTGATAGAGCTTACATGCCCTGAAATCCTCCGTCGTAATTCTTGAACTGTCTTGCCCACATATAACTTCGGGCAGGTACATGATGCTATATATACAATACCGCTACTGCGGCAATTAAAGAACTCATCAATGGTGTACTCTCGACCATCCACAGGATTCGTAAATCTCTTTATTCTGGGTAGAAACTTACAGAAGGTGCAGTGTCCACATGGGTATGAACCTTTTGTACTCAACCAACTTTCATTGGATATAGAGTCTTTTGGCAAGAAGCTATGAACAAGAAGATCTTTTAAGTTTTTTCCCCTTCTAAAGGTGATACTTGGATGTGGGGTCACGACTTCTCTCAAGTCACCATCACTCATCAGGATATGCCAGTGCTTTCTTAGAATTCTCATCATCTGTTGGTACCTACTGTCATAAGTGGCAATACATCGAATTACTTTCTTCCCCTCGGCCTCCCTTTTCCCTTTTACTGACAAAAGTTCCTCCCTGTTTTCATTTTTCGCACGATTATATGCTCTTTTTAGGACCTTACGGGGGTAGCCTCTTTCTCTGAATCTCATATATAATTTATCCGCTTCCTCTTGGAAGGTTTCCTCAGAGGTACAATTTCGCCTCGCCCTCAAGTATTGGCCTACTGGGATCCCGCTCCTTAATGGTTTCGGATGCCAGCTCGACCAGTGAAGGAGACTATTTGTCGCCGTCGGTTTACGATGAATTGTAGTACCGATATGTCCATCCTTGTCTTTTTGGATCAACAGATCCAAGAAACATATCTTCTGGGGATGGATTTCATACGTGAATCTCATTCCAATTTTATTGTTATTCAATTTATCAACAAATTTGATAAACAAATCCTGTTCTCCTTCTCCTTCTTCTTCCTTCCTGACGGTAAAAGGTACCATTACATAGAAAATAATTGTGCGTTAACGTAAATTGTAACAACTCCAAAACGAATTCATTGTGTTGAAGAAAAATTGTGCTTTTTGTGTCCAAATAAGTTTTTGCTGCTCTGAGACCCAATTCATGTGCTATATTCGAATATAACGCCTCTATGTCCAGGCTTGCAAGAAAGGTTGATTTTGTTAATACTATATCATTGATTTTACTTAGGGCGTCTCCTGTATCCTTAATGTAAGACGGAAGGGTCGAAACAAAAGGTCTAAGTATTTCGTCCACATAACCACTTATCGGTTGGGTCAGAGAATCGTTACCCGATACTATCGGGCGACCCGGTATCGGAGATCTCTTTTTATGCACTTTCGGTAGTGCATAAAAGGTGGCGATTGTCTGGCACTTATTAAAGAGAAAATCATGTTCCTCTTTCGAGATTAAGTGGGCCTCTTTTGCTCCTTGTAGGATACCGTGTAATTCCTGAAGATAGATCTCAGTTGGATCCCCCTCTAGGACCTCGTATGTTTTTCTGTCCCCTAACAGGTCACTTACCATTCTGTCATAGTCTGCTCTATCCTGTATAACCACGTTGCCCCCTTTATCACTCGCCTTTATTACTATCTCTTTATTTGATCTGAGTTCTTCAAGGGCACATCTCTCACGTGGTGTGAGACTATGACAGTGCATAAAAAGAGATCTCCGATACCGGGTCGCCCGATAGTATCGGGTAACGATTCTCTGACCCAACCGATAAGTGGTTATGTGGACGAAATACTTAGACCTTTTGTTTCGACCCTTCCGTCTTACATTAAGGATACAGGAGACGCCCTAAGTAAAATCAATGATATAGTATTAACAAAATCAACCTTTCTTGCAAGCCTGGACATAGAGGCGTTATATTCGAATATAGCACATGAATTGGGTCTCAGAGCAGCAAAAACTTATTTGGACACAAAAAGCACAATTTTTCTTCAACACAATGAATTCGTTTTGGAGTTGTTACAATTTACGTTAACGCACAATTATTTTCTATGTAATGGTACCTTTTACCGTCAGGTAAATGGTACCGCTATGGGCACGCCCTGTGCACCGACGTTCGCAAATCTTTTTTTAGGGTGGTGGGAGGACACAATTGTTTTTTAGGAATCACTTTTGGAGTACACAACACACATTTCTTTCTGGGGTAGATTTATTGACAATGTTTTAATTTTTTGGGAAGGAGAACAGGATTTGTTTATCAAATTTGTTGATAAATTGAATAACAATAAAATTGGAATGAGATTCACGTATGAAATCCATCCCCAGAAGATATGTTTCTTGGATCTGTTGATCCAAAAAGACAAGGATGGACATATCGGTACTACAATTCATCGTAAACCGACGGCGACAAATAGTCTCCTTCACTGGTCGAGCTGGCATCCGAAACCATTAAGGAGCGGGATCCCAGTAGGCCAGTACTTGAGGGCGAGGCGAAATTGTACCTCTGAGGAAACCTTCCAAGAGGAAGCGGATAAATTATATATGAGATTCAGAGAAAGAGGCTACCCCCGGAAGGTCTTAAAAAGAGCATATAATCGTGCGAAAAATGAAAATAGGGAGGAACTTTTGTCAGTAAGAGGTAAAAGGGAGGCCGAGGGGAAGAAAGTAATTAGATGTATTGCCACCTATGATGGTAGATACCAACAGATGATGAGAATTCTAAGAAAGCACTGGCATATTTTGATGAGTGATGGTGACTTGAGAGAAGTCGTGACTCCACATCCAAGTATCACCTTTAGAAGGGGTAAAAACTTAAAAGATCTTCTTGTTCATAGCTTCTTGCCAAAGGACTCTGTATCCAATGAAAGTTGGTTGAGTACAAAAGGTTCATTCCCATGTGGACACTGCACCTTCTGTAAGTTTCTACCCAGAATAAAGAGATTTACGAATCCTGTGGATGGTCGAGAGTACACCATTGATGAGTTTTTTAATTGTCGCAGTAGCGGTATTGTATATATAGCATCATGTACTTGCCCGAAGTTATATGTGGGCAAGACAGTTCAAGAATTACGACTGAGGATTTCAGGGCATGTAAGCTCTATCAACACGAGAAAAGAAACCCCTCTTTTCAGACATATCTCCTACATGCACAATAATAATGTGGAAGTGCTGAAATTTTGGGGGATCGCAAAGATAAAACTAGGCCCAAGGAAGGGTGATCTTGATCGCAGATTATTACAATCTGAAGCGAAATGGATTTGGAGATTGAAGACGATGAGTCCACAGGGACTAAATGAAGGTTTTTCCTACACTGCCTTCATTTAATAATAAAAGTGAAAATATAACTGATATGAGAGAAGATTCCAGTGATTCCAAAATTGTTGTCAACGACACAATATAATCCTTACCCACAAATTCCCTGCCCTCTCTTCCCCCCCCCTCTTTAAATATATATATATATTTAGATAAAAAAAGTAACATCATAACTCCTGCCTATCACCTATCACCTATCTGCCCCCTTAATAAAAAGTAAAATATTTAAAATAAATGATCTAGGACCACCTGCAATATTAAAATAATGACGTAATCGGACTTTGATTGTACATTAGGGTATATATGTTATTATATAATATTAAGTACCTCAGATATAGGGCCCCTTAAGAAGATAAATGAATAACTAAAAATATCAAGATAAATAAATAATTAAAAACATCAAGGGACAGGTTGTAGAATATTGTAAAATCAGGATATGTACCTATATTGAACTAATAAATATGGTAAACTGATGAAAGGTGATATACATCTAGAATATATACCCCTAGGTACAGAACAGTAATTGCTACATTAGATGACTGAATTAAATAAATGATATTGACAAATAATAAAAAAAAAATAAAAAAAATAAAAAAAAATTAATAATGTAATACTGTGCAATTTTTATTTTATAAAATAATGGTAAAACTAAAAAGTATGACAGTTCAATTAGGGCATTACTATGAAATTCCTATTATCATAATACAAATTCTCGGGAATAGAGTAGGGTAGCTAGTCTTTGTATGAATAATTAATGCAAAGATATGCGGTCCCAAAATAGCAAGTGCATCATTTTACTAAAGTATAATTTATGTCCGAGAGTAATATGTGTGGTATAGGAGAGGTAATTCCCTGTTGTCAGCAACAAATCCTTAATGCAGTGATCGATTGGTCCGGTCTGGTGGAGGTGAGCGGCAATCCATTGGAGTAGTCTGAAGATCGGGACTGGAGGTGCAGGCTGGGTAGCGCAAAAAGCGCATAAAAGGACGTCACTGGGGGCGTGCGGCACACTAGTACAGCCCCCACTCCCCTGACGAAGCCGCAGCAGCGGTGAAACATGTCGGGAGGGGTTACAGTGTGCCACAATTTTTAGACAGGGCAAATGCGGAGTAGATAAAAAACGAGGACATAATAATCCACCGTATGTGTACAATAGGATGGTGTGGAGTTGTCAGTAGCAACACGTGCAGCAGCAGTCCAAATTTTGCAACAGCAACACGTGCAGCAGCAGTCAGAATTGTCTGTGCAGGAAACCAAACAGACACTGAGTGTGATTGAGTGGTCAATGTGTGCAGAGAGGAAGTGGCAACATTGTATTTGATGTATGAGAAGTGTTACATGAGCGCCTGTCAGTGTTTTGTGTCAACAAACACTGAGCTGATTGATTTGCTGACACTGTGTTGCAAGGAATGAAGTAGCAGTAATAACTGTTTAATATATAAAAGGAAGTGTAAGAACTGCCTCATACACCTAACCTATTGGGAATGGCCCTAATGAGCTATCTGAATAAAGAAAATAAGAGAATGTAATGAGACCAACAGCGTATAGTGCCAAATCTAGTATACCCTAAGAGTGGGCGACTGGATTAAGGTGGATAATTAGTGCCATATAACTACATTGTCCCCTAATGCCCTGATAGTTTTAAAAACAATTTTTCTTTTCTTATGTCGTTTTTGTAGTTTAAAAATAAAGGTTATGTTTTAGTAATACTAGTCAGGACGCCCTAAAAGGGTTTGTGGTCGTAAAGACCTTTGTGAAGTTTACAAACTATGGTGCAAAAAAGTGAATTTCGGCATTTTGAAGCAGCTCTGACTTTCTGAGCACCTGTCATGTTTCTTCAGGTGCTAGAATGCCAGGATAGTATAAATACCCCCCAAATGACACCATTTTAGAAAGAAGACACCCCAAAGTATTCACGGAGGGGCATGGTAAGTTGATGTATCATTTCATTTTTTTTCACAAGTTAGCTGAAAATGACACTTTCTGAGGAAAAAAAAAATAATAGTTACCATTTCTGCTAACTTCTGGCAAAAAAAAAAATTGAATCTCCCACGGACTCACTATGCCCCTCAGTGAATACCTTGTGGTGTCTACTTTCCGAAATAGGGTCACTTGTGGGGTGTGTTTACTGTTCTGGCATTTTGGGAGGGGCTAAGTTGGGAGCAGCCCTGTAAAACCTAATGGTACTCGTTGGAATTTGGGCCCCTTTGCGCACCCAGGCTGCAAAAAAGTGTCACTCATGTGGTATCGCCGTACTCAGGAGAAGTAGGGCAATGTGTTTTGGGGTGTATTTTTACATATACCCATGCTGGGTGAGAGAAATAGCTCTGTAAATTGTCAACTTTGTATAAAAAAAATAAAAAAGTTGTCATTTACAGAAATATTTCTCTCACCCAGCATGGGTATATGTATAAATACACCCCAAAACACATCGCCCTACTTCTCCTGAGTACGGCAATGACACTTTTTTGCAGCCTGGGTGTGCAAAGGGGCCATAGATCCAATGAGTACCTTTAGGATTTCACAGGGCATTTTTACGCATTTGGATTCCAGACTTCTTCTCACGCTTTAGGGGCCCCTAAAATTCCAGGACAGTATAAATACCCCATATGTGACCCCATTTTAGAAAGAAGACACCCCAAGGTATTCCGTGAGAGGTATGGTGAGTTCATGTAAAATTTTATTTTTTGTCACAAATTAGTGGAATATGAGACTTTGTAAAAAAAAAAAAAAAAAAATCAATTTCCGCTAACTTGTGCCAAAAATTTTTTTTTTCTCTGAACTCGCCATTCCCCTCACGGAATACCTTGGGGTGTCTTCTTTCCAAAATGGGGTCACTTGTGGGGTATTTATACTGCCCTGGCATTTTAGGGGCTCTAAAGCCTGAGAATCCAAATGAGTTAAAATGCCCTGTGAAATCCTAAAGGTACTTATTGGAATTAGGACCCCTTTGTGCATCTTGGCTGCAAAAAAGTGTCACTCATATGGTATTTCCGTACTGAGGAGAAGTAGGACAATGTGTTTTGGGGTGTATTTTTACATATACTCATACTGTGTGTGAGAAATATCTCTGTAAATGACAACTTTAAAAAAAAAATTATACAAAGTTGTCAATTTACAGAGATATTTCTCTCACCCAGCATGGGTATATGTCAAAATACACTCCAAAACACATTGCCCTACTTCTTCTGAGTACGGCGATACCACATGTGTGACACTTTTTTGCAGCCAAGATGTCTCCTTTTCCGCTAACTTGTGACAAAAAGTTCAATTTTTCATGGACTGAATATGCCCCTCAGCGAATACCTTGGGGTGTCTTCTTTCCAAAATGGGTTCATTTGTGGGGTGTTTGTACTGTTCTGGCATTTTGGGCAGGGCTAAATTGTGAGCAGCCCAGTAAAACCTAACACTGGGTTCAGACCTGAGCGTTTTGAAGCCTAGCGTTTTCTGCACGTTAAAGACGGGCGTTAACGCGCGTTTTTTTCAAGCGTTTTGGTAAATAGTGTAGGCGCGTTTGACGCGCGTTTATGTGATTGACTGCATAGTTGGCCAATGACCAAACAGCCCTCGCTATATATAGTTTGGCCAATCTGAGTGCTTTAGAGGTGTGAAATTCCATGGTGGCTGATCCAGCATGTTGCAAACTTTGAAAAACGGGCGTCCATAGGTGCGTTTTACGCTGCACAAACGCCCGAACAACACGCGTATCGCGTTTCCCATTGAAGTATATTGGCACCATACGCTCGAAAAACGCCCGAATTAACGCGAACATACTTGCTTATGCGTCGGACGTTTTTAGGCGCGTTCGAACGCGCATAAAAACGCGCAAGTGTGAACCACCCCCATTGAAATGCATGGTTCCTGTACTGTTGTGCGTTTTTTTGCGCGTTCGAACGCGGCGTTTTACGCGAAAGTGTGAACTGAGTGTAAAGGTACTCGTTGGACTTTCGGCCCCTTTACGCACCCAGGCTGCAAAAAAGTGTCACACATGTGGTATCGCCGTACTCAGGAGAAGTAGGGCAATGTGTTTTGGGGTGTATTTTTACATATACCCATGTTGGGTGAGAGAAATATCTCTGTAAATTGACAACTTTGTATAAAAATTTTTAAAAAGTTTTCATTTACAAAGAGATTTCTCACACAAAGTATGGGTATATATAAAAATACACCCCAAAACACATTGCCCTACTTCTCCTGAGTACGGCGATACCAAATGTGTGCCACTTTTTTGCAGCCAAGATGCACAAAGGGTCCCTAATTCCAATGAGTACCTTTAGGATTTCACAGGGCATTTTTATGCATTTGGATTCTCACGCTTTAGGGCCCCTAAAATGCCAGGGCAGTATAAATACCCCACATGTGACCCCATTTTGGCACAAGTTAGCGGAAATTGATTTTTTTATTTTTATATTTACAAAGTCTCATATTCCACTAACTTGTGACAAAAAATAAAATTTTATATGAACTCACCATTCCCCTCACGGAATACCTTGGGGTGTCTTCTTTCCAAAATGGGGTCACAAGTGAGGTGTTTGTACTGCCCTGGCATTTGAGGGTCTCCGCAATCATTACATGTATGACCAACATTAGGAGTTTCTGCTATTCTCCTTATATTGAGCATACAGGTAATGAGATTTTTTTTTTCCGTTCAGCCTCTGGGCACAGATTTCTTCATTCGCATCAATCATCGTGGATGAAAAAATCTCTGCTAAAATCAGTGACTGCGGTGCGGTGGGCTG
Source organism: Bufotes viridis (assembly GCA_033119425.1). Taxonomy (NCBI): domain Eukaryota; kingdom Metazoa; phylum Chordata; class Amphibia; order Anura; family Bufonidae; genus Bufotes; species Bufotes viridis. Next base: position 283,386,873 of record CM065590.1, read on the forward strand.
GGCGCTAACTACCTAACAAGTAGCTAACTAACTGGTGGTGATAAGCGACCCTTATGCCCCATTCACACGTCCGCAATTCTGTTTGCGGAACAGAATTGCGGACCCATTCATTTCTATGGGGACAGACTTTGTCCCGCTCGGATCCGGAATTGCGGATCTGCACTTCCGGGTCTGCACTTCTGTTCCGCAAAAATATAGAACATGTCCTATTCTTGTCCGCAATTGCGGACAAGAAAAGGCATTTTCTATATAGTTCTGGCAATGTGCAGATCTGCAAAATGCAGAAAGCACATTGCCGGTGTCCGTGTTTTACGGATCCACGGAGAAGGTTAACGTTCCCACCGAACCTGCACTTTTACACCTTCACCGAGCCACAATATCCGACTACACCACTAATATGCCAGGGAATGGATCCTACAAGCGCAAAAAATCCAAGCATTATATCTCTGATAAGGTCTATGGATGCCTGCACTCCCAAATCATTCCCTCTGGCATGAATAACCAAGATATCAGGGGGCCAATCTAAAGAAGCCTGAAATTGAACTTCTGGCAACAAATGGCTCTATAACATTCTGCAAAACACAATCTATTTTACCAATGCTAACTCCCTAGCAAAATAGAACTGGCAACACTCCCATCTCATATTAGCTCTAATTGTCCGCCAGTAAACATAGAAATGGCCAACAATTGAACCCACACATGGGCCCTGACCTGCAACAGCACAAAGCACAAATATTCTTCAAATTAACATTGAGACAAACAATACACAATGCCATAACCTCATGATTCCCCTTTGTTACAATATTCCTATTATCATACCAATTGTGGCCTAACATACAAGTGGAACCGATATAATTCCGATATAATCTGATTTGTCCAAAGACCCTAAAGTGCTGCCTCAGTAGCTGCCTGAAAAGAATGTGTGATGTAATCTCTAGCCCACAGGCCCTTTGCCACTAAACATTTTCGAAAAACCGCCACAAACTGAAATTGCAAAAGGCATAATTCATCTGCATGAAGGTGAAAGTCCAACCAGCCATAGTGACTAAAGTGCCCTCAAACAACTAACTGGATATACTAAAGACCCAAGAAGTTAGTGTAGGTCAATCCAAATCCTCTTGGCCTCTTGATCTTTTTTAGACCTTCTTAAATGACCTCTAACAAAATGTGGGCCCAACTGAACATCACCTAATTTAAAACCGTCCTCTAAAAGTCAAGACTTGGCTACTAACTCTGAGATTCTAAAAGCCCCAAAGAAGGCGAATGCCAACCAAAAAAGCATGACTTCATAACCTGACACACATTTCACTTAAATGCTGTAACCCAAATATGCTAGCAGCTCAAACTAAACTGACCACGAGAAGCACTACTAATCCATCCTCTCTGATATCCCCTCATAGCTTGCCTTACCAGAAAATCCTTAGTGATATCAGTCAAACTAATCAATCGGAGCAAAAAGGCCAAGGCAGCCATGTTCCTATTTACCACAGACAGAGACAAACCTTGTTCACGCATCTGCCCTATGAAAAACAATACAATATATTGTTATTATCTAGTGGCTATAACTACATACACCCTAGCAGGAATGGGTGCACACACCAAAATGACTCACCCAATGTCAGCTTTAAAACCATAAAGTTAATAATACCAATGGGTGGCACTCGCTATATGATGTTGCATAGATCAACCCAATTGTGATACAATTACACATACATATTTATTAAAAGTACACATACATATTTATTAAAAGTAATATCAGATAAAAACCTAAAAATGAATATACAAATAAACAGATGTCCAAATGTAGTAATGGAATCAGATAAGTCCCAATATTCTCAAGATCAATAGCATATAACAGGAAACATCTTATAGACTTGAACTTTTGGGATTTTTCGGTAAGTATCTCCAGTATCAGATAAGTTGGTACATAAGTATAGCTCCAAATTGTTGTCGTGATCTTAATGGCTTATGATCAAAGCTACACACGACCACTATACGTTCAATGGCCCTTATTATAGCTTAGTCAGCTTATTAAGCAGAATATTCAATATTATATTGTCAACATAAAAGTGATATTCATATTTTTTGCTGTACTTTACCACTTGTGGAATCAGAACTGCAATAAGTCAAGTTCCCCGCTCTCTCTGCCGGTCGGGAATGGCGTCCCATGTGATCGGAGCCGTCCCCCGTGATCGGGAAGCAGTGCTTGTCCGCCAGGTCCTAGAGTAAGTTGTATAGTGGGTTATCGCAGTATAATTATCCTCCCTGGGATTCATTTTGAATGTGCACAATCCAAAACTTGCAGTTTTTTAGATTATTGAAGTTGTCACTAGTTGTCCAATACTGCTCGAAACCAAACGCGTTTCGGAGATTAATATTCTCCTTCTTCAATGGTAAACAGTACTGGTAAAAAAACGGAGCCTTATAAAGGATGAATTCATTAGCGTCACATCAAAATCCAACCTACAAGTTTTCTCTAATAGGTGGCATGGGTACACTATAAAAGAGGATGAGATAAAAGAGGATGAAAAAGAATGGGTTCATTAACATCGAATCACAGTCCAACTTATGGGTTTTCTCTTGTAGAGAAAACCCATAAAAGGTATATACCTTTTATTCTTAAAGGAAATGATGTCAAGTATAAACATATTTAAAACGTGCTAAAAATGTAGATGCGTTTTCAGTAGATTCATGTTTAGTTCGTGATAAAACATCACCCCTATATGATAAAAGTATCTATATGATATGTTTTATGTAATGCATATACCCCGCTATCTATAAGAGAAAACCCATAAGTTGGACTGTGATTTGATGTTAATGAACCCAATGTTTATAAGTTTTCATCCTCTGTTATCTCATTATACCTTCTACTATTAAAAGAAATGACTTTATGGAAAAACGCATTAAAAACGCACTGAAAACGCAGATGCATGTTCATTTAATTTATGTTTGATTGGAGATATAGTATTACTTTTATGTGATGGAAGTATTTTTTGCTAAGTATTTTTTATAATTTATATGATGTTTTATAAAACCTACATATATTGTTGAATATAGTGGATCCATGCCACCTATTAGAGAAAACTTGTAGGTTGGATTTTGATGTGACGCTAATGAATTCACCCTTTATAAGGCTTTGTTTTCTTACCAGTACTGTTTACCACTGACAAAGGAGAATATTAATCTTTGAAACGTGTTTGGTTTCGAGCAGTATTGGACAACTAGTGACAATTCATTATTCTATAAAATTGCAAGCTTTGGATTGTGCGCATTCAAATTTATCAAGTTAATCCCAGCGAGGATAATTATACTGCGATAACCCACTATACAACTTACTCCAGGACCCGGCAGACAAGCACTGCTTCCCGATCACGGGGGACGCCTCCGATCACGTTGGACACCACATGGGAAGCCATTCCCGACCGGCGGAGAGAGCGGAGAACTTGACTAATCGCAGTTCCGATTCCACGAGTGGTAAATTACAGCAATAAATATGAATATCACTCTTATGTTGAAAATATAATTTGAATATTCTGCTTAATAAGCTGACTAAGCTATAATAAGGGCCATTGAAAGTATAGTGGCCGTGTGGATCTTTGATCATAAGCCATTAGGATCACAACAACAATTTGGAGCTATACTTATGTACCAACTTACCTGATACTGGAGATACTTACCATATTTCACCAAAAAATCCCAAAAGTCCAAGACTATAAGATGTTTCCTGTTATATGCTATTGATCTTGAGAATATTGGGACTTACCTAATTCCATTACTACATTTGGACATTTGTTTATTTGTATATTTGTTTTTTTTTTTAGGTTTTTATCTGATATTACTTTCAATAAATATGTATGTGTACTTTTAATAAATATGTATGTGTAATTGTATTACCCTATGAAAAACAGCACTACCGACAACCATCACAATCTTCCATGGATACATAAGGGCTCACATGCTGCACCAAACCTTAGAGTGTGCCGACCAATTACCGTAACTCAATGACTTCCATATTAATGCTGCTGCTCTCCCTATACCACCTTCCAAAGATGCTCTGGACAAGGAATCCTACATTGAATCAATAACAGTATTGTTAATTATAAATAAACCCCTCAGTGAAGGTGCGACGCTTTACCACTGTACTTTTGCATTTATAATTGTTTTTTTGCACTCTTACTGACTAGACTCTAAAATTTCAAATCTTTATTTCTATCTATTCTAAAACAAAAACATAGGAACTGGACAAGTGAAGTTAAAATTTTTCAGGGTGCATCAGCAAAGGAAAATGTATCGGAAAGTGTATTGGTCATTAGCATACACTCCCTTTCATTCATTCCTTAATGCATGAATTAACCACTACAGGACCGCCTAACGCACAGATGCGTCCGGCGGGCGGTCCTGTAGTTCTGAGTTGACGCATCGGCGCGTCATCTCGCGAGACGCGAGACTTCCTGTGAACGCGCGTCTCAGGAGTTGTACTACAGCCTGCCAGCGATGATTAATCGCTGGCAGGCTGTAGATGCTAAATAAATCGCATCAAAGATGTATATCAGATGCTGTTTTGTTAACAGCGTCTGATATACCTGCTATCTGGTCCTCTGGTGGTCCCATTTGCTGGGATCGACCACCAGAGGACCAGGTAGCTATGTAAAGTTGCACCAAACACTACACTACCCCCCCTTCACTTATTAACCCCTTGTCAACCCCTTGATCACCCCATCTAGATTCCCTGATCACCCCCCTGTCACTGATAACCCCCCTGTCATTGATCACACCCCATGTAAGGCTCCATTTAGACGTACATATGTGGATCTGATCCGCGGATCCGCAGATCCTCAAAACACGGACACCGGCAATGTGCTTTCCGCATTTTGCAGATCCGCACATTGCCAGAACTATATAGAAAATGCCTTTTCTTGTCCGCAATTGCGGACAAGAATAGGACATGTTCTATATTTTTGCGAGACGGAAGTGCAGACCCGGAAGCGCGGATCCGTAATTCCGGATCTGAGCGGGACAAAGTCTGTCCCCATAGAAATAAATGGGTTCGCAATTCCGTTCCGCAAACAGAATTGCGGATGTGTGAATGGGGCATAAGGGTCCCTTATCACCGCCAGTTAGTTAGCTACTTGTTATGTAGTTGGCGCCCAGCCCACCGCACCGCAGTCACTAATTTTGGCACAGATTGATCGATGCGAATGAAAAAATCTGTGCCGTTTATTTTTTTCTTTTTTTTCAGCCCGGAAAAAAAAAATCTCATTACCCGTATGCTGAATATAAGGAGAATCGCAGAAACTCCTAATGCTGGCCATACGTGTAATGATTGCGGAGACCCTCAAATGCCAGGGCAGTACAAAAACCTCACATGTGACCCCATTTTAGAAAGAAGACACCCCAAGGTATTCTGTGAGAGGTATGGTGAGTTCATGTAAAATTTTATTTTTTGTCACAAGTTAGTGGAATATGAGACTTTGTAAAAAAATATATATATATATCGATTTCCGCTAACTTGTGCCAACATTTTTTTTTTCTATGAACTCGCCATGCCCCTCACAGAATACCTTGGGGTGTCTTCTTTCCAAAATGGGGTCACTTGTGGGGTATTTATACTGCCCTGGCATTTTAGGGGTCCTAAAGCGTGAGAATCCAAATGCGTAAAAATGCCCTGTGAAATCCTAAAGGTACTCATGGGAATTTGGGCCCCTTTGCGCATCTTGGCTACAAAAGAGTGTCACTCATGTGGTATCGCCGTACTCAGGAGAAGTAGGGCAATGAGTTTTGGGGTGTATTTTTATATATACCCATACTTTGTGTGAGAAATATCGCTGTAAACGACAACTTTTTAAAATTTTTTATACAAAGTTGTCAATTTACAGAGATATTTCTCTCACCCAACATGGGTATTTGTAAAAATACACCCCAAAACACATTGCCCTACTTCTCCTGAGTACGGCGATACCAAATGAGTGACACTTTTTTGCAGCCTGGGTGCGCAAAGGGTCCAAATTCCAACGAGTACCTTTAGGTTTTACATGGCTGCTCACAATTTAGCCCCACCCAAAATGCCAGAACAGTAAACACACCCCACAAATGACCCCATTTTGGAAAGAAGACACCCCAAGGTATTCGCTGAGGGGCATATTCAGTCCATGAAAAATTTAACTTTTTGTCAAAAGTTAGCGGAAAGGGAGACTTTGTGAGAAAAAACAATAAAAAATCAATTTCCGCTAACTTGTGCCAAAAAAAAAAGTTCTATGAACTCACCATACCCCTCATTGAATACCTTGGGGTGTCTTCTTTCCAAAATGGGGTCACATGTGAGGTATTTATACTGCCCTGGCATTTTAGGGGCCCTAAAGCGTGAGAAGGAAAATGCGTAAAAATGCCCTCCTAAAAGGTACTCATTGGAATTTGGGCCTCTTTGCGCATCTTGGCTGCAAACAAGTGTCACACATGTGGTATCGCCGTACTCAGGAGAAGTAGGGCAATGTGTTTTGGGGTGTATTTTTACATATACCCATGCTGGGTGAGCGAAATATCTCTGTAAATTGACAACTTTGTATAAAAAAATTTAAAAGTTGTCATTTACAGAGATATTTCTCACACATAGTATGGGTATATGTAAAAATACATCCCAAAACACATTGCCCTACTTCTCCTGAGTACGGCGATACCACATGAGTGACACTTTTTTGCAGCCAAGATAAGCAAAGGGGCCCTAAAACCAATGAGTACCTTTAGGATTTCACAGGGCATTTTTACGCATTTGGATTCTCACGCTTTAGGGCCCCTAAAATGCCAGGGCAGTATAAATACCCCACAAGTGACCCCATTTTGGAAATAAGACACCCCAAGGTATTTATACTGTCCTGGCATTTTAGGGGCCCCTAAAGCGTGAGAAGAAGTCTGGAATCCAAATGCGTAAAAATGCCCTGTGAAATCCTAAAGGTACTCATTAAATTTAGGGCCCCTTTGCGCACCCAGGCTGCAAAAAAGTGTCACTCATGTGGTATCGCCGTACTCAGGAGAAGTAGGGCAATGTGTTTTGGGGTGTATTTTTATATATACCCATACTTTGTGTGAGAAATATCTCTGTAAACGACAACTTTTTACATTTTTTAATACAAAGTTGACAATTTACAGAGATATTTCTCTCACCCAACATGGGTATATGTAAAAATACACCCCAAAATATTATACTGAGTGAAGCGCGAGGCTCGGGATCGCGCTGCTAGGAAGGTAGACGGCGCATGCGCCGCCGAGACCAGCGCGGTCCCGGGCAGGAGGAGTGCTGTCAATTATGGGGATGAGAGGCGGGGTTTGGACGGTGGAGGCACAACGGGGAGTCAAGGAGGGTCTGCCTCCTTGACTTCTCACTTGACTTGTGACGCAGGAGACCAGGATTTTATAAAGTGAATTTTTCATACATATAAGGCACAGAAATCCATGAAAAAGACGTTTGGAGACTTACTCAGCATGAACTATAAGGTACTGTAAATTGTTTAATTAGTGAAAATCTGCTGACAGGTTCGCTTTAACACAATAATAGCATTTTAGAGAAAAAAATTATGTTTTATTGTCTCCATAGTCTGAGAGCCATATTTTTTTATTTTTTTGGGCGATTGTCCTATATAAGGACTCATTTTTTGTGGGATGAGATGGTGGTTTTATTGGTACTATTTTGGGAGACATACGCCTTTTTGATCACTTGGTATTACACTTTTTGTGATGCAAGGTGACAAAAAATGGCTTTTTTACACCATTTTTTAGTGTTTTTTTTTACGGTATTTGCGCGAGGGGTTAGGTCATGTGATATTTTTATAGAGGAGATTTTTACGGACGCGGCGATACCTAATATGTGTAATCTATTTGATTTTTTTTATTTTTATTCAGTGATATGTATTTTTCTTATTTTTACTTTTTTTTTTTTCACTTTTTTGACATTTTTTTTGACCCAGACCCACTTGGTTCTTGTAGATCCAATGGATATGGTGTCTATATAATACAGTAAGTACACTATATATACTTACTGTATTTTTTACTTTACAAAGTCTGAATAGGCTTTTGCCTTTAGCAAAAGCCTATTCAGAGTTTCAGTGCCATGGAGAGCAGGACGCTTCTGAAAGCGTCCTGCTGCCATGGTAACCATCACCCGCTGCCATTACAGAGCAGCGGGTGATGGGAAGGGAGGGGAGCTCCCTCCCTCTGCTATCCTATCCCGTCGGGGGGGCTGCAAAGGTACAGCAGCCTCCCGATGGGAGAGGGAGGGAGCTCCCTCCATGTTAACACCTTCTATACCGCGGTCCATACGGACCGCGGTATAGAAGGGGTTAAACTGCTGACATCTGCAGCACAGATGTCAGCAGTTTATAGCAGGGGGTCAGCAATGTGCTGACCCCCTGCTATACCCACTAGACACCAGGGAAAGCGTTTGAAAGGAGGCGGGCGGGGGATCGCAATTGCGATCCCGCCTCCCGCGCCGCCCACCCGCAGCACCGCCCGGGGGGACACTAATATGGCGGGGTGCAGGGGGGGGTTAAAATTTATAGGTTTGGGGCATATTTTAGTCTCTGACCGCGGGGATCAGAGACTACAGATAGCGCAGCAAACCGCAGGTCTGAATTGCTGACATGGGGGTCACAGGACCCCCCTGGGCATTGTGCCAAGGTGCCTGCTGATTGATTTCAGCAGGCATCTTGTTCCGATCACCGCCACGTGCGCAGCGGTGATCGGATATTCGCAGGGTGTACATGTACGCCCTTGGTCCTTAAGTACCAGGACACAAGGGCGTACATGTACGCCCTTCGTCCTTAAGGAGTTAAGGGTGTTTAAGCTAGGGGGGCTGAGGTGGTTAAGGAATGAATGAAAGGGAGTGTATCTCCCCTCTATAGATTACAGCCCCAGCGTGTGGCCATATAGCTGGGTGCTAGTGATTTATACTTTCTTCCTCACGTATCTAACCTAGCTAGCAGACACTCAGAACAAAAGCAAATTAAATAAGGAATAAATGGGTGATAGACCCTAGAGACTGATCTAATACTGCTAAGGCCTCTTGCACACGAACGTATTTTTTTTTTCAGTGTTTTGCGGTCCGTTTTTTTTTTATCCGTTTTTCCATTTTTTGCTTCCGTTTTGTTTCCATTTCGGTTCCGTTGTTCCGTTCCGTTTTTCCGTTTGGCATATACAGTATACAGTAAAAACATAGAAAAAATTGGGCTGGTCTTAAACTTTTCAATAGATGGTTCCGCAAAAAACGGAACGGATACGGAAGACATACGGATGCACTTCACTATGCTTTCCGTTTTTTTTGCAGACCCATTGACTTGAATAGAGCCACTGAACGTGATTTGCGGACAAGAATAGGACATGGTCTATATTTAAACGGAACAGAAAAAACGGAAAAACGGAAACGGAAGGCATACGGAGACACTTCAGTATTTTTTGCAGACCCATTGAAGTGAATGGTACAGTAAACTGTCAGTATACTGAACTGAAAAAACTGCCAGTATACGGTCCGCAAAATACTGTCGTGTGCAAGGGGCCTAAGTCATACAGCTGTATGCTAATGACCAACACAATTTCCGATACATTTTCCTTTGCTGATGTACCCTGAAAAATTTTAACTTTACTTGTCCAGTTCTATGTTTTTGTTTTAGAGAATATAGAAATAAAGATTTGAAATTTTAGAGTCTAGTCAGTGAGAGTGCAAAAAACGCTATAAGGTCTCTCGACCAATTATAAATACAAATGACAGTATTGAACACTTCTGGAACATGTTCAGCAACAAACAAGGAAATAAGAGACAATCCCTTCAACACTAGATAATGAAGTAACCGCACCATTGGGGATTATTTGCTGACTGCTTGTTAATTGCTTGCACTACCCCATATTATCAAAACAAAAGTGAACATTCACTCAAACACTTATGTCTAGAAATGCTATTCCAGTTTTCTACACCACCCTCTACTGGAGTGGCTTAGGGACTTTTTTGCACCTTAAAAAATAATTCCAGTCATAGATCTGGAGTGAAACTAATTGATATAGCTAACCACGCACACTTTTCTACACTCATTTTTAAAACTGTAGTGAGTGGTGTAATAATGCAAAAGGTCAAAAAAAAATTGTGTAAGTAACCTAAAAAAATCACTATTTTGTGACTTTTTGAAGACCACCAATACCATACCGTGACAGCAGACAAAATAAGTGACCCCTGTGTGCCAGGACCCTGAAGTTCATTTTGTAAACTTTTTACTTCCTAAGGTCAGTGAGTGTTACCTTGGAACTATGTTACTAACCCATTAATATATGTAATTGTATTGCACATGAATTGTGTAAGAGGTTAGTGATTTAAACTAATGCAAATGCATTTTAATTGAAGTCATAGTCATCACATCTGATTTGTTCCACCCCATTTTATGTCGTAAAATGTATTAGTCTGAGTTTCCCTCTGGCTATTATGTCAAAGTTGGCACCTGCAGAGATATTACCTAGCCTACTCTCTCTAGTGTAATGTAGAAACCTGTTTTTTTCAGTGTACTTTAGACACAGAGATTTGAGACATAGAAGTAAGCAGTCTCTGTGAAGACACCATGGCTTCTTCGGAACTTGGTCGTTTCTCACCTTGGGATTATGTTGTGTTTGCTGCAGTTTTGTTGATTTCAGGATCTATTGGGATCTACTATGCCTTTGTAGGACGAGGGAAGACTACATCAAAAGAATTCCTGACAGGAGGAAGAAGTATGACAGCATTGCCTGTGGCTCTTTCCCTCACAGCCAGCTTCATGTCTGCAGTGACCATCCTTGGAACTCCAGCTGATGTCTATCGCTATGGAGCAATGTTCAGCATCTTCGCTATATCGTATGCACTGGTAGTGTTTATTTCTGCAGAAATCTACCTTCCTGTGTTTTATAGACTTAATATAGCCAGCACATATGAGGTATGTCTAGCCTGGATCATTTTTATAGTACGTAAAAGTCAAACAAACATTAGTGAAAAATGAGTGAGCAAGAACAACTACAGGTGGTCTAGAAGATACATTAGACCAGTGAACCCCAACCTGCATGCTGGGAGGTGTAGTTATATGACAGCTGGAGAGCTACAGGTTGCTAATCACAGCAAAAGGGAAAGAGGCAGAATTTGACTGGTTGTCACACTTTTCATCTGCATCAATTTTTATACACGCCCCCTCTCTAATAATTCTCTAATAATTTGGTACTGTTTATACGATATCTGAGTAGACGTCGGATGTTCTACTCATTTTTGTTTTTTCTGCATGCACCTTGCTGTCCTTCTAAACACTAATAGTCCATAGCTACTGGGAACTGATATAAATATTTATAATCTGCATGTAGCAAATTGTGGAAAATGTTGGCTCTATAAGGCTGGGTTACCACGTTCTGTTTTTTTACGCAGCTTATAAAGCTAACACCAGGAATAGAAAATAAACTGAGGGCAAGAGTTGTCTCCTCTTTTTGAATCCTGGCTTTGGCTTCAAGTAAATAGAACCTGGGTAGGGCACAGACGACACGTGCACATTTTTTATGAAGTTTTTGAAGCCATAACCGGAATGAATTGAAAAACAGAAGTAGTATACTTTCTCTCTTTGTATGATCCACTACTGATTTTGGCTTCAAAAACTGCATAACTAAACCTGAACATGTGGCCGTATCCAATTTTCATAGTATCCGTTTTGCCAAATTCATAAAGAGTTCTGTAATTAACCTGTATACTTGCAGGATGTGCATCTAAATCATCATATACAAAATCTCTTACATGCTTTTGTGTTTATAGTTAAAGGGGTTCTCTGGTAATGATTTAAAATGAAGGTCAGCCACTTGTCCAGGAATGTGAGGAGGACTGGTTGCCACCACTTGCAGAGCTGGAATGTGGTACTGCTATCCCCAGCCCCTGTGTAGGGCTGTTAGGAGTTTAGCATGGTCAAAACTGCTTACAGACTCCCTCTAAAGCTAGAGTCATACAGTAACTTACAGTAAATCTTGTAATTGTATTATTTTGTGACAAAATTCCCTAATTCAGTAAAAGAATTGATCTTCAGCATTATAGCCACTTAACTCACATGTGGATGCTATAGACTGTTGAACTGTACAATATATACATAAGTCACATGTAATCCTGACAGCAACACTGCTGTAGCCTCAGTGGGAGGTAGAAAACATCCTGTCTATTTATTTGGTCCATTCCAGGCGTCCTGCAACAGCAGTGCTTATTTTTTTAATATTAATAACCTATTATCAGAACAGGTTATCAATATCAGATCAACGATCAGCTGTTGAATAGACTACAGCACTTGTACGAGTGCTGCCTTCTCTTCAAAGTTTACCCGCTCACCGTTGCAACCGCAGCGGTGAGCAGGTGTAATTATAACTAAGCCGTCCCAGCCACTGGGGGAAGGAGGTTTGCCTATAAGTTGGACAAGTGCTTTCATTCAATATCTAGAACTACAGAATTTGTTTTTTCATAACCATCTTGAAATGTTCTCTTTAACATATGCATTCTAAGTGATGGATACATACTTTTTTTTATAGTACTTAGAACTTCGATTTAACAGAAGTGTGCGGATACTCGGAACAGTCATTTTCATCATAGAAATGGTTAGTGCTAAATTGGATTTTTATCTGTATAGTACACATTTAATCTGCCATCATGTTCCTCTTAAAGAGGAGCTGTTACTGTATCTCTCCTGACATGTCTGTATAAGGCCTTATTTACACAGCCATATGTATTTTGCTGTCCGTAAACTGCGGGTCCACAAAATATGGATATAGATAGATGATGCAGAGGTTTTTGTTATATGATGGGGGATATCATTTTTTTTACTAAAACAGACATGTCAGGAGATCTGACAGCTCCTATTGAGCTCTATTACTGTGTGAAGGAAAAGGAAAGGCAACAGCTGATCAGTGGGTGTTGGGGGATCAGAACTCAGATATTGATCGCCAATCCTAAGGATAGACCATCAATATAAGAAGGGTCGAAAACCCCTCCTATTTGTGATGTAAGAAATGAATTTTTTTTTAACGCATACAAAAATACGTTTTTAAAAATCAGCGCACAACAAAAATACAAAATGGGTAAGGCTACACGACGAAATGTGTTGTGAAAAAGTCATGCAAATTTCTGGCAATGATAGTCAATGGTGTCGCAATGCAACATGCTGCAACTGCACCGCAACAGTCGCAAAAAATGCATCTGTCAGATGATTATCATTACAAAAAAAGTTGTGAGACTTTTCAGCGACATGAAGTCGTGCAACACATGCAGCTGTGTAGCTGTACCCTTTTTTATTATCGCTGTGTAGCCCTAGTATAGCCCTACTATAAAGCCCCTTTCAGACGAGAGTTTTCTGCGCGGGTGCAATGCGTGATGCATGATGCGAACGCATTGGGCCCGCACTGAATCCGGACCCATTCATTTCAATGTGTCTGTGTACATGAACGTTGTTTTTCACACATTACTTGTGCGTTGGGTGAAAATCGGCATGTTCAATATTCTGCGTTTTTCACGTAGCCCTGGCCCTATAGAAGTGAATGGGGCTGCGTAAAAATCGCATTGCATCCGTAAGCAAGTACAGATACAATGCATCTTTCATTAATGGTTGCTAAGAGATGTTGTTTGTAAACTGAACAACTGAACACAATCGCAGAGAAAACCGACTGAACTTGCTTGCAAAATGGTGCAAGTTTAACTGAACGCACCCAGAACACATCCAGAGCCAATCCGTAACACTCATGTGAAAGAGGCCCTAAATAGTCTTATGCCTACAACACGTGCTATGTGCTACGTAAATGACTCCCGTTGAGTCCTACATGTATTACTTGATCTACTAATATGGTCAGAGAGTCACAAGTCTACTGTATAATATAGCTGAATTAATAAGGGTTGCTAGTACTATAGAATAAAGGTTGTTAGTATTATCGGTTTGTGTTTTAATTTCTGCCTGCCCTCCTATAGTGCGCTCCCAGTCAGTTTGGGTACCCAAAATCAGGAGTGTATCATAACCTGAACGTGTGGTTGTACTCTTAAAGCAAACCTGTCAACATGAAAATGCAGTCCAATCTCCAAGCCATATGTTATAAAGCAGAAGTAGCTAAGCAAATTGCTATATAGTTGTGAGAGCCAATATTCAGCAAACCTACATTTTTTCAGCATTTTCTCTTCTCTTTGCTGATTTGGAGGATGTTTACACGATGCAATATTTGGGAATGAATGTTCATAGTAAGGTCCATTTTCCCATCATCTGCCCATGTAAAGGGTCTTTTATACATTATCTTTATAGTGGTCAAAGTCCATTTTTTTCCTGATATAGAACTACAAATCCCCCTAAACCCTCAAATTTTATTTATATAAATTAATTAATTAAAACAGAATGTTTCAACTTTAGCTACTCGGTTAACATTCCAACCATTTTTATTTTAGCTACCAGTAATAATAATCACAAGAAAAGGTAAATAAACCATGTAACAGGCGTTTTTCATTTCAGATATTATATACAGGCATTGTTATATATGCACCTGCCCTGGCATTGAATCAAGGTTAGTGTAACATTCCTAAAGCTTATTGACAATCCTGGCACTACTGTAAGAACTCCACTGGTGCAACCTGATAGTCTTATATTATGTGACAAAGCAGATGATGTCTTGACGTGATATTAGGTTTTGAGATTCCTGCAGTCCTAGAGTTTCAGTTGTACAGTTTTTACAACCCCTCCACACACACCAAAACTGTAGCTAAAGGCTCATGGGCCCTGATGCAAGTGTCCAGCTTCAGCACCCCCTCCCTCAGTGTTTTGTGGCAAGGGGCAGGGGTGCACATAGCCTTTCTGCAAAAATTGAAACAGCACCCTCCCATGCCAAAATTCTCAACCTAAACCCTTTCCTCCAGCCTTAGACCTCATGCACACGGCCGTGGCCCAGCCATGGCCGCATTGCAGCTGGCATACGGCTGGTCTGCAATACACGGGCACCGGCCATGTGCATCCCGCATCACGGATGGGGACCCATTCACTTGAATGGGTCCGCAATTTGGGAGATGCAGTGCGTTGTGGAACGGAAGCACAGATTGGAACCCCACGGAAGCCCTTGTTTCTGTGATGTTTCTGTCTGTGCCTCCGCACCGCAAAAAAAAAAAATAGAACATGTTCTATTTTTTACGGTGCGGACGGATCACGGACCCATTCAAGTTAAATGGGTCTCGATCCGTCCCGGCCGCCGCACCAATGTTGCCCTTGCATTGGAGACCGAAAATTGCAGTCCCTAATGTACGGAACGGCCGCACAACGGCCGTGTGCATGAGGCCTTACTGTTAAAGACATACTTGGAAATTATTACATATAGAGCTACAGAACATAAAGGGTAATACAGTGCCAAATACCCTTACATCCAGTGATGTCTCCTCTGATGTAGACGTTCTCTTTCCTCATCTTTTCAATTAAGAACAGACTGCGATGATTTCTTTCAGCCATGTTTTGTCTCTGCAGTTTGACAAACAGACATCTTATTTTCCTACTGTTACATCCTCCTCCCACCTTCTCTATACCCCAATACTGTGCACACTGTGCTCCACAACACGGCAGAAACAGATAATCCCTCTGAAACTACTAAAACCACACAAAAATTGCCCTCTTCAATAATTATTGGCACACAGTGCCCTAAAAAATAACTGTGCCCAGCAAATTGTGTACCTGACACTAATAGTGTAAAAAAATGTTCCCCAAAAATAATTGTGCTAAGCTGATGCCCCCCACAGTAATAGTGCTCCCAAAGTCTCACCAATTGAAATAATTATCTGCCAGAGTACATAGTGTTAGTGCACCCAATAAAAGTAATGCCCCTATTGTGCCCATACTAGTAATTATGTTCCCTGTAGACCCGCAGTAGTAATAATTCTATTTATAATATGTGCCAGTACAAATAATACCACCTTATAATGTGTGCCAGTACAAAAATACCCCCTTATGAACCCCCTTACCTTTCACATCAGACCCCCATATCACACCTCATAACGGACACCCATATCAGACCTCAGATCAGACCCCAAAATCAGACCTCAGATCAGACCCCCATATCGGATCTCAGATCAGTACCCCCTATCAGATCTCAGATAAGGCCCCCATATCAGACCTCAGATCAGACCCCTATATCCTAAGACCCCAATATCAGATCCACAGACCCCTTTATGAGATCCTCACATCCCCATATCA
Source organism: Bufotes viridis (assembly GCA_033119425.1). Taxonomy (NCBI): domain Eukaryota; kingdom Metazoa; phylum Chordata; class Amphibia; order Anura; family Bufonidae; genus Bufotes; species Bufotes viridis. The sequence continues at coordinate 283,403,093 of CM065590.1, forward strand.
GATCCTCAGAGCCATTATTAGATCCTCAGACCCCCATATCATATCTTAAGACTTCAGATGAGACCCCCATATCAGATCCTCAGACTCCCATATCCGATTCTCAGACCCCCATATCAGACCTCAGTTCAGACCCAAAATAAATAAATAAACTTACCTCTCCTGCTCTGCCGCTCCTCGGCAGGTCAGGTGTTCTTTCCTTCAGTCCCCACTTGCTGTTCTTCTCCGGGCACGGTCATCGTGCGTGCCTACGGCCTGACGCTGTATGCAGTCAGGACAATGCAGTGTTGACCTGAAGAAGATGGAGGAGGGTGAGTACAGTGCTTGCAGACCTTCACTTCCCTCGACTCCTGTATACTAGTGAGCACTTCCATAATGGAAGATAGGACTATGTAAACCCCCCTAGCTTCGGTGCCCAGTTGCTGTGACCCATATAGCTATGCCACTGCCCCCCCAGTCATCTCTATGATCAGTACAGGAAGGAGAAAGGAGCCTTAAGAAATGAGTAACTAAGAGACCCCAGGTATGCAACATTAAACCATCCACTGCTCTCCACCCAGGATCTATACAACCTCTTCATTGCCCTAGACCATTGGAGACAGTGAAATTAACCCCAGTTCTGCATCAGAACCCAGAGATACTGGAGTAATGCCCCTCACTATCCTATACCAACAGGCATACTGACATAAACCCCTTTTCCTTGCTCTAGACCACCGGGGAATTGACATTAGCCCCCCTAACTGCCCTAATCCACCAGGTAAACTGACATGAATTCATACACTGCCTTAGACTACCAACAACACATACATCACCCCCTCACTGTCCAAGACAATGAAATATGCCAATATTAAGCCTTTTACTTCCCTAGATCACCATCATTGACATTAACCTTTTGACTATCCTAGATTATCAGGGATGCTGACACTAACACTTTAGGCTACTTTCACACTAGCGTTTTGGCTTTCCATTTGTGAGATCCGTTCAGGGCACTCAAAAGCGGTCCAAAATGGATCAGTTTTGCCCTAATGCATTCTGAATGGAAAAGGATCTGCTCAGAATGCATCAGTTTTCCTCCGATTAGTCTCCATTCCGCTCTGGAGGCGGACACCAAAACGCTGCCTGCAGTGTTTTGCTGTTCGCCTGACGAAGCAGAGCCAAGCGGATCACAACGGCACACAATATAAGTCAATGGGGAGGGATCCGTTTTCTCTGACACAATCTGGCACAATAGACTTTCAGTGGTGTTCAAGACGGATCTGTAATGGCTATAGAAGACATAATACAACCGGATCCATTCATGACGGATGCATGCGGTTGTATTATTGTAACGGAAGCGCTTTTGCAGATCGATGACGGATCCGCAAAAAACGCTAGTGTCAAAGTAGACTAAGCGGGCATAGATATTAGTTTCTTAACTGCCCTAGATCACTAAGGATGTAAACAGTAATCTTTACTGCACTAGACCTGGATGTTGTTTAATTTAAATGGATGTTAGATGGCCCTGTATCTGCCTTCTTTACAGCTAAATACTAAGGACCTGTGCACTAAAGGGAACAGTGCCCAAGTCCGAAAATACTCCACTGACTAGCTATAAAGGCTTAGATGAAACAGCTGAACGTTATAAGCTGGCTCTAAAATTGAAGCCTTGCGGAGAACTTCTGTTAAACTTTTTGATGAGGGCCCATGAGACTTTAGCTAATGCTTTAGTGTAAAGGTATGGCAGAACCCTCTGTATAGATTGATGTGCTCTCTGTGTTACATTTACCATATTTAGAATATTGTACCTTTACTGCATTTCTTTGCTTTTTACGATGACTGCTACAGGAGGAGGGATATGTTTTATTTCATGCTGTTCTAATTTAGGTGGATAACTTTTTCCATGCTGTTCCAATAGAAGGAACTGTGCTGTCCTCTCTGAGTGGTGCACTGAGGAGTGGTTATTAGTAGCTCCATGGATTGTCGGTACAACAGATCTATTATGGCAGTCTGTAGGGAAGACATGGACAGTGAGCCCTAACTGGAACCCCGCCCGCTTTCCCTACCTACTTGCAGTGCAAGCCCTAGGCGGAAAGTCCACAAATGGTCATCATTCCCTATCCCACTAAGGTGCAAGACAGAAGAGACACAGAGACGAAACCACACAAAAGCTGAGTTGTACAAGAATGGGTCAGAACCAGAAGGACGATACAGTACCAAATTATGAGACAGAGCTAAAATAGCCAAGCCTGAACCAGACTGGAGACACAGTACCAAAAACACGAGGCAGAAAGTGTTCAAAAGGAAGCCAAGGTCAATACTATGAGCAATCCAAATGCACAGACAAAACGGGAGCACAGCTATTGAGTCACAGACTATTACTGGTACTGGTGTAAGGCCAGGAAGGGGTTTAAATAAAACCCTGGGCCCCAGAATCAGAACTTGATAGGTCATGACTCAGCATTTCATTAGTTAGAACACTAGCACACAGTAATAGATCAGCTGAGCAATTAGCGCACTGCTAGTCTCCTCCAGCACACACCCGCTGCCATCTGTGTTGGTAACATTCAGTTCAAGTATTGTGCCCTCAAACTGTTAACCATCAAAGATTGAGCCTCCCTGAAGTACCAGTTGTTAGCCACAAAGCATTGAGCATTATTGCAGCATCTTATGTAACTATTACCCATTCGACATCTTCAGAGTAAAGCTTATCTGCACTTGTTCAACGCTATGTCTATCTTACGTCGGTGGCCCTTGCTGTCTCACTCTGGGCAGACACTACTTTAATTATCTTGCCGCTGCTACTTCTGTTGTTCTCCGGTGGCACCAGAGTTGTGTGCCCCTGTCTTCTGCTGTAGGCCATGGCCTGTGCTTGTCTGGTGATTCCCCCTGCTGGCCTGTTCGCAGGAAACCCTGGGGTACTTAAGGCACCTTCTCCTAGGGAAGAGTGCCTAAGCAATAGGTGATCTAGCGTGCCAACTTACCAACCTCTTCCCAATTCCTGACTCTGACCCTCTGCTGCCTGACCAGACATGCTTGATTACTGTATAAACCATTTGCTGCTTGTCCTGACCTCGGACTTTTTTTGTGGATTTCCATAAACTCTGCCTGCCTGTACCTCGTCCTGTTACTGCTACTATATCAGAAGATGATTCGCATAAAAACTCGTCAGAATACTGGACGGAGCGAGCGCTCTGTACTGTATTAGAATGTCTCATTAAAAACCACTAAAATACAAAATACCACACACTACCTTTTCCACTACTAGTCCTCTCTAACTCTGCCGGAGCTAGACCACTATCGCGTATCAATATTTAAATCAAGGTTACCTGTCTATTGATTCTTCCTCGGTGATCTTTATTCAGCTTCTGTTGCCGGCTTGATGATAGGATTATTGTGTGTCCGGTATCTCTTTCGAAAGGAGTACGGCCCGGCCAATAGCGTTCTCCGTACTGATAAGTTTGAAAGCTTGCGCTCACTTGGAGCAACCTAGGGACGTCACTATCCGAGCTACGGATCACTGCAAGTGCCAAACTGTCAATGCTCTTCAGACAATGCGTTGTCCTTCGTCAGAGAATCAATCTGCACTTAACAATAGCTCCCTTTTATACATCCTTGGTTTGCCTGCCTTAACTCTTCATGTGCCACATCTAACTTTCGAACCCCTGTTCTTCTCATTAAGTATACATGTGTCCCATTTAGTTAAATGCAAATAGCTCTATTTCCACATTAAAACCCTTCAGTGCCAGTGTGTTCATATTAAACATGCACTTTGTTTCTGCTCTTGACATGCTCTTAATGTAATCTCCTCCCCGCTCATCCATCTTTACTATATTCCCCCCATAAAACATTAACCCGTCGAACTTCCCTTCATGTTTATCTACATAATACCTTGATAATGGGTGCACCTCAAATTTTCTCTGGATGTTATATACATGTTCTCCCATCCTTTTCTCTAATTGTCTTTTTGTACGTCCAATATCAATCTTGTTACAGGGGCATATAATTGCATATATTACTCCCCGACTATTGCATGTTATGTATTCTCTAAAATCTTATACATATGAACCATCTTTATTTTGTATCTATTTTCCACCCCAGGCATTTTTTACATGGAAAAAAAATTTGGTCCATCTTTTTATTACCTACTGCTGTACATTTCCTTGTAGATGCCACCATATTCCCTAGATTTCTTGCTTTTCGGTATACAAACTTTGGGACATCTGGGACATAGTCTCCAATAACCTTGTCCTCTTTTAATATGCCCCAGTGTTTATTTACTATTTTATTTTTATATTTTGTCTGAACATTATATGGTATAATAATAGCTGGAATTCCTTCCTCACTTTTTTTCTGCAAGTCATGTGCTTTCCTATCTACCTGGTCTTCCAATAGAGTTTGTCTATTAAATTGCTCTATTTTTGTTTTTTGTTTTATTAGTGTTCTTTATTAAATCTTTTCTGCATATGTTCCGCTTCTTTTTTTTATTCCTATATTTCAGAGCAATTCATTTTAATACGCAAAAACTGGCTCCTAGGTATATTATCAAGCCACTTTGGTGGGTGGCAATTTTCCTTAGAGATAAAACTATTGGCATTCATAGGTTTATTAAATGTTTTAGTGCAGATTTTTTATATTAAAATATAAATGTTGAGATCTAAAAAATGAATTTCTTTTGTGCTAGACTTAGGTCCAAATATCATCCATTACATGACTATTCTCCAGCTTTTAACACTTTCATGAACCAAGTAACTAAAGATATTTGGGATTTTTTGGTCTATTTTTTTTCCTTGTATCCTTAGTTACTTGGTACATGAAAGTGTTAAAAGCTGGATAATATTCCTGTAAGGGATGATATTTGGACTTAGGTCAAATATATGAGTAATATTGCACAAACAGAAAGAGAAGCCATTATTGCAATGCAGGAAAACAATAAAATCATTATCCGCGAATAAAGGTGGAGGTATAGTCATCTTAAACAAAGAAGACTATGATAAGGAAGCGCAGAATATATTCAGAGATGTTAAAACATATAAACAGCTAAAAAGGGACCCCACAGAACTATTTAAAAGAGAACTAAAAAAGTTAATCTAAAAAAGGTAAGAGACAAGGATTTCTAAATAAAACTGAGGCCGCTTTTATTGAGACTAAATATCCCAAAATAGCTGTGTTTTATCATAACCCAAAAATACACAAATATACCCAGCATCCCCCTGGGAGACCGATAGTGTCTGGAATTAACTGTTTAACCAGTTCTCTCTCAAGATATGTTGATCAATATCTTCAACAGTGTGCCCAATCCCTTCCAACATGTTTAAAAAATACTAAACACACGCTGCAAATTTTAAGTGACATAAAATGGAAACCAGAATATATAATGGGTACACTAGATGTAAAATCGTTGTACACTGTAAATGAGAACCAAAAGGGATGCGAGGCAGCGAAATATTTTTTACATAAAAGTGAGATGCCAAAACCACAGATAGAAAACATAGGGGAATGTACACTGTTCATTTTACAGAGGAATTATTTTAAGTACAAAGATAATTTTTATCTTCAGATGTGGGGTACCGCGATGGGGACGAGGTTCGCACCGGGGTTCGCTAATTTATATGTAGGATGGTCGGAACACATGACCATACACCCGGATGGCGAGCTCCAGGCTTGCCTCGTCCTATGGCGGCATTTTATAGATTATGTACTTTTTATATGGGAGGGTTGAGAAAAAACACTTTTGGAGATAAATAAAAATGACTTTTATCTAGAATTCACACCGAGTTATAGCACAAAAGAAATACATTTTTTAGATCTCAACATTTATATTGAAAAAGAAAAAATCTGCACTAAAACATTTCCTAAACCTACGGATGCCAATAGTTTTATCTCTAAGGAAAGTTGCCACCTACCACAGTGGCTTGATAATATACCTAATAGCCAGTTTTTACTTATTAAAATGAATTGCTCTGAAATAAAGGAATACAAAAAAGAAGTGGAACATATGCAGAAAAGATTTGAATCAAAGGGGTTTGATAAAGAAACACTAATAAAACAAAAAAAAACTGAAATAGAGCAACTTAATAGACAAACTCTATTGGAAAATCTGGTAGATAGGAAAGCACATGAATTACAGAGAAAAAGTGAGGAAGAAATTCCACCTATTATTATACCACATAATGGTCAGACAAAATATTTAAAAAATAGTAAATAAACACTGGGGCATATTAAAAGAGGACAAGGTTATTGGAGACTATATCCCAGATGTCCCAAAGTTTGTATACCAAAAAGCAAAAAATCTAGGGAATATGGTGGCATCTACAAGGGAATGTACAGCAGTAGGTAATAAAAACATGGAAAATAAAAATTTACCAATTTTTTTTTCCATGTACAAAATGCCTGGGGTCTAAAAATTGCCCAAAAAAGTATTGTAGATACAAAATAAAGATGGTTCATATGTATAAGATATTAGAAAATACGTAACATGCAATAGTCGGGGAGTAATATATGCAATTATATGCCCCTGTAACAAGGTTGATATTGGACAAACAAAATGACAAGTAAAGAAAAGGATAAGAGATCATGTATATAACATCCAGAGAAAATTTGAGGTGCACCCATTTTCAAGGCATTATGTAGATAAACATGAAGGGAAGTTCGAAGGGTCAATGTTTTATGGGGTGGAAATAGTAAAGATGGATGAGCGGGGAGGAGATTACATTAAGAGCATGTCAAGAGCAGAAACAAAGTGGATGTTTAATATGAACACACTGGCACTGAAGGGTCTTAATGTGGAAATAGAGCTATTTGCTTTTGGCTAAATGGGAGACATGCTTAATGAGAAGAACAGGAGGTTAAAAACTAGATGTGGCACATGAAGAGTTAAGGCATGCAAACCAAGGAGGTATAAAAGGGAGGTATCGTTAAGTGCCAGATTGATCTGTAGATCCGTAGCTCGGATAGTGACATCACTAGGTTGCTCCACGTGAGGCAGAGCTTTGCTTTCAAACTTATCAGTATGGAGAGCGCTACCAATCGGGGCGTACTCCTGCGAAAGAGATACCAGACACACAATAATCCTATCATCAAGTCTGCAACAGGAGCTGAATAAAGATCACAGAGGAAGAATAAATAGAAAGGTAACCTTGATTTAAAAATTGATACGCGATAGTGGTCTAGCTCTGGCAGGGTTAGAGAGGACTAGTATTGGAGAAGGTAGTTTTTAATGAGGCATCCCTATCAGCAGACATTGCGGTACTGCAGCACACTACTTAGGGAGCATCAGCGCCAACGGATTAACATATATTTAACTGTATTACAATGTATTGGCTCCGATGAGCCAAAGTTATTACTTCGAAGTCTTGAGAAACTTCATTTCTACTGTTAAAAACCGTTTACCAAACGCTGTTTCAGTTCCAAGTGGTACCTTGGAACCATCGGAGCCAATACATTCTAATACTGTACAGTATTCTAATGAAGTTTTATGTGAATTGACTTCGGATGTTTCATCCAAAGTTGATTCGCTCTTCCGTAGTTACTGCCTAAGATTTTTGCCTAATTCCTCAGTGCCCTGCATCGTTTTCTTTGACCCCTGTGAGTCAGCTGTCGACCACACTAGGACTACTCCAGGAGGTAGCAACCTGGTGGCTCCCCTATAGCGAAGTCCAGATCCCAGTATAGGGGTAAAATTGTGAATACCAAGTGACTGCCAGCTAAATAGTTATATTCTCTATTTTAAATATAATGGTACATACAGGGTTACCAACTTGTATTTTTTTTTTTTTTCAGTGTCAGGATTTAATCTTTGGGGAGCAATGATTGCAACTGGATTAGTGTGTACTTTCTACTGCACACTGGTATGACATTATTATTGATTATTTTTATGAAAATTCATGTATTGAGAACAACAATTAGATTATTAGATTATATAGTCTACTATGTTTAGTTGTAATGCTCATAAAATACTGACATATATACAATGCTTAGCATTTTATATTTTCTGGGATTGTGCTTAGGCTATATTCACATGGCAGTATATTGAAGCTGAAACAAACTTAGCTGATATGGAGCTGATTTCGAGGGGAAGCAGCTTCTGAGATCCAAGGGATTTTTTGGTGTATTCCTGTTTACAACAGCATTTTCAGCAGCATAATGATCTCAAAATACATACCAAATAAAAAAAAGTGTATTTGAAGTATATTTATACAAAATTACCTTCAAAGTGCTTGCCACCTCTAGAAGCTTATTTCAAATTAACGGCATAAAAATACGCAACCATGTGAAAGCTGCCACTCATTTCTCATAGAAAGCATATTTGCAGCATAGGCGACATAAAACAGGCATTTTATGAGACAGAATGAGCTGCTAATTTTGCCGTGTGAGCATACTGAACATGAGCATGGACAAGAGTGGTGCTGTTTCTGGGGAGAAAATTACCACATTTTTAGACATCCCTAAGCACTTTTTATGCTGAAATTATTTATTAGGGCTTTTGAATATAAGGCAGAATATCAGTCTTAGGATCCCTCTATTAGTAAGAAAAGAGAGCTGCTGGAGTGAAGTACCGTAATAGCAAAAGCCTAACTTTATAATTTTATTCTGTCTAGGGTGGTCTAAAGGCTGTAATCTGGACAGATGCATTCCAGATCGTCATTATGTTGGCCGGTTTTATAGCTGTCATCATTAGAGGTGTAGTAGTGCAAGGTGGAATCCAGACAATCATCAATGATTCCTACTATGGTGGGAGGCTGAACTTCTGGGAGTAAGTAATGCTTCTTTATAATAGAGATGTACAGTAAGTCCAGTATATACTAAAGATACAACAGGTTGGGTAATACTAGTTATAACATACCCTAAGGCTGCTTTCACAGGAGCGAGTTGTACACTCCGAACTCGGAGTGTGAGTATAAGGCCTCTTGCACAAGGCCGCTATGCTTCCGTGGCTGTATTGCGGGCCGCATACGGCTGTTCCCCAATACACGGGGTACCGGTCGCGTGCATTCCGTATCATGGGTCCGCAAATCCAGAGATGTGGTGCGGTGTGGAACGGAAGCATGGAACGGAACCCCGGAGTGCCATTACCACCTCCTTTTGTACCCCCACTATCTTTTTTGTGTGATCCTGTGTCATCTCGCATATTTAATGTCATTTCCTGCAATGCTTATATGCATTTCTTTGCAAATGTAATGTTTTACATGTAATGTGCCTGGTTACCAGCAGGTGGCAGCAAACCTGAGCAGAGATAGTTTCTCTGGAAAGGAACCTTCTAGTTCCTTCCATCCCTCTTTAGAGAGGAAGGAGTTTAGTTAGTCAAGGTCAGTTTCAGCCTACTCCTCCTGGGGAGAGGTTGTGTGTGTGTCTGAGAAAACCCCTGCTACGGGAATCAGCAGGCCTGGCCCTCCTTGGACAGGTTTTGTTAGGCCTACGCCAGCCTTATCACAGGTTGTGCAACACCAAGCATAAGCAAGCTTGAGGTACTCTGATGCCAGGACAAGAAGTTCCTAGGATTACATGTAAGAGACAGACTACAGCTAACCTAAGTTCCAGCAGAAGAGGAAGAGTTTCCTATTTACATAGCCAAGCATAGCTGAGAGAGAGAGAGAGAGAGAGAGAGTTACCGCATAGCAGGGCTTAGAGTGTTGCAGAAGTGTTTGCCTGCACAGATTATGCCAATACCTGCTGATGACCAAGATAAAGTTTGGAAACTGTTTTAATTACCATTTATGCCAAGTAAAGCTATATTCAATGTTACTACAAAGTCTGGACTATTTATTTTACCTATTCATCATCCAAGTTCAACTACCCCTTTTGCACTGCTTCGGACCACACCACGTCTGGGATCCAACCGTATCCATGTAGGAACACAGTGACACGTGTATATAACATCTACAGAGACTGTAGGCCACCCTGCACCACTCTGGCAATCCTACACCTGGGTACCAACATTACCATCTACAAAGGGGACTCCATGTCATCGCTGCTTAACCACAGCTTCACGATTACTTGTTCCATAAGAGTGACATATTTTGTAGATACCTACTCAGGGGCAAGGGATACCCCAGGTGTGCGTAGTGGGCTTGTTGGAGAAGCACTGCGGAGTGCTTCCGTGGGGTTCTGATCCGTGCTTCCATTCCGCAAATAAATAGAACATGTTCTATTTTTTGGCGGAACGGATGGATCACAGACCCATCTAAGTTTAATGGGCCTGGATCCGTCCCGGTCACCACAACTTGCGATCCCCAATGCACAGAACCGAACCACAATGGCTGTGTGCAAGAGGCCTAACAGAGCACCCGTCCTGACCACCGCAGAGTCACATAGAATTATATTGATTTATGATGAAATGTAACCCTTACAGTTCTGGAATGTATTAGATGACACTGACATAATGCTGTCACTGTTATCAAATACATTCCAGAACTGTAAGGATTACATAGCATCATAAATCAATATAATGCTAAGTGACCCTGTGGTGCTAGAAGTTCAGGACGGGTGCTCTGTTATAATCATGTTCCAAGTCCGGAGTGTACAACTCGCTCGTGTGAAAGCAGTCTTTATTCAATAAAACTAAGATATTTTTCTACTTTGGTGGGTATACTGTTTAAGCCACAATTATGGCACACATGCCGTGCGCCACATTTTCTAATTGTCTTAGACACTTTGGGCCTGATTTATCAATTTTTTTTACCAGTTTTTCTGGCATGCAAAAACCACCATTCAAAATGCCATTAAAAAGCGCCACCACATATTGCACATGCATTTTTTTTTAAAGCTAAATGAAAAATAAAGGAGATTTATGGGAGAAAAACACCAGACAATAAAGGAAAAACTTCTAAGAGACCTACAGCATGCTGCAATTTCATATGCACACTACTGACCCAATAAAGCACCTCAAATGTGAAAAAATGGCACTACAACAAATGCTTGTTTATCCTGTATCTAATATTTTTCATAAACTTCCATGCACCATTTCAAGCTCATGTTTTTTTTAACAAAAACACTGCAAAAATGCTAGCAAAAAAAACACATATATATCCACATATCCTACAGAAGCAAGCCCTACATTGGTCCCTGGTCGAAATACACCCATTGAATTCTATGGGGCACATTTACTATAGTGTTTGTGCCAGTTTTTAGGCTTGAAAATGCTGTTTTAAGCTGGGTTGTTTTGTTTCATGCTCTACTGAAAACGCGCCTGTTTTGGATGCATTTGATTTTTTTGACTAATTCAAAAGTTTTCTTACTTTTGTGTCTTTTTTTCTGACCTATTTATGTAGGTGAGCCTTATTTTGCACCTGATTTCATCGTGCAAACAGTCTAATTTCTATTTCACTCCAGGGCTGGCATACTTTTCTGCGTCTGTTTTGAGTGGTGAGTTGCGCCATATTTTGGCTCAAAAATATGGAGACGCGTGCCTAATTTCATCTCACTTGTGCTACATTTTCATGCACCTACTAATTATACCAGCCTTAAGGCTGTATTACACTGGCTGATATTTTGGCCAATAATAGCTAACGAGTGTTCGCATGAAAGCTCGTAATGATCATCTTGCAGTGTAATACTGCCGCCGATTGCAATTCTGAATTTTAAACATGCTTAAAAATCAGCGCCTGCTGGTGGCAGATCACGCTATCTAATAGCGATCTGCCTCCAGCAAACCCCTAGACAGTATGGGGACGAGCAATGGCATAAGGATCTTTCCTCTCCATGCTGCGTAGGAAATCGCTGCATGTTATAGCAGCAGTCTCCTCCGCTAGCTAGCAAGCGCTTGCCGGGAGGGAACGTTTTTCTCCCTACAATGGCTTGCTTATCTGTCTGTCTAATACAGGCTTTAGTGAATATGAACCTGTCGTAAAGATAAAGAACCACTAAAGTTCAGACTAATAACAATGCATCTAGACTAATTCATGAGGTTCTTGATAAATAGTCGGCAAAAGACTGACAGACGAAACAAATGCGCCTGTCTAAAAACAGATGAGCTTGATAAATGTGCCCCTATGTATCCATGAAAACCACTGACAGAACATGGATGGAAATCCCGTTTTCAGTTTAGCAATGGAATACGAATAACACATGGAGGACAAAAAAACAGACCAAAAAAGGACCATTCATGGACGAAACACTGACCCACCATAACACATGCCCATGCCCCATCCACAGAATTTTTCACATAGTAGGGTGCTGCCACACGTAGAGGGGAATTTACCTCAGTTTTGTTGAGTCTGCGTTAGCATACTTTGCGCCAAATTTAGTAAACAGGGCATTCTGTTTGTTAAATTTACTGCATCTTTAACAGTTTTGTCTAGAAATGCCATTACAGTTTTTTACATTGTCCCCCTACTAGAGTAAGGCCCTATTCACACGTCCGCAATGTCGTCCGCATGTATTCCGCAATTCTGCGGAATACATGCGGACCCATTGACTGTGAATGGGGCACGGAACGATGCGGAGAGCACACACTGTGCTCTCCGCATCAGTTTTTGCGGAGCGCGCCGCCGATCTTACGGCCGCAGCTCCGCAAAAAAGTAGAGCATGTCCTATTCTTGTCCGCAATTGCGGACAAGAATAGACATTTCTATGGGGCTGCCGGCCGGTTTTTTGGGAGAGTGTCAAGGGAGTTGGAAAAAGCTAAAAAGTCAGTCATAAATCTAGAGTGAATCTAATTAACACAGGTACCTATGCCCACTTCCATAACAACTTTTCAAAACTGAGTGTAAAAATGTGAAATGTCTAAAAATTTGGTGCAATTAAGCCCAAGATGTCACAAAACTCTATGGGGGTCATTTATCAAACTGGTGTAAAGTAGAACTGGCTTAGTTGCCCATAGCAACCAATCAGATTCCTCTTTTCATTTTTCAAAGGAGCTATCCAAAATAAAAAGTAGAATTTGATTGGTTGCTATGGGCAACTAAGCTAGTTCTGCTTTACACTAGTTTGATAAATGACTCCCTTTTTTGTACTTTTTGAAGCCAGCAATCTGTAGTACAGGGTTTAATATATTCCCTTCATGGTATGTTGGTGTGTTTTACTTGTCATTTAAAGTAATGTAAATGTGTGTCATGCAAATGTGTGCGTCACTCCCTTCTACCTATGCACCACCCACTTTTTGTAGTGGCCAGGGTTGTGGAAAATGTCAAAAAGTCAAAAATTGTGGTGCAAAATGGCAGTTTAACCAAAACCTTTATACTTTTTCTGGTATAGAAATTTAAAGCATTCCCCTGTACCTTTCACAATAGTAATTTCTAGAATTTTGCATCTGGTAGAGCAGATCACATGTTCAGAACACAATAAGCATAAATCCGCCCCTGTGGCCAGAATAAAATTATTAAAGGGAACTTGTCACCATGAAAATGGGAAGCATTTGGCCATAAACATGTTATAGAGCAGGAGGATCTATAGTTTTGCAGGAAAAGGTTCACTAAAACTTGTAATTTATACATGTAAATTCCTGCTCATTCTGGGCTTTGAAATCAAGCAGGAGGTCCTATCAGTGATTGCCAGCCTTCCCTCTATGACTGTGTATACAGAGATAACTGTATGGAGGAGGAGGTCCTATCAGTGACTGACAGCCTTCCCTCTATGACTGTGTATACAGAGATAACTGTATGGAGGAGGAGGTCCTATCAGTGACTGACAGCCTTCTCTCTATGACTGTGTATACAGAGATAGCTGTATGGAGGAGGAGGTCCTATCAGTGATGACAGCCTTCCCTCTATGACTGTGTATACAGAGATAACTGTATGGAGGAGGAGGTCCTATCAGTGACTGACAGCCTTCCCTCTATGACTGTGTATACAGAGATAACTGTATGGAGGAGGAGGTCCTATCAGTGACTGACAGCCTTCTCTCTATGACTGTGTATACAGAGATAGCTGTATGGAGGAGGAGGTCCTATCAGTGATGACAGCCTTCCCTCTATGAGTGTGTATACAGAGATAGCTGTATGGAGGAGGAGGTCCTATCAGTGATTGCCAGCCTTCCCTCTATGACTGTGTATACAGAGATAACTGTATGGAGGAGGAGGTCCTATCAGTGACTGACAGCCTTCCCTCTATGACTGTGTATACAGAGAGCTGTATGGAGGAGAAGGTCCTATCAGTGACTGACAGCCTTCCCTCTATGACTGTATACAGAGATAGCTGTATGGAGGAGAAGGTCCTATCAGTGACTGACAGCCTTTCCTTTATGACTGTGTATACAGAGATAGCTGTATGGAGGAGGAGGTCCTATCAGTGACTGACAGCCTTCCCTCTATGACTGTGTATACACAGATAGCTGTATGGAGGAGGAGGTCCTATCAGTGACTGACAGCCTTCCCTCTGACAGTGTATACAGAGATAGCTGTATGTAGGAGGAGGTCCTATCAGTGACTGACAGCCTTCCCTCTATGACTGTGTATACAGAGAAAGCTGTATGGAGGAGGAGGTCCTATCAGTGACTGACAGCCTTCCCTCTATGACTGTGTATACAGAGATAGCTGTATGGAGGAGGAGGTCCTATCAGTGATGACAGCCTTCCCTCTATGACTGTGTATACAGAGATAGCTGTATGGAGGAGGAGGTCCTATCAGTGATGACAGTCTTCCCTCTATGACTGTGCATACAGAGATAGCTGTATGGAGGAGGAGGTCCCATCAGTGATGACAGCCTTCCCTCTATGACTGTGTATACAGAGATAGCTTTATGGAGGAGGAGGTCCTATCAGTGATGACAGCCTCCCCTCTGACTATGTATACAGAGATAGCTGTATGGAGGAGTAGGTCCTATCAGTAATGACAGCCTTCCCTCTATGACTGTGTATACAGAGATAGCTTTATGGAGGAGGAGGTCCTATCAGTGATGACAGCCTCCCGTCTGACTATGTATACAGAGATAGCTGTATGGAGGAGTAGGTCCTATCAGTAATGACAGCCTTCCCTCTATGACTGTGTATACAGAGATAGCTGTATGGAGGAGGAGGTCCTATCAGTGACTGACAGTCTTCCCTCTATGACTGTGTATACAGAGATAGCTGTATGGAGGAGGAGGTCCTATCAGTGACTGACAGCCTTCCCTCTATGACTGTATATACAGAGGTAGCTGTATGGAGGAGGAGGTCCTATCAGTGATTGACAGACTTCCTTCTATGACTGTGTATACACAGATAGCTGTATGGAGGAGAAGGTCCTATCAGTGATGACAGCCTTCCCTCTATGACTATGTATACAGAGATAGCTGTATGGAGGAGGCGGTCCTATCAGTGACTGACAGCCTTCCCTCTATGACTGTGTATACAGAGATAGCTGTATGGAGGAGGAGGTCCTATCAGTGATGACAGCCTTCTCTCTATGACTGTGTATACAGAGGTAGCTGTATGAAGGAGGAGGTCCTATCAGTGATGACAGTCTTCCCTCTATGACTGTGTATACAGAGATAGCTGTATGAAGGAGGCGGTCCTATCAGTGACTGACAGCCTTCCCTCTATGACTGTGTATACAGAAGTAGCTGTATGGAGGAGGAGGTCCTATCAGTGATGACAGCCTTCCCTCTATGACTGTGTATACAGAGATAGCTGTATGGAGGAGGAGGTCCTATCAGTGATGACAGCCTTCCCTCTATGACTGTGTATACAGAAGTAGCTGTATGGAGGAGGAGGTCCTATCAGTGATGACAGCCTACCTCTATGACTGTGTATACAGAGAGAGCTGTATGGAGGATGAGGTCCTATCAGTGATGACAGTCTTCTCTCTATGACTGTGTATACAGAGATAGCTGTATGAAGGAGGCGGTCCTATCAGTGACTGACAGCCTTCCCTCTATGACTGTGTATACAGAAGTAGCTGTATGGAGGAGGAGGTCCTATCAGTGATGACAGCCTTCCCTCTATGACTGTGTATACAGAGATAGCTGTATGGAGGAGGAGGTCCTATCAGTGATGACAGCCTTCCCTCTATGACTGTGTATACAGAAGTAGCTGTATGGAGGAGGAGGTCCTATCAGTGATGACAGCCTACCTCTATGACTGTGTATACAGAGAGAGCTGTATGGAGGATGAGGTCCTATCAGTGATGACAGTCTTCTCTCTATTACTGTGTATACAGAGGTAGCTGTATGGAGGAGGAGGTCCTATAAGTGACTGACAGTCTTCCCTCTATGACTGTGTATACAGAGAGAGCTGTATGGAGGATGAGGTCCTATCAGTGATGACAGTCTTCTCTCTATGACTGTGTATACAGAGAGAGCTGTATGGAGGAGGAGGTCCTATCAGTGACTGACAGTCTTCCCTCTATGACTGTGTACATAGAGATAGCTGTATGGAGGAGGCGGTCCTATCAGTGACTGACAGCCTTCCCTCTATGACTGTGTATACAGAGATAGCTGTATGGAGGAGGAGGTCCTATCAGTGATGACAGCCTTCCCTCTATGACTGTGTATACAGAGATAGCTGTATGAAGGAGGCGGTCCTATCAGTGACTGACAGCCTTTCCTCTATGACTGTGTATACAGAAGTAGCTGTATGGAGGAGGAGGTCCTATCAGTGACTGACAGCCTTCCCTCTATGACTGTGTATACAGAGGTAGCTGTATGGAGGAGGAGGTCCTATCAGTGATGACAGCCTTCCCTCTATGACTGTGTATACAGAGACAGCTGTATGGAGGAGGAGGTCCTATCAGTGACTGACAGTCTTCCCTCTATGACTGTTTATACACAGATAGCTGTATGGAGGATGAGGTCCTATCAGTGATGACAGCCTTCCCTCTATGACTATATATACAGAGAGCTGTTTGGAGTAGGAGGTCCTATCAGTGATGAAAGCCTGCCCTCTAGGACTGTGTATACAGAGATAGCTGTATGGAGGAGGAGGTCCTATCAGTGATGACAGCCTTCCCTCTATGACCGTGTATACAGAGAATGCTGTATGGAGGAGGAGGTCCTATCAGTGACTGACAGCCTCCCCTCTATGACTGTATATACAGAGAGAGCTGTATGGAGGAGGGGGTCCTATCAGTGATGACAGCCTTCCCTCTATGACTGTGTATACAGAGATAGCTGTATGGAGGAGGAGGTCCTATCAGTGATGACAGCCTTCCCTCTATGACTGTGTATACAGAGATAACTGTATGGAGGAGGAGGTCCTATCAGTGACTGACAGCCTTCCCTCTATGACTGTGTATACAGAGATAACTGTATGGAGGAGGAGGTCCTATCAGTGACTGACAGCCTTCCCTCTATGACTGTGTATACAGAGATAGCTGTATGGAGGAGGAGGTCCTATCAGTGATGATAGCCTTCCCTCTATGAATGTGTATACAGAGAGAGCTGTATGGAGGAGGAGGTCCTATCAGTGATGACAGCCTTCCCTCTATAACTGTGTATACACATATAGCTGTATGGAGGAGGAGGTCCTATCAGTGATGTCAGCCTTCCCCCTATGACTGTGTATACAGAGGTAGCTGTATGGAGGAGGAGGTCCTATCGGTGATGACAGCCTTCCCTCTATGACTGTGTATACAGAGGTAGCTGTATGGAGGAGGAGGTCCTATCGGTGATGACAGCCTTCCCTCTATGACTGTGTATACAGAGGTAGCTGTATGGAGGAGGAGGTCCTATCGGTGATAACAGCCTTCCCTCTATGACTGTGTATACACAGATAGCTGTATGGAGGAGGTTGTTCTATCAGGGATGACAGCCTTCCCTCGATGACTATGTATACAGAGGTAGCTGTATGGAGGAGGAGGTCCTATCAGTGACTGACAGCCCTCCCTCTATGACTGTGTATACAGAGGTAACTGTATGGAGGAGGAGGTCCTATCAGTGATGACAGCCTTCCCTCTATGACTATGTATACAGATATAGCTGTATGGAGGAGGAGGTCCTATCAGTGATGACAGTCTTCCCTCTATGACTGTGTATACAGAGATAGCTGTATGGAGAAGGAGGTCCTATCAGTGATGACAGCCTTCCCTCTATGACTGTATACAGAGATAGCTGTATGGAGGAGGAGGTCCTATCAGTGACTGACAGCCTTCTCTCTATGACTGTGTATACAGAGATAGCTGTATGGAGGAGGAGGTCCTATCATTGATTGCCAGCCTTTCCTCTATGACTGTGTATACAGAGATGTCAGTCACTGATAGGATCGTCTCCTTGACTTCGAAGACCAGAATAAGCTGGAATTTAGTTGTATAAATTACAAGTTTTACAGAATCTTTTCTCAAAAACTATATATCAATCTTCTCCAAAACACGCAGCTTGCAGGTCAGACATCATTTTCAACGTGACAGGTTCCCTTTAATATCAGCATCAATAGACATCACAGATAACAGCAGAAAGCAGTAGAACTGAAGCAGACTAAAAACTTCCTTCTGAGGCTGCTAAGGAAGAGAATGCATAAGATTTTGCAACTCACTTTAATATTACATAATCCTATATGTGTTCTTTTCTGTTTTGCACAGCTTTGATCCACATCCACTTCGGAGGCACACATTTTGGACAATTATAGTTGGTGGAACTTTTTTGTGGACTGGAGTTTATGGGGTTAATCAGACTCAAGTGCAAAGATACATTGCTTGTAAGAGCAAATTTCAAGCAAAATTGTGAGTTATTTTTGTCTTTAGTTTCCAGGTGGACTTTAGTTTCCAGATTATGCACATGCACCTAAGGGTACTATTTAGAGATGAACAAATAGATTCTAAATAAATTATATTAGCTATCAATTTCACAAAAATTTGTTTGTCAAATAAATCCTTATTTCTTATTTCCAGTACCGTTTTACTGTCAATATTGGAGGGGAAACCATGAGGGAGGAAGAAGATTGAGGATCATGTGACACTGGGATGAAGTGGGGGGAGGGAGGGCTTGCCCTGATTGGCTCAGAGGCTGACGGACAGCCTGATCAGCCAATCTGGGGCAGAATTCAGGAAGGTCATTTGCTGAGAACATCACAGAACGAATTCTGTGTTAAGCTTCTGACCTGGAAGGGGGTCTTGTGGCAGTGTCTGACAAAGAGCAATTGCAGACACAAGCCAGTAATCTAGCTGTACTAAGAACAGTATAGGGAAAGAATAAGGAAATATAATTGGGTAGATTTTAAGGAATTTGATCAGGGAAAGCCTTAAGTAAAGCTTTTAAGTAGTGAGGGACTGGTCACCCAGTCGTGTATTTAATACAGCTGTTACACGTTATTGCAAGATAACACATTCCACGGCAATTAAGCCATTATGATACCCGTGTTATTAAATGCAAAAGCATTTTACGGCAATAACGCCATTATTTTTCCTGTGTTATTAAATGCATTGCATATTACTGCAAGATAATGGGTAGTTGAAAAAGCAGTACTGCAATCAAAACATTTCTATATGTTGTGAACATATAGTTCAAACACATTTTAAGGCAAGCATTACAGTTTTATAGTCGTGTTAGTGAACTGATTACTGTATTAGAACATGTAGTTTAATGTTATTTCAGCGAAAAACATCGCATTGTTATACACATGTTAATGAACGCATAGCTCAAAGACATTTTATGGAAAACCTTTCATTGTTATACCCCTGTTACTGAATACATTACTGCAACAGACTGTGTAGTTCACAACTTTACACCAAAATTTGCATTATTACAAAAGTAAATTGTCTATACCAGTGAGCAGTGTATTTGTAGAAGGGGATGGAAAAAAAAACACTTGCAATGTTATTAGTACCATTTAATA